>CM035786.1:8139240-8199240 GCA_020466265.1 Siphamia tubifer | reverse complement strand
GAATGGAGGGTCACAGAACTTTCAGATTGGTACCGAATGATTCGGAATGAAGATTTCTATAATTCTCATATTTGGTGTTATCACCTACGACCAATAGTTTTTGAGATCTATGGAGGTCAAAGGTGACATGTCGCAAAATTAACTTCTGTAACACTGTGTCAAACATAGACATATCCTGCTATAACTTAGTCAATACTGGATATATTATCATAATATGTTCATACACTGACGCATATATACATATAACAAAATTATCAACATTGCAAAAGGTCACATTTGTGATTTTGAACAGGTCAAAATCACATTATTGGCTCTTAATTCAAGAACAGGTTGTTATAGAAACTTGACATTGGCACAAAATAGGAGCGAGATTACACATTGTCTGAATACTTGTTTTTATTTAATTTTTCTTTTAACTTGTCTTTTTTATTTATTTATTCATTCATTTATTTTTTATTTAAGTTTTATCTTTTTCTTTCTTTCTTTTCATTTCTTTGTCTTATATATTTTCTAAGTCATTAAAATTCATTTATTTTTAATTATTGCATTTATTCGGACATGTGGAGTTGAATTACTGTGATTTTCCAGACTATAACATGCACTTAAAAGGCTTAGATTTTCTCTAAAAATGACAGTCCATCTTATATCCAGACCTCTTATATATAGATTCATTCTGGTTGTGTTTAGTGACTGAATTTTCACTTTGTACCTCATAATTTTCATTTTTTAATCTCATAATTTTCACTTTTTTTCTCACAATTTTCACTTTTTCTCACAATTTTCACTTTTTCTCACAATTTTCACTTTTTCTCTCATGGTTTTGACTTCACTTAACACACCTTATAGTCCAGTGCGCCTTATATATTAAAAACGTCAGCAATAAACCATTCATTGACAGTGCACCTCATAGTCTACTGTACCTTATAGTGTGGAAAATACAGTAATAGAGAATTCAGACCTAAGCAAAGCATTTACAGTTTATGTAGAACAAAGGGAAATGTTTTAAAATGCAGAATTTCATTTAAAAAAATAAACTCCTTTAAGAAAATATATAAAAACAGCAGAATGGAACAGTGATATTTACAGTCATGAGAAAAAAAAACACATCCTATTTAAGTCGTGCGTTTCTGCACCCCCCCCCACACACACACACACACACACACACCATTTTTGTCAAATAGATAATGATACGTTGGAAACTGTTGTTTGATGTCTTCCTCTTGAAGTTCAATTATAATCATCTGAGAACCTGGTAAACACCAGAGGATTTATTTTAATCATATCCCAGTACTTAATTCAGAGAGGGTGTATTTTCATTTTCACATGTGCATACGCTATAGTGACTGATTTTGAGGTTGTTATTATTAAGAAAGCAGCCGAGTATTATGGCAGATTATTTCCTCCTGTCTGAATGCGGAGAAATAGTTTGTTGTACAGAGTATTATTTTCAACCCAAAAAAGTTATTTCTGGAAATCCTATACTAAAATGAGAGGAGGAAACTAAGGCGATGTCGACTTTAATGTGATCACTAAGTGCTGAAATAATAGCTGCCTGCTGTGGATGTACTCAGTAGTATTATGATAAAGAGTAGAATTTAATCACATGACAGCTGCTAACAAGAACAAAACAAGCTGTGACATACTGTGAAATGACAAATGACAATAAAGTCATCATTGGTATTCTGTATCCATGTTGAATTAAGAGCTTAGAGACAAAGATCTGGTTTTCTTCTACATCGAGGATCACATAAAAGAGATGAAA
The DNA here is from genome assembly GCA_020466265.1 of Siphamia tubifer. Classification (NCBI taxonomy): domain Eukaryota; kingdom Metazoa; phylum Chordata; class Actinopteri; order Kurtiformes; family Apogonidae; genus Siphamia; species Siphamia tubifer. Next base: position 8,197,478 of record CM035786.1, on the reverse strand, counting down.
GTGATATGGAGTGATAGATAAGACCAAATATAAACTCAGAATAACAAGACCTACATATTAAATCTATCTGTCAGTATAATTACATCCTTAAAAAGAGTTTCAGGGATGTTATGTCATTGGTTCAACCGCTGCTACCAGTGCCAAATATGTGTCGTGTGAAGGTGAAAATTCATATTTTCCATCATGGAGAAAAAGAACTGATTAGACTCTGGATTATTTACATTTCTAGATTGTCCACAAGAGGGCACTGAAAAGTTTAAAATCACTAAACACTCTTTTGTTCATATCTCTGGAAGTATTTGTCCACAGATATGAAATCAAGGGCAAATGAAAGATAAGGATTTTAGTGTATTTTTAGTGAATTCAACTCCATTTTTACGACATTTTAGTGTATTTTACTCTATTCTCACTGCACTTTAGTATGTTGTGCATTTTACTCTACTTTCACTGCATTTTAGTGTATTTTTAGTGCATTTTACTCTCTTTTAATTGCATTTCTGTGTATTTTTAGTGCATTTTGTCCTATTCTTTGTGCATTTTAGTGAATTGCTAGTGCATTCAACTCCATTTTCACTGCATTTTAGTATATTTTTAGTACATTTTAGTGTATTTTTGTGCATTTTACTCTCTTAATTGCATTTCTGTGTATTTTTAGTGCATGTTAGTGTATTTTTAGTGCATTTTACTCTCTTTCAATTGCATTTCTGTGTATGTTTAGTGCATGTTAGTGTATTTTTAGTACATTTTACTCTATTTTTCATCTCCAGCTCTGGCAGTTGACCTTTGGGATGCCTCACAACTTCACATCATTAACCCTTTCATGCATAGCAGTCATTACAGTGGGCAGCTATTCTACATCTGATCTCTTGTATATTCATGGGATTTGTTTTAGTTGCACATTAGCAGACATAGATACACTGCAATTCATACCATTACACTAACTTTTCTGTTCTTGATAAACCTGACATGTGTCATTTGTCACTTTTTAATGACGTAAAGATTGGATAAATGCAACCTGACTGTTAAAATCAAATGTCAGATTTACCATATCCTCATTAATAGATATTTAAAAAATTTAAATGGCAATTTTGTTTATTTTAATTGTCATTTTAAATGTTTTACTTTTAACTTTGCTATTAGAACTACGTATTATAAAGTTTTCTGCAGCCATCATGTCTTGTGTCACGATTTTACTCCTGAATTTCATTTGTCATCATTATTTTCGTCAACCCCCAATGAAGAAAAACAGTCAGAACAAAAATAAAATCTTTAGTGTTAGTGGTGTGTGTATGGTGTGAATGTGAATCTAAATATAATACATTAGCAAATGGTAAAAGCAAAGCTGAACCCATTAGAGACACATAAATCATGTCTGTTTTGTGTCAAAAACAAAAAGAAATCTGTTTTTTAATGACTCAGAGAGGAGTTAATGTTCTACAGTTACACATAAACCACACTGGCATTTGAAGGCTGACAATGTGCCTTTAAACACGACTCTAAACACACACAAGTTTCATATTTTATTACTGCGCGTCACGACAGATGTAAGGCAGGAAAAGACTTTGGAGTTCAAGTTCTGCCCACATAATGTCAGATGAATCATCCAGAGTCATGGCGATATGAAACGCTCTGCCTGGATGAATCATTCAAGAAAATAATAGAGATTGATAGCGCTATTGAAAGAGTATTGATTTGCAAAATAATGCTCATATCTGGCGATGTTTAATTAATTGATACTGTATATAACTGTAGAATTTATCTGACCATTTATAAAGTACACTAAAAAGTACTTTTTTGGAGGGTACTGTGATTTGAACTCGGTCCTGTATTATATGGATGTTGTACTGTAATGTAAACACATTATGTTAGTTGTGGCTAATGGAGATTAATGATAGACCTAATATTTTCAGGGGTTTTTTTTACATTGGTATCAGCCTTTTGCATTGGCTGATATGCTCGTTTGTCCCGGACATGATTTTGTGACAGGCCAAGTTCACGGCACATCCATGTTTTACCTGTTCTACTTCACCTTGATGTTTATTAAAGAAAGAACTGATTGAAGAATTAAGAGTCCTGAACACTTTTTTGAATCAAAATCTAAGTTTTATTATGTGAAATGTTAATGTTACCTGTTTTATCTTATCTTTCTCCTTTTTAATAATAATAATAATTATTATTATTTTATTTCAGCCAAAGTGCTGTTACAGGTAGTGAAAGCAGATGTTTACACAATTTACATACCGAGTAAACAACTAGAACACAGTAAACAATTTAAGACTCAATAAAGCACACCTAGAGTATAGGTTTGATGTGATCATGGATCTATTGCTTTATTTATCATTTGTAATTTTAATTAACTTCTAAATATTTTTATGCATAACCACCTATGCAGAACATCTGGTCTCTCCTTGTGATTGTACTAATGTCTGTTATGTCCATATTAATAAAGTTTTAATACTAATAATTAAGATGCATATGACAATAAACAAGGTGGGTCTTTATAAATTTTTTTTACCAATAGTTTAACATTTTTATTCAATAAACATTTCCTTTAAACAAAGAATATTTTCTATTTGACAGAGAAAAAATGATTATCGGCTTCACATATTAACTTGTTAATATTGCTGGCCTGTGTCGGTCATGAGCTAAGTTCGATGTTAAAAAGTTAATAAATGGAATCAAATCATGCTCGATAAATGCAAAGACTTCAGCTTATTCAGTTCAAAGTTATACATAGACTCCATTATTCTAAGACTCGGCTTAATCAAATATTTCCCAACGTATCACCACATGTAAAATAAGTGATGGTACTGTAGCTCATTAATTCTTCCACTGTCCGTCGCTCAAAAGTATTTGGTCTAAGATTATTCTTTTATATAAGACTGTATTCAGCAAGAGGACAACCATACCAAACCCTATCATATTCCCCTTCCATTCAACAAACTATTGTGTTTGGTACAGTATGGTCATTGTGATAAGGCTCATCACCACTCCCCCAAACTACAGTAACTGGTTAAATGAGCTGATGTCATGTCTGTATCTAGAGGAGATCAGATATAGATTGTCCAACAATATGGACAATTTCACAAAAACCTGGGGTCCTCTTATGGACTATATGAAGAAAAAGAGAGGCTCAAACTAATTTTAGTTTTTTTTTTTGTTTTTTGGTCTGGTGTGATTTAATGTATTATTGACTGTTGGAATTGTACTGGAACTACTATTGACATGTGAGCATTCTTATTTCATTTTTCATGTGGGCACTGGCAATGTAGGTGCGTGTTCTGTTTTTGTCTATTGTTAAAAATGGAAAACGTGAATAAAAAGTATTTAACAAAAATTAAAAAAATAAATAATAATTTTATATATATATATATATATATATATATATATATATATATGTGTGTGTGTGTGTGTGTGTGTGTGTGTGTGTGTGTACAAAAAAATCCATACTAATAGAGATCCAAATAAATGGAAATGATGTTTCTATGCATGTCCTTTGTCTTAATATTACATATACACAAAAAGATGTGATGTGAAATCACCAGCATCATGCATCGTGTGAAACAAATAGAAGCAGTTAAAGGCAACATAATATGAGTGGAATGAGGCCCTCTGCACATTAACAGCTTTTATTGTTGTTCTGTGGCTTGATATATACAAGTTACTTCGCCAGCACTTTATTTTCTGACACATTACCATATTAAAGACACACAAATTAACACCAGGCGCACGCACCCACTGCCAGGTTTTAACAGGAGAGCTGTAAAGGGGTGGACTGTCGAGACACGGCCAGGTGAAAAGTGTGCTGATGGGTTGTTGGCAGCAGCCGTTGGCCGAGGACCAGCAGTCCATGTAAAGCCATGTAAGCCCCCCAGGTTTGTGTGTATACAGTATGTGTGTGTGTGTGTGCATGCAGCTGTGTGGTGCTATATATTGTACATCCATTTCTCGGCTGGAAAATGCGAGTCAGCAGTTTCGCCGTCGTAGGAGAGCACAGTGGGATGGTTAACCAACATAATAGCCTTTTATTTCTCTCTCCACTTTACACATTTACACACAGACACACGTTGTTGTTGTCATCCTACATGATGTTACTGATCATTATATAACACGTCAACACCAAATGTCACCTTAACAGCGCTTCTTTAAACGTTTACGGTACAGGAGCAGGATCCGGATGTTGATTAGACAGATTACGGTCTCTTTATGTCTGAGCCAGCACTTTGAAAGCCAGGAGTTGTTCTGGAAGGCCTCGGCATCAATCTGAAAGGGCGTGTGAAGAAGATGCAAGAGGAGCGAAGGCCGACTTGCACGTTGAGCTAAAGAGCAACAAAGATCTTCATCAAATATTCTGAAAATTCCTGTGTCTCTGAGGTGCAAAAGCACTGCAGAGTCCTGTTCAAGCCTCAAAGTCAAAAACTATTCAAGGAAACAGGAAAGACAAATACTTGTCCAAGTCAGAGGGAGGGGTGGGGGTGGGGGAAACTTCCTCTTCTTAGATGCATCATGATTCGGACATGGATGATTCTGAATCAATTGAAAGACATCCAAATTATGATTATTCAAATAATAATAATAATGTTTGGATTTATATCATGCTTTTTTTAGCCAGTAAAAGCACTTTACATTAGTGAGCCATTATTCATTCACTCTCACATGCTCCCTCTGATGGTGGTAAACTACATATGTATCCACAGTTGCCCTGGGACAGACTGACAGAAGCATGGCTGACATTCATGCCTCCTCTGACCATCACCAAACATTCATACACCAGTGTGATTGGTACTGGAATTCAAACTACCAACCCTTCAGTTATTGGATGACCTACTCTCCCAACTGAGCCATGGCCGCTATTAATTATTACTACAGATGATTCTACAGATTGTGGAACTAAGAATCACAGTGTACGTACTCACTGGGACTCTTTGAGCTGCGCACCGAGAGAACATGCAGACATGAACAGCAACAACTGGAAATATGGCTTTAATATTGATTTTATTGATTAATTCTGGGGTTTTTTGGTGCAGCTGATTTAGAGTAAACAATAAAAAACTCAAGGTTTTTTTTCTCTCTTCTTCCTCCAGCGCTCGGGAACTTCTGGACTAACATTACATTTCCTTGTAATTGTAATTTATGTTAGTTTTGAGAACTTTACTTTCTAATATAGCTAACATAATTAGCCTAGCTTTAGCTTCATTTCCTGTAGTAGAGCGGGGTAAAAAAAACGTTTTTAATTAAAAAAAAAAAAAATTTAATAAAAAAATTGTAAATCGAATTTTTTGTGAAAAAATTCTGATTTGATTTGAGGCCATATCCCCCAGCCCAAAGTAAACACGAGGTCTGATTGGCTCAGTCCAATTTAAAAGCAGAAATGTGGAAAAACTTCTGCTTCTACAACATTGACAGAGGAAGCAAACTGAACAAGAGAAGCCAATTAGCTCAATGTCACCCGGCAGAGGAGGCGGGTAGATGACGGGTTGTTGTTACTATGGCTACAAGTGGCTCTACTGACCAGAGAACAATCCAGGAAACCATTAGAAAGCTGCCACCCATATCACAAAAAGCAAAGTGAAGTATTGAATTGAGTGAAGTAGGGAATCGCAGTATTTATTAACAAGGATTAAGGTTTAATAAAATATATTGGGAAATAATTCAACTGTTTCTTACAATAAATGCACCATTTTAAAAAATGCAAAATGTGCTTAAAAATACCAAACAATGTGTGACTTTTTTTTTTATAATCAAATCATAAATAGACATAAATAATGTGATGCATTACAATTTGATGAATTGGGGCGTAAGTGTGTCCCAGGTAAAGACAACAACTAGGAGTTTTAACAACACATTAGTGCTGCATATGTCTATATGTAGAATGAAAGAAAAAGAAATCGAAAGACAGAAATCGATCATGATTTGCCAAGAAATTAGATAGCCAGAGTCTCAACTGCCCCCCACCACACACACGCACACACACACACACACACACACACACACATACCTCAAATACACACACTGATGATGGCAGCACAAAGTCACAAGGTCACATTTCAGCTGTTTGTTAAAAAATATTAATATTTGCTTTTCTCTTTGCTAATTTCTTAATTTTTTTCTAAGCAAGTTTCTGTGCCTTAATATAAAGGGTGTAAACACTTCAAATGATTGTAACATAAGTTGTTGTTTATGAGAATTCAGTAGATAAATATATAATAGAATAAACAGACATTGTATTGTTTTTTTTTCCACTAATAATAATTTACAAACATCTTTATTTCATCACTACCTGTTCACCTGTATACTTAAATGTAAAGTTAAAGAATATTAACATTTTCAACAAATTCAAGTCACTTTCAACAAATGTTAATTTTAAGTATTTAAAATTTATTTCCTGTTTATAATCTATTGCAGGTTGCTTAACTTTTACCATTAATAATAGGTCATAAATGTCTTTGATAGTGTTTGTAAGGAAGCATCTTAAATCACATCTACAGTAACATCACAGAACAAGGATCAATACCAGGTTTAACAGTTTTTTCCATTTCTTTGACATTTTTAAGCAAAAAAAACTAGTAACTAATTACTTTGCTAGTGGAGTAACGTAGTTAGTAACTCAATTACTTTTTTGGGGAAGTAACTAGTAATTGTATTTCATTACTTTTTCAATGAAACTTACCCAGCAGTGATCAGGAACACACAACAGATGTTCAAATACTCACTAAAGGACTTCCAACTCCTCAGATGTTTGTATCCCATCATGTGTCGCCGAACAACAGAACTTATTGGAGCATGTTTTATTGTTATTGATACAGCACTGTCCTCCTGACATTATAAAACATTTGACAAATAAGTCCATTAAAATCCCTTTTAAACTACTTAAGCTGACAACTCAAAAACAACTGGAATATGTTTGAATGGCCTCCTTTATGATGAACAGGTTCGATTTCAACAGAATGTTACAGCAGTGACCTGGACTGTGAAGGGCTCCAAACATTGTAGTTTTAATGAGCTGTCTGTCTGGGAGTCCGTTTGGATTTAATAAGCTCATCAATCTCTATCTGCTGTCCTCCAGACACAACCAAATCAAAAACTGAATGCGGTTCCCATCTTTCACCTGTACAGCAAGACTCTAGTATTGATAAATAGTTTAAATGAAGGCTATTTTTTTAAATTTCATTTCTGGATTTTTTTTTTTTTTTAGACCCCAGTCCAGACACGTGTCAGCAAGAGCCTATTAAAATCATGTGGTTTCATTATTACTTTTCCTGAACACTTAGACCCCAAATTCCAACATTTAAAAAATGTCAATATTATTAGTCGAGCGAAAATTGTCAGAATTTCAAGTCGCCAAGAAAAGATTTTGCAAAAATTATTCAGCTACACTCCCTCAAAAATCAAAATACAGTACGCGGATGGGGGTGTCCCCAAAAATGTTTCGACGTACATACATGAAACTTGGCACACACATAGCTCATGGTAGTGCAGACGTCACCAAGGAAGATCAGCCCACCCCCACAACCACCACCACTGACCACTACCAAACTTTTAGTACTTGTTCCATTTCCTGAAAATTTCAGGTAAATCCATCAATAACTTTTTGAGTTATCTTGCAAAACACAAACCCACAAACACTAGCCTAGCTGCACTAAATGCCCCTAGCGGCAACAAATCTTATATGCTACAGGAGTAGTCTAGTTACGCTTAATGACCGACCAATCACAGTGAAGTATAGAGTCAGAGGAGAAACAACCGGAAACAACCATAGAAGAAGAACAATGGGCAGTGATTTCCTTTTATCAAAGATGAGTGAAGAATTTGAGAAAACATCAGCAATCATTAAATTATTTTTACAGAAGCGACAACAGTCGTTTAGCTCCATGATATACAATTTTGTTTAGTCGACTATTCTTAACTTTCTCCGGACTCATCCGTTAACTTTTCGGCTTCTCATTGGTTGTAGTACCGCCCTATTGCATACAGAGGGATTTGAAAGACAACCTTTTAGCCCCGCCTCCTCTGACTATGAAGCACCACTAGACCTATACATGGAATGAATAGGGCTAGCACGGCTAGGCTACACAAACACTTAAATGCTTTGCAAATTCCAAAGCATTCTTCTCTGCCACAGTTCGACTGTTGGCCAGTATTTAATAAGAGAGCAAGTGCGACATGTTGTGTTTGTATATGAACTAATGTAGAAAAGTCTACCGCTTCCTGTATTTATTATTATTTATTGTCTCCTGAATTTTTAACAGTTCTTAAGGGGTTATTATGTTAAGTTTTGAATGCACTTGTACACATTTAGTTATTTTACTAATGTTTGTAGGTTTTTTTAAAGATGTTTTTACATGTTTTGTCGTGTGTTCTTGTTTTATGTAATTTGACTCTGGGAGCGACAGCACAAAGGTTCCTATGTGTCCTCCACAAATGGCAAATAAACTTCTATTGTATTCTATTGCAAAGTAATAAAATAAATCTGTGGTATTTTTTTAATCCCTGTGTGTTGCATGTCATTGTTAAAGTATTTGATTAGACTGTTGCCATGGTAATATGATCATGCTTTTAGATGTAACGTACTTTGGTCATATTCATGTTGTCGGAAAGTACTCCATAAATAAACTTTAATTAGAGCTGAAGTCTTCACCTGAAAAGTAACTAAAGATTTCAAATATTCACAGTAGAGTAGAAAACACAATAATAGACACACAAATGTCGTGGAGATGACAAAAAGTAGCAAAAAAAAAAAATGGAAATAATTATTTCAGTAAAGTCTGGATATATGAAGTATGTCTGTAGGGTTCAATAGAGTAAAAAGACTTAGTTTCCCCCTCTGTGTATAAGTGCAAATAAAATCAAACTTAAAGGCCAGAGAAGCTGCGAGCCAAACCCACAGTTTTCTGCTTCATCACTCAAGTATTCAACAAACTGACTAAAGCCTGTTGACTGTGAAAGACACTTGAAAGAAGTGCAAAGAGGCCCATTAGAAAGAGCTTTGCACCTGACAAGTCATACCAGGTTAAATGTGTGTTCGGATTAAATACAAATGTTGTACTTGAGTGAAATATCTTTAACTCCGGAATTCAACCTCTCATGTGTCAAGCCACTCCTGGTTCATAGCAAACACACAAGCGCCGCGGCAGCAACCCGACCCCTCTTTTGTCGCTTGGGGTAAAGTGGTAGCCGTTGACAGATTTGACATTTAGCTGGACGGTCAACGGCAGAAAGAGAGAGCGAGAGAGACCTGCAGCAGTAATTTATTTCTGATTTCTTAACCTTCAGAAATGACAGTCGTCCAGGTGCAAGTGTGGACGAATCGTTAGATGAAACAAAGACTTCTCCAGTGCTTGTCCAAACTTTCCATTAACATTAATGTGAGTGGTTTTATTTAAGAAAATTATAGAGAATTATATCAAATTTTGATTATGTGCAGAGCAATTGTTCTTGTAGCAAATAATGACCAACATGATGATAATGGGCAATGACATTAGTAATTGCCAGTAACGTAATCATTTTGGACCATTCATTTTAAAATGTAATAAAAAGGAAATGACATAATAACTTGCCAATAGTAATAATAACTAAAGAGAGCTGCATAGTGCATTTCCTTGAGGAATGAATATGCCATTTACTATTAGGTACATGTTTTAGCAAAAATTTGACAATACAATATAAATCACAATAATAATTACAATAAAAAAAAAAATATATATATATATATATATATATATATATATATATATATATATATATATATATATATATATATATATATATATATATATCATTATGATACTATTAACAGTGGGAATGGGGAGGGGGATTTTTTTAACAATTATTCCCTGAAAGAATTTAATTACAGCAGAAATACTAAACATTTTGTCAAATCAGAACAGGAGCTAATGCTATAGCACAAAATGTTATATGTTATATCTTATCGACTTTACAGTTTCAGATCCTGCTCAAATGTTAATATTCTATTAGTTCAGGACTAATATTGTAACATTATTTTTGTACAATTGAAATAAAAGAGTTAACATCTGCCTCTCAGACACTTTTAGGATGCGTCAAATGAGCTTTATTTAATAAGACAGCATCAATAATAAATCAAATACAAACCAAAAAGAAAACAACAAACAAAACTGAACCCTCTCATTATGTCTACATTTCAAGAAATACCTAAAAATTTTGAGTATTGTGAAATGAAATATCACAATATGTAGCACAACCCATATTTTCTTCACTCTACTAACAGACATGGAGAAAAATATTAGATCACGCCTGGTTTTCTTCAATTTCTTGGTCATTTTAATGCCTGGTAAAACTAAAGGTCCACGTATTTGGACAAACAGAATGATGAAAAAAACAGTTCATATTTGTTTAATTTCAGAGATTATATCTATCCATTTTCCAGGTTTTCTTAATAATAACCAATATCTATGTCATTACACTGACAAAAACACTTATTCATTCCATGTTTTCTTCCCTGTCTGTTTAAATGGCATGATACACACAGAAGTTAGTATTAGTTTACATAACCATTGTTTTTGATGACCTGATGGTTTTCTTTTTTTTCTTTTTTTTTTAACACCAATGGCTATTTTTGCTGTACAAATTGCACAGAAAAATTCTCAATATATATATATATATTTATTACATACAAATCCAAGAATATTAGTCCAACTGATGCATTACTACATTAACATTAACTATATTTTCAAAGTATATAATGCCAATAATATAACTACCAGCCAGTAAAGTACTAACATATTCAATCAATATCAAAATGTGTCCTTGGCTCAAAAGCTTCATTACATTATTGACTTTAATTAATTTAAAATGACCAAAGTTACTATATTATTGTGTATTATTGGCAGGTATTACATTGATGGTTGCTACAGTCAAACATCTGAACATGACTCATGTTTCTGACGCATTCGATACTTCCTTGAATTGTTAGTTAAATGTCAGCCAGTCACCTTTTCCTCCACATGGAAACACAATCTTCCATGCAACCTCAGCCATCATCACACCTTATCTCCTGCGCTACACACTCGCTGATGGCCAGCTACACTTTGAACCTTAAACTCGCTGCCAAGTTATATACGGCCTGTATTAAATTTCCTAATTGATGGCTTGACATATTTATCATCACTGCGTGTCACAGCTGGTTCGGAGTCTTTCCCTAAGTATGTGTTGGGAATGATTAAGTGTCCCTGTTAAGTCTTAAAAGTCTCAAGTCGCTACGATTTGAAAGTCTCATATCTCTGGGAAACTTTTTTTTTTAACTTTTTTTTGACAGATGACAGAACAAATTGTCGTGATTAGAAACATATATGAATGTGTGTAGATCTCCAGCATGCCTCGACATGTATTGAATGCACAGAAAACTATGCAAAATTTCTATGGTGATGGAACATGCAAACGTGAAGGAGTTCCACACAGCAGCGTGTTTGTCCTCTGGGAGTTTTTTTCTTTCCCCTGTTTGAACTCCTTTCACTCGAGGGGAATGAATGACTGCCAAGCCGTGACAAAGCCAGATCTTTTTCCCAAACAAAGTGGCCACTTTGGCCTGGAATTTGACATGAGTGATAACCCCATTGCTCTCTTCCAACAATCTCTCTATTCAGGAGATGTGAGCCATGGACACTTGGGTTTGTGTTATTAGCCCTACAGCTACAGAAGGTTAATGATGCAAACTAGTAAGGCGGTAAACATCGGAAAGTGGGAGAGAGGCCAAATGCAAAGACACTGGTGAAAAAACAGGTCCAGTTCTGATCCTTCATTTAAGATTCAATTGAATTAGACATCTTTATTTATCCCCGACCACACAACAGACAACGCATTCAATATACCAGATTTTTGCAAAAATGTTTAACAAAGCCATAAGAGGCGGTTTGGGACATAAGTTATAGATAAATAATGCAATGGATGCTTTTTTATTCAAGATTTCCAGATGTGTTCATGAATAAATGTATCTATATTCCATGATTACTGATACTGAATAATGTTTAGAGGTTTCAAATCTTGTCTGCATAATAATACAAACATTTAATAGTTATCATGAAATAAAACAGAGCACTAAATCAGCTCTAACATGTACATGTTCTTCTGTTATCTCCATTTTATTCACCGCCATCCTTGACTCCTTTAAAATTCAAAACATTAAAAACATAATTTGACAAGGACATTGTACATTATGTGACATCTGTGTAAAAGAAATGTGAAAGATCTGTAAGTAAAATGAGTATTTCTTATCTGCAGTCAGCTAAAACAATGTTAAAATGTCATCTTAAAAGTAGTTCAGGTACTTTTTGGGTATTTTTTTTGTTAAATTACTCAATTGACTTAAAAAAAGATGAAGTGGTCCAGAATAGATCACATTAAATTTTGATGAATGTAGGTCAAAGGTAAAAGGTCACAGTCACCAAAACTGTGTTTTCACAATAATAAGAGACAGGACAAGTCAGGTTGAACATTTGTGAGGGGGTTGATAAATGGTTAAGTCAGTTTTGTGTTTTCTCTTCTGATCATCTCCGTATGAAGGTAGCCATAGAAATTTAGTTTGTTTGAACTAATGCCATAAAGAACCATTTATAGTTTTACAAGCTACACCTGTAAAGTAGCTTCCCCTGCCCTGGTTATGGTTAGAAGTGAGAAGAACTGAACTGAAGTCTAAATGTATTGTGTTGAGTTTTATAATGTATAAACCTGTCAACAAATATATAATGTATTTTCATTAAGGGAGGGATTCATGGCTCATCTCATTTTCTAACTCTGCAATTAATGACGTTCTTCAAATTATTCCCCCACAAGATGTTTTGGGAAAGAGAAGGGGAGGGCTGTCATCAAAGTCTCGGTGTGATCTATTCTGTTATTTCACAGTGGCAATGAAAATCAATGCATTAAAAAGTGATGCGAAATCATAAAAAAGGATTGCTTCATGTTGCGATAAGGTTTTAGTGAGCTGTCAGGCCGTGTTGCTGCACAGAACCAGTAAGAACGTTATGAAACCTTGAAATTGTTTTTCGCTTTCCTGAGGCAACACTTTTCTCCAGATATGAGTTAATTTGGAGTTTCCAAACAAATTAAAAGATTGGCTATGGCTGCAAACTCATTTGAACTCGCTGAAATGAGACTTTCTTTGCTCATGATATTAAGCTGTATTACTTTTCTCATCATCTGCCGTATTTCTCTGTCCAATTCATAACCTCCAAGATCGCAGCGTACCGAGGAAACAATATACACAGATTCTCCTTTAACACACCTGTGGGAATATTACACACAGACAGAAAAAGTGTCCCAATTCTCCAAAATGGTACAAGGAAACAAAACTAAAATGACTGCAGCTAGTACAAGAGGGTTTAGTACTTAAAGCAGTTATTACTGTTACACACAATAACACAGAGAGAGGTAGTTTAGAAGGAAAATGAACATAAATAAAAAATGCAACACTAAGAAAATGTTGCTGAAAAGTATCCAGATCTCAGAAGTCCATGTATCATTTGCTCATTCGTTTTTCAAAATAAAACAATGAAAAAACTTGTTTCCTCTAGAGATGTATAAAGTACTGGACTAGAGGAGTGGAGTACAAGTACAAGTACAAGTACTACATTAAAAAACTGACTTGAGTAAAAGTTAAAGTGTTCTTCAAGCATCATACTCAAGTGAAAGTACTAAAGTATCCAAAGAAAATTGTACGTAAGTATTGCAAGTAGAAGTATGTAAAAAAAAAATCTACTCAAGTACTGAAAGTAAAAGTAAAATTTTAAAGTACTGTGTAGGCCTATACTAAATGAAAGCAGTCAGAAGTTTTAACACATTTATATATTTAATATGAAAGGTACAACTTCAGCTGAGGCAGCAGTAGTACAAGTACATACCAGTTCACTTACAAGTATTCATGAAAAAACTACAACTTTCAAAAGGTCAGAGTATTCCAAGAATATGGCCAAGTGACAAACCAAATATTTCTTGTGTAAACACGGTGTAGCAGCTACGTATGTAACATTACCAAAAGGCCAATTAGAGCGTGCAGTCTTATTATGTAGTGTTTGATACTGACTCGTCCAATGATGAGACACTATCATCAAACCAGGTGACGGAGCCTTTTATCGCTGTGGTATTGACATGCTATAGGTTTGGTATGTTTGGTATGATTCTGAACTATTTTAATAAGAGTAACGAGTAACGATTCGGCACTAAAAAAATGTTTCAGAGTAAAAGTATAAAAAAAATTTTTAAATGTAGTGCAATAGAAGTGGAAGTAGGCGAAAAATATTATACTCCAAAAAAGTACAGATACTGCATTTCACTACTTAAATACAGTACTTAAGTAGTTGTACTTTGTTACTATACATCTCTTGTTTCCTCATTATTTGTTTCTAAAACCAAAATGAAACAAGGCAGTCAGAGACAGTAGACCGTCAAGGCATAGGTGTTGACCCATCTGATGTCTGAAGGTGAGACGATGTGAATGAAAAAAAAAAACAACACCAGATTCTATCTACATATTTTTGTTAAATAAATACATAAAATTTTTCTTCAAATTAAGAATTAGTAAAAAAAATAATAATAATCAAAAATAAAATTTAATAAAATTCACTAAAATTAATTACAAAAACAAAAAAGATTAAATAAATGGAAAAAAGGAAGCAGATCTTTTTTAAAATAATAAACACAATTTTTAAAAAAAAAGAAAATATAAAAATGTAAAAAATTAAATATACTAAATTGAATAATAGAAAAAAAAATTATAAAATCTTGAAACCTTTGAAAGATACACATTTTGCTTTGCACCCGTTTCCTTCGTGCTTTATAGGGACTTCCAAAAAAAAAAAAAAAAAGTAGTTAACGTGTTTATGGGGGACATGATTTGCATAATTCACACTGATTTCACCTATTTACATTTATATCTAACCCTCGTGGGGACTTGAATTTGAATTTTGGACCCCACGGTGTGACAGATCAATGTCTCCATAAAGATAGGAAGTACACACACACACACACACACACACACACACACACAGCAGGCCACATCTGGAGCCATCATAAAAACAGATGACTTGTTATGAATCTGCTAATGCATGAATGCACTCTGTGTGTGTGTGTGTGTATATGTATGTGTGTGTGTGTATATGTATGTGTGTGTGTGTGTGTGTGTGTGTGTTGTGTGTAGTTCAGTGTGCGTTATGAACTCTGGGTGGTGGTGTCCTCACTAGACGGCCAAACACACATTATCAGGATCAGGTGATAAGTGAGGCACTGAGGCAGAGAGTGAAAACACTATTTCTTCTTAGCAAATCAATGGGGTGTGAGTCAGAGTTCACAAACAATCTCTCACATTCAGAAATATTCATGTTTCCTCACACATCCCTGTACACGGTCTTGCACACAGACACAGACACACACACACACCCAGGGGTGCCCCGCCTTGCCACCTCTTACCCAGCTAACACTGAGATAATCACTTCCTCATGGTAGCAGTCACTAAGGCAGAGAAAACTCATCACTGTGACACACTCACTCCAGGCCATCGTTGCTAATGAAGACAAGCTATGGAGTCAGAGAGGCAAATATGAGGAGGAATGAAAAGTTCAGGCCTTTAAATGCAGCACAAGACAAGTAGAGGCAGACTCACCTGTGTTCTCCACTTATCATGATGCCTCCTGGTATTTTTTTATACTGGTGGTTTCAAGTTTTACATCATCACTTTGTAAAACAAAAAAAAAGGCACAACTTGCAACCTCCCGTGGGACTTTCACTGACACTTGCTTTGTTTCATAATAAAAGCAAAAAACTGTGGTGAGTCAATGAACACAAATCCATTCTCCTTATGCTTCGCCTCGAACCACCATCATTTATTACACATTACTTGTCTTGTCAGAGCGTTCTGCACACTTCCCAGTGAAGACGGGTCTAAATGTACTGAACGCATCTTTGTAGTTAAAAAAAAAAGTTGAGCATCACTAATATAAGGATAATTCAGTTCAGTGTCATTTTATTTCGACTACACAAAGTCATCAAAACATCAATCAACGTGGTTTTATTTTACCTTTTTTTTTGTACTCGAAAAGAGGTTAGAAAAAGTAAAACTTATAAAGTACCACCCGTCTTTTACAAACAAATAATCCAATAGATTCCACTTCCTATGCCCAAACACACCTCATACCCCCCCCATCAACATAAGCATCCATAACCATTTACCAACACATTGTCACCGCACACAATCTAATTTACACAATCAGTTCACTTCAATCCTCTTTGAATATGCAACAAACAAAACAATCCTACCCTGTCCCAACTGAACACAAGAACAACTAGAAAAGAACTGAGAGCAGGTGAAGAGAACACTAAAAAATATGTTAGCTAGATGATGCAGTTCCGAAGGTTTTATTTATTATTATTATTATTATAATTCAAAATATAAACAGGACCCTTTTATTTGCTAGTACTGTATTTTCCAGACTATAAGGTGCACTTAAAATACTTAGAGTGCGCCTTATATATGAATCAATTCTGAATTTTGACTTTTCATCTCATACTTTTTACTTTTTTATCTCATATTTTTGACTTTTTATCTCATGATTTTGACTTCATTTAATGCGCCTTATAGTCCAGTGTGCTTTATATATGAAAAACATTTTTTTTAAATAAACCATTCATTGACAGGGCACCTTATAGTGTGGAAAATATGGTACTTACATCCTGGTACATAGCGAGTATGATGACTTGACTAAAGTCATTGGTACCGACACAAACCAACACTACCCTTGTTTCGAATCCAATATGGCGTCACGTGAAATAATCTAATTGAAACACCCTCCAGGAATACTGAGCCAAGCCAGTCCCATGTAGTGGAAACACTAAGGAGCCTATGCTGAAGTATCTGCAGTGACATTTTTCCTAATCTATGCTGCAGTAATCTCTTATGTTCTCTGTTCTACCTGAGAAAGTCTCCTTCAGTGAGACAAAACAGGAGATTACAGACAAGAGCAATGGTGACACAAAGGTACCATCTGATGGAAGACAGTTTTCCCACGACTCTGATGTCTCCAGGGAGCCCCAGACACCTATGAGACTATCAAAACAAACTGGGAAGGAGGGAGGGATGTGTGTACTTATGTGTGTACCAGTACATACACAGTAATCTCCCATCACCTGTTATTGTCAGGGGGAGGTGAACAACAGGAGTGTGTATGTGCTACTGTGTGTCAAGGTGCCCCCTTTTTTTTTGCAAACATCTCTCGTATAAATACAAAAAGAATAATAAAATCCATAATCAGATAAGTAAACACCCATAGTCCCATTGCAGGGGTCAAGAGAAATCTGATAAAATAACTAAGATAAATCATCAACCCGGTACGTGAGGAGACAAAGGGCTGAGATGGGTGGGATTTATCTGCTGTTAGATTAGTGCTGTGGTTGACTGGCAGCCACAGACGGTGCAGACACGGGGGTCCACATCCAAACCACAAAACCACTTTCTCACAGTCTGCACCGGATCACTATTCAGTTCCACCAGATATTCAACAGCGGCCTAAAATGTTAAAAAAAATTATGTCACGTAAAACACTGAGTGCAATCAATTAAAAATTAAGCGGCACAAAAAGTGAAGCATTTTTAGGAAATTATTTGTGGCGTCATGTTGCCAAGTCTCGGGAGGGTACGTCAGAACCATGCACTGTGACAATTAAAGAGGATAGAATGGAAACAGCTCTCCTGGTTCTTTGTGTTGCCATGTCTCTGGACTTCTGGGAGACTCACTAATTAACGTTTTCACACTCATTTGTGTCTCTGCGGGTCATTCTGGGCTCATAGTAACCAGGTACAGACATGTACAGTTTTGTTGTCACAGTGACATCACCAGACAAACAGAGGACACACTCCAACACCATGGCTATTTCCAAACTCACCCACTCACTCACTCCCGACCCTCTACTGCCTACGTAGGGAAATAAATGTAGTACGTTACAGAGTGAACCCAATTGAAAACGGACACTACTATGGTGCTATTTAATCACATCATCACCATCAAACAATGAAAACATAACAGTGTCGTCTCTCACAAAATTAAAAGGCTTTTTAATTTTATTTTTTTTTACCGTCTGTGAAATAAAATAAAAAATGCTCATAGCTGTTTTACTGCCATTAAAGGGATAGTTCACTATTTTCCCATGAATTTGTATGGAATTAGCATTTTTACTCTGGTGCACCTACAGTGACTTACCCCCGACAGTGTCCTGTGAGTCCAGTTCTGGTCTGGGTTTGGTCAAAGCGAAAGTAGTCCCGGCAGGTTTCCTGAAAAAAAAGACATATTAATGCCAACTAAGGCTTTATTTTTAGAACAATGAATTCAATGCCTTTTAAGACTTTTCAAGGATCCGCGGGAACCCTGGATTAAACAACAGAAATACAAAATGTAGCCTGGGTAAACCTAAATGGAGATGAGGCCACAACCGGCCTGAACAGTGAGTATCAGCCTTCTTATATCCACACCCACTCAGGACAATTACCCTCAGCTGTGGTGTATGCACTCACATCAACAGAATGTGAAGGCAGCATCTGTCTGGAACTGATCAAAAAATGACCCCACTCCCACTAAAATAATGAATTTTGAGAAATAGTTTCAGGCCAAAATATTAGAAATGTTGCCATTTTGTTGTAGAATACTGTAGCAATGGAATAATATATAGTTATTGTAAATGTTAAGTTGTTGATATAAGCCATTAAATCTGTGTTTTCTTCCTTTTTTTACCAAGATATAGATGATTGTTTCTACGTCTTAAGAAGAACTTGTTCTAAAGTTTTTATTTTTTAGCATTAATAAATCTATTTATGACCTTCGTAAAAAGCCACACTAGCTTCCAGCACTCACAATATCTGAAAACCAGATATTTCCATAACACAGACAACTGTCCGCTGTCAGCTAATCAAATGACATGAAATGTCAAAAATATACTTAGGCACATTATGCGTACAAATAATAATTTACCCCACATTTTTAATTCACCTGGGAGGTTTATTTTAATTTAGTGTTCTCATATCCTCTTGGGACACTTATTCTTTTTTTTTTCTTCTGTCAGAGACAAGACTTTCACAGTTTTACTAAAAAAGGATAATTAAAAAATAAAGCTTAAAAACACTCAGATTATGCCATTTCCAATCAAGCCAATTATTTAAAAACACATCAGCATCATCAGAGCATTAGGTGTATGGCCATTGGCTGCAACGCGTAGACTGATGTTTTTAAACTTTTGCATTGTTTTATTAAATACATTGTTAATTTTTTTTTTTTTTTAAATCTCAGAGTGCCTGTGCTTTTTTTATTCTTCTGGACTTTAACCTCACCCGGTACAGATGAGCACCTGAGTAAATATCATTTGCACAGTCTGCTGAGCAATCATAGCCCCTTTTTTGCCAAGCCAATTATTTATTGACAAAAGCAGTAAGTAAGAGTAAAAACTTTTTAAAAATAAATAAATCCAATTTGCATTTGTGCAACAGGTATTAAATTCGGGTCCGTTTGTCTGTCAGTCAGCAGGATTAAGCAAAAAGTTCAGAATAGATTTTGATTAAACATTTAGGAATGATAGATAATGGGTCAAGGAAGAACCCATAAGATTTTGAGAATGAAGGTCAAAGATCAAGGTTGTACTAAAGGCCAACAACTAAAATACATCAGTGGTAATATCTCAGGATTCAGACACGATAGAATCTCACGTTTTTTTTTTCATTCACATGGTCTCAGATGGGTCAACACCTATGAAATAGACTGTTATAAAATAACCTTGTGTGAAAGAAAAAAAAAAAGTTTTCCTCTACAGTAAAATAATGCTATATATAGAATTTAGTTCATATTTAAACACTAAAACCTCAGGGCCATTGATTTTTTTTTTTCATTTTATAAGAATCATCCGCATGTTATTAAATATAAAGATGCTGCATTGATCCCATGCTTTTACATAAATATTAATATAATGAGGTTGCCAGGGAAGGCTTTTTACCATTTGTCACAGCAGCTGATGAAGTGGCACAACAAGTAAAAATGGCATGACATTTAATCAAATTCTAAAACACAGGCCAGCGCCACACTTCACCTCATTATTCAATCACTAATAATTCCCCTCAGACACTTTAAACCAAACAAAAGGCTTCCTTCCTCTCAGGGGGGACGGTGCATATTAGATACCCTTTATCACGTAACATTAAAATGGCTTTAAACGCCTCTCATTAACTTAACGAGTGAGATGCGGAGGATGGGAAACAGAAACCTTGCCTTAGTCAATCAATTCACAACTTCCTCGGTATGGATGACACTGGAGTCCCAACAAAGCAGCAAAGTGGCCTTTGACTAGTTCCAGCCTGAGGAACTCTGACAACATGGTTTGATGGTAACACAGACAGACATTGTGACAGCAGCCAGGGAGCAAAGCTTGACATCACAAGCCCTCCCAACCCACCCATAATACATATTGCTCACACTCACACACACACACGTATATATATATATATATATATAAAGACCACAGGGGACTTCACAGCCACCCACACTTACATCTCCATCCTTAGCTTTTGAGTTATTACCTGTTTCCATTATATCTTTCATGCAGGGCCAATAAAACCTGAATCAGGTTATGAGACAGGCTGCGAGACCTGAGCATCTCAACCTTTATTAAGCTGTCCATTATCCAGAAGGAAGAGGAGGAGGAAGAGGCTGCGAGCACATACGCACAGTTAACACAGCTGCAGTCAAGATGGAAACAAATAAGCATAAAAAACACAAATTATGACTTCCAAACAGATGGGACAGTCTGGAAGGGAAACCAAACGACAACAGGGGTATACCCCCAACTCACCCCCCCCCCCCCCTCACCCACAGACGCACACTCTGGTCTAAACTAAAAATATGTATTTTGTGTAAAATCAATTATTACATTGAAATTGATTGTAAATCTGTAATTCTAGATTTGATTCATAATGACGGTAGCATTCATTCCAATGTTTTGCCCCAGTGCATTATGGACTTGGCACACCAACAGGCCTCATTTCTACTGGAATATGTACTAATCCATTGTATACATGTACACAAACCATAATATATGTGCACAGGTCAATATATAAACGACCCACAACTGACTGTTTTTGTAACTAGCCCATCCGCAACTCGGACCGCAAAAAATATACAGTGGTACCTCTACTTACAAAATTAATTTGTTCCAGAAGTGTTTTCGTACTGTAAATTTTTCATAAATAGTCACATTTTACATGTAAAAGGTCTGATTCGTTCTAAATACTGCCCCTCAAACCCTTTAAAAATTATAAAAAATTACCAATTTTGTATGATATGTGTTAAAAGAAAATGTAGATTTAATCTTTAAAAATTTCAGTGAATGTGTCCCAAACCTTCCTTTTTTTGTTTGTTTTCCGGAGCTTCCACTCTCTCAACTTTATTTTGTCTTTTGCTCCCTCCATACCGTAGGATACTGACGACGTACGTCACCTTCACAGAAATTCAGTTAATAAAGTGTATGTATTAATAATAGAAAATTGTACGTAATATTTAAATTAAAATGATTTACCAGGTTGTTTTTCATGTTTATCTCAAACGACAAATGACCCCACTGACCGCAACTGGAATATCATCACAAATATTTGTCAGTGACTCACAACTGCAGATGACCACAGGTGACCGCAGGCGCCCGCTCACTTCAGATCAGCCCACGCATCACTGATGTGGAAAAACACACCATCATATATATTAAAAACATGAGCTAACCAACACTAAAGTCATTTGTTTTCTGATTCATCTGATTAAAGGATGTAAGCAGATACTTTAACATATGGTACAGCAGTGTTACAGTCCAACTAAGGTGTAGACGTGGCTTGAAGACCTCAACATTAGTTGTACTAAGGCAATAACTCAAATTTCTCTATGCATGTAGACATACTGTGTGTAAAAGCTTCTATAGAGCAGCTGAAATCAGTGGGGTTCTTCCACTAGGGTTCCCTTATGTTGGGTATTAAGGGAAAAGAAATCCAACCAAATCTGTCCTAGTTATCACATTCATAAAAACTATATCCAGCGGCGGTTGGGGTAAAACCATTATATCCCTGAAACTCTATTTGGATATAATGAAATAAGATATCCCTATGAGAGGAGACGAGGAGTCCCGAGTCAGCAAACAGCTAGGGATCATCAGCACAGCCTTGAAAGAATATCAGAGCGCCCATCCAAGCATAGTATTTACAAGATGTGAAAGTACTGTTATTTATGTGCGACTTGTGATACTGCAGAGCAGGGGAAGTCAAGTGTACTCCAAGATGATGTGTACAAATGTCACTCTAGTGTTTTTACACACACTGCACCATCACTGGTTCACTGCTTTTCTGTTACTTTCTTAAAAGTTAGTATCACAGTGTTATGTTCACGACCATAAAGCCAGTTAAAAGTGTTCACACAAACTCGTAACGCACATATGCACTGAAGAATGTGCTCATGTGCAGGGTTTACACTGAGACTTAATGCTGGAATAATGCAGAAACTTTCTTTCTTTAAAAAAAAAAATACCAATACATAAGAAAGTATGAATATAAATGAAATACAACAGTGCAAAGGGAGGTCAAAAGCTTAACTCAAAAGCATGAATTATCTGGCTTTAAAGTAGTTTCAGGGCACTTGATGCACTTTGAAATCAGTATTTTAGTACCACGGTTCTCAAACTGGGGTCCGCGGACCCCTAGGGGGACGTGGCGCATGTCCAGGGGGTACGCGAAATTATTCACGGTTTTGTTTTTTGTTGTTGTTTTTTTTTGCTGTTTTATTTTGAAATGCGGAAGTTTTATTTTGTAGCGAACGGGCGGAAGTAACAGCGCTGTTTGACGCCAGCTTGACTAAATTGAGACGGAGCGAGTCACAGGCTATTTTTTGCCACCCTGCAGCGAACATGGATCGATTTTTGTGTCCGCCAAGTTCCTCAAGAAGTGGTAAAAGAAATGACAATGAAAATGACAATGAAAATGACAATGACAAAAACAAACGCCCTAACCCTAAAAAGAGAAAGTACATTGATAGTTATATTGAGTTTGGCTTTATTGAGAACAATGATGGGAGACCAAAATGCATCCTGTGTCTGAAGTGCCTTGCAATGGAGGCTATGAAGCCAGCCAACCTTAAGTCTGTCTGTCTGTCTGTCACTCACACACACACACACACACGGTTTTGTGTGTCTTTTGTTCCGTTTATTATTTTAAAATTATTTAAAATTTTTGTTTCTGAAGTGTTCATTTATATTATAATACCTGAAAATTTCGCTGGTTTGCACAAAAGCACTATTAAAAAAGGTTATCATTGTTTCATAATAATCATTGTTGAAGTGTTTTGTTTTTTTTATCATTTTCAGTATCGCGAGGAAGAGGGGGGACATGGAAAAATTTCACCCCTCCAAGGGGGACCTGGGCCAAAAAAGTTTGAGAACCCCTGTTTTAGTATTTATTTAATCTGTTTTCAACCCTTTGATTCATGAATTATGAGAACATTTGTCAAGATTTTCTTCCTCAGTGTTTTTATTCCTCTTTAGGCTGAAAATAGCAATGTGATGAAATCTTTTTAATTAACCTATTTTTATGGAGTTATAAAACATACTCACCCAAACATGTGTTTAAGCTTTGAAGCAAATGAACCAACAATAAATCATTTTTGTACCGTGAAAAAATAGCTTGAAACAAAGCAATCTAGAGGTTTTTTTAAAATAGAACCAACACACAATGTATTCAATAACAATGAAGAACACAGTAATATTAATGAAATAACCATGGAATGACACCTTTAAATAAATCAAATGAACAAAAAATAACTTGGGTAAGAGTTAAATGAAACAATGGTCCGTTCAATAGAATATAGAATGGACCATTACTTAGAATTACCATTACCATTATTAAGGTGACCTCTCCCATTCTGTATTTTTGGAAATTAAAACTCAGCATGTACCTGATATGCTCCTCTACTGACCACATCCGTCCTCACTGCATCTGACATTTGTGCTCAGTCTGTGGGACCTATGGGTGCTTCCCTCAAGTGTGACCGAGAATAAGTTGGTGGGATGTCTGCAGGCTGTAGTGAAGCAGACCATGCAGTTGTTGCTGTTCCTGCAAGGCCAATATATACATACATACTTCACCAGGAGCAAGATTTACACACAGAATAGAGCCACATCAGTTTTTCAAACAATATGATAGTCAGGTACTATAATAATTTAAATATACTTGTAGTTGTAATAATGTCTCACTTGCTGTGGGTTCTGTTTCTGGGTCTGCGTGGCACTGGTGTCTGGAATGGTTGATGTGGGAGATGACACAACATCTGCATCTGAAAGCAGAGCATTCAACCATGTGGTTAGTTATCATTTTTATCATTCTACTACATACTTGCATTTTATAAACAAGTCTTATTTAACCATGTGCATTTACAGCACTACTACTACTACTACTACTACAACTGTAATGACTACTACTACTAATAATAATAATACATTCAAATGGACAGAGAAAGTCAAACCTGGAGTATCAGGGGTTTTCTGTCCAGCAGGTGAAGGTCTTGTCAATATGCATTTCCTGAGTGCATCTGCAGTAAATATTACAAAAAGTACACATTATATAAAACACCAATACATTTACTACATTTACATCAGTGTTTAATTTACAATTGTGTGTTCACATGCAGCTGATTTTTGTTTAACTCACTAAGATAATAGAAAATGACTGTACTTTTAAAAGAATGTATGCATGGACTACCATTTGCAGTTGCCACAAGCCATTGTATTGTATAATAAATAATAATCGCATTTTCTTTTCTCTTTACACAACTTTAGTTTCTGTAAATAATACTATAATTACATTATTTTCTTACCTTGCACTATACAATTATCTGTATTTACAGTTTACAATGTCATGACACAGCTGGGCGTAGCACACAGTAGTTTATATTCTTGTTCAACATTCCTTCCTAACCTGTCTCTTTCCAGACCCTTCCACAACCAATCCGTTTTCAAAGGAAGGGTCTTATCTAAAATCCTTGCATGTGATTCTGCGAAGAATCTGTCCATCATCTTGAGTGATGCGCTGCTTCAGCCACTGAAGTTGAACTCAAGCCGTGACTCAGAACGACAGCAGGAAGAAGAGCCATACTGCAGCAGACCATCAAAACAAACACCACAGTAATGATAATATTAAATTTGATGTTGTGTTGGAGGATAAAAAACTGAATTTCTAGTAAACAATATCATTATACTTGCAAAATACTTTATTCATAAATGTAATTTCATGTCTGTCACACCTCATGTACAGGTTTTATTGAAGGAATTTGTTATCTTTTTGGACTCTATGGAAAAAGTAAAATCTAAGAATGCTGTACACCTTAATAATATGTTATCTGCGCTTTTAATCTGACCCCAGGAAATAATAATTGAAGTATTTTTATTTTATTTATTTATTTGTTATTTTATTTGTATTTTTTTATCCATTAATTTTATGGATTGTCTTTGTTGTCCGGTTTTCTATGTGACATAAAAGAAAATAAACGTAAAAAAACCACCACAGTATGGCTGCACCTAAACGCACCACTACGTTGTCTATAAAGGTCCATTGTCGTATGTGCAGGAAAATCTGAGCAAAAAAGTCAACATCTGCAACAGCCACTGGATCCTCCTTGAACTTACCTATTGAAAACGGGTGGACCAGCAGCTAGCAGAACTTGGCCTTAACGTGTCAGATGTTCCAAAAACCCTCTCACATATGTCTGAAATGCCTTCGCTTGGTGGGGAGACACTGTGACAGTGAGTACTGTGGACAAAAACCTGAAGAGGAACCGAGTGCTGAACAGACGACGGAGACATTAGCCGTGACACAGACAAACAACGCTGATGCATCATTACTTCTTACTTTACGTTGTAGTTCTTGCTTTGAATTACTTCGTCTCCAGCTCCAGTCATTGTTTAATTGAACTGCGCGTGTCCTGCACAGGCTTGTAATGTTGTTATTCGTCAATGAATAAAACATCGGTATTGAACTTTATGCTAGTTTGAGCTAGCTGTTCGTGGCTCATAGTCTGACGTCACATCCTTGTTCTACGCATGATCAGTCCACGCGCAAGTTATATCACTGAAGCGACACTGCCATCTACAAGTGACACCTTTGTTAGCACTTATAGGGAGCCTAAGTCTCCGCCTCTTCCGGTCGGTCCACTGGGCCTAAGTTCGGAAAAAGAGTGGATAAGGGGAAAATAATTATTTTCTGGTCCACTTTACTTTATGCCCTGAATCACACATTTGCTGAACTTCAATTAAAATCATAACCAATTATGTGCGTTTGGAGTTTCTTCGATACGTGTTTTGTGATTTATTAGCGTGTAAAAATATGTAATTATTTGGACTCTGTTTGGACTACATATAAGACGTCGCATAGTTGACGTCACAGCAGAATCTTTCCCTGCAAACTTTTCAAAACCGTATACCGCCTTTTCTACTTTTAATTTGAAAATGCCTGTGTGCTTTGTGCCCCGGTGTAATCATAACACCATTTCCACATGTTCCCTCTACCGCTTCCCGGCTGACGAGAGCTTGTCCCGCATGCTGGCTCTCACTCGACCAACTATCTCTCCCCCGGAGTAGCTGCCACTTTCCACATGCCCCGATTTAAAGTGTTTTTCTCCACGTTTGATGCTCTTACCTTCGTCCTGAAAGAAGGAGGTGAAGCTCGCCAAAGTCACAGCCATTTTCAAAGAGTTTGATGGTGACGCTTGGTGGTGACGTCATATTTGTGAGACGAACGTTGTAGTCCATTACTTACTCTCACATAAAACCTAACGTAACTTTTGATGCCTGTCCAAAGTGAGTGCTTTCTCAATGTGGAAAATGTATCTTTAAAATTCACAGACATCATATGTGAAAACCGTAGCACATTTCAAACGGGACCAGAAAATTACTTTTATCCCTCCATTGACTCGCGTTCATTTTTTATGGCACTTATGCCCCATTGCCCGGAAATCGACCGGAAACAGAAACGCGTCACTTAGCTTCCGGTAGTGGATGACCAGGAAGTTAAAGCAGAGCACGATATATAGTTCTTTTGACTCTGGAGTTTTGGCTCAGTGAAAGGTGAACAGTAATGAACGCGTCAGTCCTTTTGGTTGTTTAACACGGTTTAAAATCATCATGTATCAATGTTGTTCCCATCCCAATTATGAGATTAATACCATTTTACTCCCCATCTCGCGGGAGTCACGTGACCAGCGGAAACTCCTGACAAACGTCATCCTCGAGGCCAGTGTTACTCAACCAGTGTGTCGTGAGAAATCATCAGATGTGCCGTGAAAAATGACATAATTTCACTTTATTGGTCGTGTAAGTGAGGAGCGTGATTATAGATCCATACAACAACACACACCACTGATCCAGTCAGAGCTGCTGTTGTCTTTCTAAAAGCTTTGTGTTTAACGAAACAGGCTCAGGTTTTGCCTTGAATAAGTAAATCAAGACTAGATTTGCATTATGTTTCAATAAATATGCTTTTTGTGATATTTTTCTTTGGTAGTGTGCCTTGTGATTTTTCTAAAAAAAAAAAAAAAAGAAAAAAAAAAAAAAGGTTAGGAAGCACTGCTCTAGGCTGAAGACCTCTGTGCTACATAAGTTTAGGTAAAGTCCAGTCTAGGTGTAAAGAAAATTAGGTGAAAGTCACCAATAGAGGCACATGTGGTGCCCTAGGCGAAGGTCTTATCTGCCTCTGCCAGCACTGGATTTAACTATAGACTTTAAAGAGAAATATCAAGAAGCTTTATTTGTCATTTTGCATACCCAAGGATCACAAAACAAAAATTCAGTTTGACCAACCCCTCGCAGGCTGATCGGGTCATGCAGCCATGTACGTAAACAAGGAAACTTAAACAAAATTTAGGGAAATGTGGGGTTATTTATAAAAGCAGCTTGTTGCCCTAAGAGAACATATGCAAGCACAAACAAAGCTGTAAGAGGGTCTGGCACCATTTTCACATAGTCTGGACTTATTCATTCAGCGCTCCTCCACTACATTTTGATAGGCTTGTTTGCTCCAGGCAAACACTTTCAACATGGCACAAAACAGCGGAGATCTGAAGGAAAAAATGTGGTGTATGAGATGAACAAATGACTCCTAAAATCCAACAGAAAATAATCAAAGCTCTGAAATATTCACTTATGGTCTAAAGGTTGCACATGTACAGAGTTAATATTACTAAAAAAAAAAAGTTCTACAGATGCATTTTGAATATAGTTATATTTTAAAAAATGATGATTCTTAATTTAAAACTCTTAAGGTTTTCATACCTGTATCCAACTGATTAGGTTAAGAGAAATGTAAAAAATTTAAACACTACATAAATTTCATACATACTTTAAATTTAAGCACATATTCTCTTACAATGTTTCTCTACTTGTTACCCATTGGGACCCAGACTTACACATGTCATGGAATTTTGGACTTTTTACAGAAAGGATTAGCTTTTGAAAGCAAAACAAAAAAAAATTAAGCTCATAATCAACGTCCACATTTTTAATATAAAAATGCATTCAGAGCATATAGCTGCAATAATGAAGTAAGTTTCTGCTGAGGTGAATAAATGAATGAATGGTGCTGAGTCTTATGAAAATTAATGACATACTTTGATTATGAGCAGAAAGTAAAATCTAACAAATTGGGTAATTAAAAAAAATGTAACTCACATTTATGGAAAATGTTTAACCATATCAGTTTTGATGGAGGGGAGGGGGGGTTGTTGTTGTTTTTACTTTTCCGTCAGCCTTCTGCACATTTTTCCTGCCAATATCAGATAGCTGAGCATTTTAATTGATTTTTCTTTTCTTTTTTCTATCCTCACACTCCATAGTCTATTCACATGATCTGATAAGACCGGCTAAATTATTTTTTAATTAAACTCATTCATTAGTCTCTTTATGTGAAAACACTGAGTAATTAAATGGAAAACACATTAGTATCAGGTTGTTCGACCTCACAGCAACAAAGTCCTGGGTTTGATTCCAACCAGGGACCTTTATGTGTGGAGTTTGTATGTTCTCTATTCTGTGCTACAAAGTAAAAAGGCAGTAACTGCACAGACACAAAACTGAGAAAAATGACCTTAAAGTTCTCTTGTTGTTCAGCCCCAGTAGTTGTAGGTAGATTATTGGACATGAGGTAGTCATTGTTACTGCATATTAACTAGTTCTATATATGGATTCATTCTAGTAGTGCTTTTTGACTGGGAATTTTGACTTTTTATCTCATAATTTTGATTTTATATCTCATAATTTTGGCTTTTTATTGCAGAATTTTGGCTTTTTATCTCAGAATTTTGACTTTTTATCTCAGAATTTTGGCTTCTTGTTGCAGAATTTTGATTTTTTATCTCATAATTTTGGCTTTTTATCTCATAATTTTGGCTTTTTATCTCATGATTTTGACTTCACTTAATGTGTCTTATATATAAAAGTGTGTGGAAGCATTTTCCTGGCGACCCGGCCAATTTCCGAATCTATGAGACCTGACCACAGGTTGGATTCTTACACTAACTTGTTGCGGCGCCAACTAAGTATCTCGTCTAAAGTGAATTAATGTACTTTGTTTAGTCTCCTCGTTACTTTCCACGTACTGGGCCTTTACTTCGAGGGTGAATGATGGCGCACTTCACGGCTCATAGGGCTTGTCTACTCATTTGTGTATGGGAACTATTTTTCGGTGCGGAGAAACACAGCCGACGCACACCAAGGACTGTCAGTGAGAGCCTCATTTGTAGTTACACAAACGCAGCTGTCCTCTTCTGTAGACGGACGAAGATGATGACTTTGACTTCCAAAACCCCCAGACCCGACCCTTTTGAACCCGTATTTACAGAGGAGGAGTTGTGTTGTGCTGACTGGGGTGAAATATTACCATCGATGCAGAGGAGTACAGAAAAGGACAGCCGCGTTTGTGTTACTACAAATGAGGCTCTCACTGACAGTCCTTCGGCTGTGTTTCTCCGCACCAAAAAATAGTTCCCATACAAGACAAGACAAGCTGTTTTGCCGTGAATTGTGTCATCATTCACCCTCGAAGTAAATGTCCAGTACGTGGAAAGTAACGAGGAGACAAAATCAAGTACATTAATTCACTTTAGACGAGATACTTAGTTGGCGAAGTAAGAATGCAGTTATTGTAGGAATCCAACCTGTGGTCAGTTCTCATAGATTCAGACATTAGCTGGGTCGCCAGGAAAATGCTTCCACACACTTATTTAAATCTGGGAACAGTGGGGAAACACTGGATTTGGCCTGGGGGTGGCATCTCCCTTTAAGGTTTGGATTTTTATTTTTTATTTTTTTATTGAAATTTACAACAAACTTACAGGCTCATAATATTAAAAAAAAACACACAAAAGAAAAATAAAATAAATGATAACAGTCAACCTTATAACATTTAAGGCGTTACAGGGTCAAACATAAAATCAATAATACCATTGTAAAGTTGTATACCTTTTTTTTTTTTATTACATAATTTCATGATTTTTTTTTTTTTTTAATTGACCATTTCTCTTAGGAACACAATAAAGATAGGTTTGACAGTTCCAAATTTACATTTATGAATAAAGAACTTAGCAAAAAGTATTATATTTTTAAGGTTTGGATTTTTGCAGTGTAGGTTTTCCACAGTAAACTGATGGACACTGAAGTGACGTGCTGCGTCTGTCTGCATCATTCCTGCACAAAATATCCTAAATGTCTGACCACAGTTGGCTGCACTTAAGCATGGACAGACATTTTCCACATTTTTTACTTCAGGGTTTTCATAGGGAGGGTCATATGGGTACTAAACTACAAACATTTTTAGTTATAAATGTAGCCCACCCCTGTATTTCACTCCCTTACCCAGTTTGTACACTTGTGAGTACAACTTTCATAAATAACTCTGTGGTTGAGGGGGAAAAAAGCAGGATCAGTCGAGCAGAACAACAATACATTATGTTTCTGAGAAGCTGTGTGTGAAGCTTCCGAGTAGATCTCATGACAATTCAAACAAATTCAAAGTTACTCAGTATCAATAATGAATGAAGGTTTTGTTTCTCAACTAAAAGCAATAAAAGGCATCCAGATGGTTTTGTTGTCCGTGTTAAATTAAAGTTATTCCCTGCTGCCACATACAGTATTTAGTATATTATGAATCACTTTATGACTTGGACTCTGTTTGCTCCATTTCATCAGCAAATTACACATCACCCCATGACTACGATACAGTCAGAAACATAAGGACCATCAAGTCTGGAACACACTTTATTCATGGTCTGATAACAGTGCTAATCGAATGGAAAAGTAACTACAACACAGCATTTAACAACGCAAATCCATGCTGAGGAAGTGTATAAGGATTTAAGGATTTTTATTGTCACACCAGCATGTTTTTACACATGAAATGACATGACTTCCATTTTTTTGTGAATTTTAATGCTTGGGGTAAAACTAAAGGTCACTTATTCAGACAAATATAATAATCACAAAAATAGCTCATACTAGTTTAATTTCAGAGCTGATATTTATCAGTTTTCCAAGTTTTGTTTTAATTTTAATTCTATTTATTTATTTTTTATAGATATAGCTATAGGTTACAGTCACCAAAAATGTGTTTTTGCATTGATAAGCGATAGGGTGAATCAAGTAAATCATTAGTGAGGGGGCGGAGTTTGTTGTGCTTGGAACCACTTTTCAAAATTGTTTTTAATTTGATTTAGACAGATTATTCACATTTTATTAATTGAAATATGTTTATATATATATATATATATATAAAACATAATGTTATTTGTTGCATCAAAACAAAGACAAACTTGATGTTATAGATTGAGAAATAACTTTAGTTTGGATTGGATTTTAGGTTTTACCTTTGGCCTTAAATGCATATCAGGCATTAAATTGTTGGTGACGCATTAAAATATTAGACATAAATACACATAAGTATTTAGCAGGCAGAAAAATATTCAGTCATTCCCCAAATTTAGTGATGCAACAGCATTTTATTTAAAGGAATCTGAAATAAATATCTAGACTAGGGATGAGAGAGAGAAAGAGAAAGACAGAGAGAGAGAGAGAGAGAGAGAGAGAGAGAGAGAGAGAGAGAGAGAGACTTTATTCTTCCCCTCAGGGATGTTGTCACATAGCTCACCACCTTCAAATACGCACACAGCAGATACATATAATAAATGTGTATAAATAAATAAATAAATAAGTTATTGGTAAAAGTGAGCTACAGTGCTGAAAACAACGAAAAAAAAACTGTTGAAAAAACAATTGAGAATAAAAACAAGTTAAAATACAAAGGTACAGTGTGGACGAGCTATAGCTACTGTATATGGAATAGCTATAATGTGGGATCAATAAAGTGCTTCTATTCTATTCTATTGTATTGACTGTGGACTACTTGTACTTTACAAATTCTTCCTACAGGCCACATGTTCGACACCCCTGTTATAAACAATATGCACATGACAAACACTTTTGCGAAATAATATAAATACTAAAAAAAAAAAAAACTATGTATAAAAACAAACAACACATCATGCAAAGGATTTTCACTAAAGTTGAATAAATGTGCAACAGTCAGACATTTTCCCTCATTCCTTCCTTCACTGTGACGTTAGCTTTAGTTTTAGCTCCAAAAACTGCAGCTGCCAGGTTTGTGCAACTGATTCAATGTAAGAACTGGTTTCATATTTGGTCAAGACTAGGCATAAGAAAACGTTACCAATCAACATACTTGACAGGTTCATTAAAATTTTAATTCTGAGCTTCTCTTCCAATCTTCTCTTCATATTATTGTCTTTGTAAACTGGAATGAGTATAATCTACATTTCCATGTGTAATGGTCTCAAAGTGCACTTGAGTTAATCAAATATAATAAGGAAATGTTAGAGGAACTTAATATATTTAAATGAGTCATTTCTGTCTTGGATTTACACATTAGTTAATTACTTTAAATAGGAAGACATACATTTGAGTTCACAGTGTACAGATCTAATGAAGCATATTAGGAAAGAAAAAAAACTGGAAAAAAAACTAAAAATAAAAAACTAAAAATATACCCCTCCCCCCTTGGGAAGGAGGGAAGGAAGGAAGGAGGGAGAGAGGAGAGAGAGAGAGAGAGAGAGAGAGAGAGAGAGAGAGAGAGAGAGAGAGAGAGAGAAAGAAAGGTATTAAAATAAAAAAAAAAATTAAAATGTGAAGGGATAAAAAAGAGAAGATATTTAAAATTGTCAGATAAGACTGATCTTTAGCATAAAAGAAAAGGACAAATTAACTCTGTGATAAAGAACTATCCTGTTCGTTTGTATTATTTGATGAATTTAATTCTACAAAAACATCTGATCCAACAGGCAAAAGGTTGAGACTCCATGACCAAATATGACACAACAGCACCATCTTGTGGTCAGATGTGGTCAGTGCAACTGCAGACAGTGTTTACTGTTGCTGGGAAACAGAGAAAAGACTAAAAAACAACCAGTGGTAGGGAAAAAAAGACACTTTAACAACTGATTTTTCAACATGTCAAATAAAGAAACTAAGGATTTGGTTCATCAGGACGCAATCCACATCGAGACGATTATGAAGGAGCAGAGACACCAGAGACTCCACACTGAGTTCAGCATCAACCCACGCAAGAAATGTGAGTGGCATCTTCAGTTTAATCCGAGGGGGGGTTTAAATAGCACAGACTTCATAATATTTTATCAAAAGTACCAAAGTGATGACAGGGATGTTTTTAACCATACGTACAGAGTTGGAGTTAAAACACCAGTGATTTATAGTTAAATACAAAATAAATAAAACGGAGCTTTAAAAGGTACTGATAAAATGTACTGATAAAATAAGTGGTAAACTATGTGTATAAAGCATCCTTGAGATTTAGATATAAGCTTATGTTCTATAAAATAAAACTATTATTGATAGTCAGAATAATATTTCAAGTTATATTACAACATTTTAAATCTACACGTTTTACACTGAACGGCAGCAAATCTAACAGAGAGCTTAAGCCTCCGCATCTTCCGGGAGGCTCATGGGACCTGAGATCGGAAAATTAATGAATGGTATTCAATGGGAAATAAAAGGCTAAAATCGTATCTGGTTTGTCATGTGCCCTGAATCACACACATGTTATACCTCACAATAAATGATTATTTGATGTATGTTTCAATTGCTTCTGTTAAACAATGGCTGATTCATTTGCGAGCAAAACCCGTTAATAATTTGGACTACAAACCTGGCGCATATATGACGTCACCACATACTCCACACCACAACTGAGCCGAGTGTTACGTCACATACGCGACGCATTGTAGTCTCTTACTAAGCTATGTTTGCTGCCCATCAAAAACGAGTGGTCTGCCTACGACACATTAAATATTTATTATTAAACGCTATCATATGTGAATTTCATAGCACTTGTCAAATGGAATCAGAATTTAGCTTGACTCGCTTCATTCACCCCCATTCTATTTTTTGCGAGCTAAGCACCCATGGACCGGAAGTAGAAGGGCGTTTGCAACCCATTTGCAACCGTGGTAGTTATGCTCAATGTAACTTTTGGCGAGATTTTCTTGAAACTGGCCTACCAATTAGAGTGAAGTATAGAGTCAGAGAGCGGCCATAAGAAACTGACGACAGAGCTGTGATGATTCGGATAGAAACAAGCATAGAAGAAGAAGAACAACGACGACAGATGGCTGCCGATTGGGTGGTGATTTACTTTTATCACATATGAGTGATCAACAATCTTTAAATTCTTCTTACAGAAACGACAACAGTTGTTAAGCTCCAGTATTTTATAGAATGTTGTGACAGCTTCCATTAACTTTGAGTCTTCGTCCCCAGGGTTAAGTGGGCGGATTTTTTTCGATAACCGCCCGCTGCGCCTTTAACTTCCGCTGCCAATGGCAACGGGTTTTGTCACTACCATATCACTCCGCAGGTAGTTCGTTCCTTTGAAAGTAAATATTCGCTACGTTGTCACATCCATTTTATCCAGTCTGTTCAGCAGTAGGGCATATGTCTACGGAGTTTTTTTTAGCAGATCAGAGGCAGCAGCGGCTAGACAGCAGCACAACAAAGTAGTCTATACAGTGCCAATGGAGTGTTGTTTAGGAACAGGTTATTGGGGAAGTGAAGAAGGGGTAGGGTTAAATAAGCTTATGCTTCATCCTACTCCTTTTCGGACATGTCATTGTTATTATTATTATTGTTGTATTGATTATTGTTGCACTTTGCACATGTTCGAAATAAATCATTCAAATCAAATCAAAATCAATATTAGTGTTGTGTTTTAATGGGTTAAATATGACTTTTTACACTACCCAGATTCAATTTCAGTCTTATTGCTAAATTATTGATATATTTGTTCCCATTTCTTTCTTTCTTTAGCTGTTATATTACTTTGAGAAAGGAACTCATTTCTAACTTCATCTGTATCGGTTGTGGTTGTATATATTATATGGAAGCATTACTCATGATATGTTCTTTCTGTACATTTTAGTACACATCCTACCAGATAAACCCATGTCCAGGAAAGCTACAGAAGAGATTGCAGAGAATTGTAAGTTTGTTCCGTTATTCCTGAATAAAAAACTGCTTTAAAACTTGGCAGAAAAGAATGGAATGCAGAATCTACTCATTTCCCTATTTCTATATTTTGGATCGTTTTGTATATTTTAATGTCAGTCAATACTCCCCTGTTCAAGTGTTCACTTGTTTTTTTTAAGTCATGTACATTTTTGTAAAATCTAAGGATAACTGACTGTGAAAACGAAAAAAAAATCTCTATCACTTCAAAACCGATTGTATATCTTCTTTTGTAGCTGAATTCATTAAAGCTTTTCATGAGGCTCGAGAGGAACCGACGAAGAAATATTCACTGCCCCAGACGGAGAGTCAGGAGATCGGCTGGGTGTCGACTCCCCTGGTGGGTTCAACCCTCACAAGTCTGATGATTTTAATATTAAGTGTGAAAATTCCACAGAGAATCTAATCTTTCTTTTGTGGCCTAATGGCTCTTAAATCTTTTCCTCAGGTCCCCGTGGACACCAGTGACAGATTTCACTTCCAACGTTTCAAGACCGACGTCACCAAACACAAAGAATCGGCTCTACGATCATCCAACTAGGCAACGGGTGATGAAAACGTACAATAGACCTCTGGTAAAATCAACACGTATTTTTGATCTTTTATTTGTTTATCATATAAACGTAGACGTCATTGGCAGAAACTGCCCTTTCACATTTCCAACGAAGGAAAACACAAGTGCAGGAAACATTTGCACAGGTCTATACAAAGCACACTTAGGCAACACATACTAATCATATTAATGAATGAGAAAGGGCAAAACTGACAGCTGTTCAATATTATAAAATGTCATGTCACATGGGAGAGATAAGTCAAGGAGCTGAGCAAGAAACTAAATTCTCCAAAGAGCACTGTACATTATATGGCGTGGATGTTGATGTAGTTGCAGTTGCTCATCGAACACGCACTAAGAGAAACCAAACAGGAAGTTGATAATTAAAACCCCCCTTGGACAGCTCATAAACACAGTACAGTGTCCGACGATAATCTCACCATACTGTGGGGGAAACAGTCTGTAATATAACTTTAGACAATGCTCTTTTGAGTCCGTTCCTTGTTTCCCTGAACTTTTCTGATGGGCCGGGTCCTTCAGAGCTTCTTTAGTAACACGACAGCTCCCACTGAGGCCTGAATGAGGTTTCCCACAAAGCAGCAGATGGGTTTTATGGCAGGTGCATTGTGTAAGAGGGACGAGGGGAGCCTCTTAAATGTCGCCTCATGTGAGCCAAGACCAAACTGAGGGAACACGAGTGTGAAGTCCTAGCCCTCAAGCATCTCCAAAAGTCCAGCCTTCGCCCTTTTTACGACCGACCCTTCATCTTCTTACGTACGGACTTGCCCGGACGTTTCTGGAAGCCGAGGTGAAATAAAAGACAAGTTAGAATCTCAAAGGTAGACTGCTTGTTTTCGTGGTAACCCTATCGGTTCTGTTTTTACAACGTCTATATTTGAAAGCCAGCAGCGTTTTTTTTTTTTTTAAATGCATGTGTGACTCACGTTCTGTTGTTTTCCTCCTTTCCCTTTCTTCCCTCCTTTGGCAGCTCGTCCATGGGCCACTTTAGCCCGGAAACCGGAAACGTCGTCGTGGCTGTCCTTGGTGTTCCATTTCTTTCCACTCTTCTTCCCACCAAAACCAAACCTCTGGTCCTTGAATTTTCTCTTAGCATTGGGACTGTAAAGAGGGAGGTTATAAATCAACTTTTTGTTCTCTTTGAAAGTGCCGTAAATACAGAAAATTTTTTTTTAATTAAATTCTACGACCATGACGTTTACATCTGAACTGGGACGCCTTACCCCTTTTTGTTGGGGGCTTTTTTAGAGGCCTGAGTAGAGTCTTTCCCCGCCTTCTGGTCTCCTTCTAAAAACTCCAGTTTGTCAGTCATTCCTATAAATGGAGATAATCCAAAATATTAGCAACCTCCAACATTAAAACATTCAGTTTTATCATCACCTCACCTCAGGGAGTTATGTTTTCATCAGGTTTTGTGTGTCTGTTAGCAAGATAAGTCAAAACATTATGGTGGGATTTGGATTAAATTTTCAAGAAATATTGATATTGGCACAAGGAACAAGTGACTGCATTTTGGTTCTAGTTTATTGATGTGCAAAACAGTCAAATACAGTTGTAAACTTTTTGCTTAGATTGAATATGGAGAAGCACTGAGAGCAAACACTGACCTTTCTGGTATTTCTTCACAGCTGACATCATTGACTTCTTCTCCTTCTGTCTCTTCTGGATCACTTCAATTTGGACCTGACATGCACCCAAAAGTCATTAATACCATAGTTCCCCATCCTTTTTTAATTTTATTTTCATTCTGTTGATATGTCAGCAGATACACAATTACCTGCAAACATTTCCATATTTATAAATGGACAGACATATATGTACACTAAACTAAAACAAATAAACCTGTGTAGCAAAGAACCAACGAGTGTCATATTACAGTTTAAGTCAATTAAACTCTGATCTATATGGACTGATAAACTCAATCCAACATCTCTCACACGTATCTATTTTAAATCTCAATGTCACCGTCTCCATTACATATATTTCATGCACCTCATCTTCTATAGTGGGTGGGTCCTGACATAGCCATTTTTTTTGCAATGGCTTTTTTTTTTTTACTGGAAACCTGCAGAAGTCTAGATAAGTATATCTTGGGGTAACCAGTAAGTTGTGACGGCATCATACCCAAGTATGAAGCCTGAAAAGAAAGATCAATCTTGGTTCTTAAAACCTTCTCTATGCCATCCCTGATCACGCACGATAATGATTTGCTCCCAATTTTCCAGTCAATCAAAGGTCAATAATAATATCTCAAAACAAAGGAGGATACTTCTTCTTCTTGTTATTAACATGCAACAACAGTTATAAACAGTTTAAAACCTGACTTTAAATGAACATAGGTGACTTGATTGGATTCCCAGTTCCCAATGAATGAATGAATTAAAGAAAACAAGAACCAACCTTCTTGCCAAACTTCCTTTGCTCACGTAGTTTCTTTGCCTTCTCAGATTTTTCTAGTATGGCCTGTTTAGCCATCAGCTTTTTCCTGATCTGAGCAGAGGAACAACATATGATTTGTTTGTGTCATTACATATAATGTAAAGAAGAGTCAAAAGCCCTCATGTTCACCGCTCACCTTCTGCATGTGCTGGTCTGACTTGGCCATCTCTGCAAAGTAATCATCAGGCCTCTTTGTGGCGATGTCGTTCTTGTGTAGTAACGGTAGAGCCTCTAAAACTGTAGCTTGAGCCTGACGGTAACTGCAAAGGAAACACCATTACATGTGAGTGCAAAATAAAACTAGACATATCTGGAAAACATTCCACTGACACAACACAGCAAATAAAAAAATTAAGGCAAGGGTCGCTCACAAGAACATCTCCCTCTGGAAATCGTCATCTGCATTCACTTCTCCGTTAGTCTGATGAGTTGGTTTTCCTTCAACATTGGAAAGGATGTCTTCAGTCGGCAGGTTGGTGAGGTCCAAACTCTCCACCCAGGGAAGATCCTTACGGAAGTCTGCAAGGCACTGTTTCAAACCCTCCTGCGGGACAATTCATGGAGTATACTTAAATAATATGTTTTATAACAACACATCAGCAGGTTTTTTATTTCACTTCTGTGCAATTTTAAGATACTCATTTTTCAAATGGTTATTTTCATTTAACGCAACATTAAACTTATATTCTGTTGCATCTCAGAAACTGTGTATTTTTTTCCTCCATTACATCTGCCTGATGGATCTACTTATTTAGGGATAGGAAGAAATCTTAACATGTATATTGTAAACACTTGATAAACTGACTGATATTGTGCAGTATTAAGAAAGATCTGCTTAAGCTGAATAAACTCCGTTTTGAATTAAAGACCTTTGAGGTGACTTTGTGCTCCATCAATAAAACTGAATTAGGAAAATACACCATTAAGCCGTTCAAATGAGTCTAACATGCACAATAACAGAAAAAACAAAATATATATGATTTGCACAGTAACTACTTTTATTTTTCACACTTAAAGCCTTTTCATATAATGCCTATATCCTCTTACTTTGGTTATCTTTTCAATACAGAACTTTCATTTGAAGCAGAGTATTTTCATATTCTGTGGCTTCAGCCATTTGAATTATATTTAATAGAGCAACAGTAGAAACACGACAAATGTCTATGGTCACATTTCTATATTCATTAAATCATAATCAGTATGTAATTACTTTGATTAATTTCCACGTGGCTGAATTAAACACATTACCTTCCGACCTTAACTCAACAGTAATAAAATGCTTATTGTTTAAAAGTAGTTGAAGAGAATAATGCTGTGAGAGTTTGATTTATTGCTATTAACTCACCACATTGTTGACAAACTTTTTGGATTTGTCAACCATAAGGTTCATTCCTGGTTTCAGCAACCCTTTAGCGAAGGCTTCTTGAAGCTAAAGAAGAAAAAAAAAGATCATTCAGTTTATACAGTGATTCATTTGATTAGCACTAAATACTTTTCACTTGAGCATTTAAAAGGATGTATAAATCCAGTATATTAACAAAATACAGAATAGTTTAGAATATATGAAATAAAATATTGGAATAAATTAGTACAGACTACCATAATTAGAAGATATGATCACATGTACTGAACACTGTAGTAAATATTTAGAGTGCATATAAATACAGTTTATATTAAACACTGTTGATTATGCAAATCTGGTTGTGTGAGGAAAAGTGTACGTGAATGGTTTGTGTGGATGCTTTGTGCTCTTAAAAATATATATAGAAAAAGTGTGTTAAAGCAAATGAAATGGAATCTATTAGATTATTACGTTGTAAAAAGAGGGTGGGAGGTTTAGAAGTTATACCCCTTCCTATTACTTTTTTGTTTGACCATATTTTACGGTGCTTCGTTATCTGGTGATTTTATGTGCTCGAAATAAACAAAACGAATTAATTTAATACAGAATAATATGCAAATGCACTTAAAAAACAAAGTATATTTGAGCCCCATAGTAAACACTAGAGACTCCACAGTTATCATTGGGCTAATATTACTAGCAAATCGGTTTGTTTAGCTGTTATTTCTAATCGATTAAAACAGTCAGGCATTAACCCATTCCCAGCCTTACTAAGTCCTAATTTTGGATTTGGTGTTGCATATGTTTGACTGTTTCTAAAGACAGTCCGTTAGCTAACGTTAGCATGTGTTAGCATGTGTGGTGTAGTAAACTCACCTCACTGTCCGATAGTTCACTGTCCTCCTCTGACTCCAGTCCTAGTTGCATGTCCTCCTCTACGTCCTCCATAGTTTGACTATCGATAATCATAAGACACAAATTTCAGAGATGTGAAGCTAATAGTTTAGAGGAAACGGTTGTGAGTGCTGCTGCTCCTCACATGTACACTGCGCTTCACGTGGAGAGGAAGTGAGTTTGTTGAACGTCCGACCAAGAATGTGTTCCGGTAGAAACAACGTGTTACAGCGAATGTTCCCCGACAGAAAAAAAAGTAAATAGAGTCACGGGGAAAATGACCACCCCTTGTTTTCTACAAAATTATCATTCATTTTAATGCCTAGTATAACTAAAGGTATATTTGGTTGGAAAAATGTAATGATACCAACAAAAATAGTTCATAAAAGTTTAATTTCAGAGGTGATATATATATACATTTTCCATGATTCTCTCTCTCTCTCTCTCTTCTAACAGGTTCTGATAATATTTTATGGTTGATTCCAAAATGTGTAATTTATCAATGATTAGTTATTGTTGTTCATTTGTCTGTATTGGGCCAAAGAGGAGAAGTGATTTAGCCACACATGTCCATCTTGGATGGGCAGTGGTTGATGTTTTTCTTTGTTTAGACTGTTCCATTTTTCCCAGAAGTGGTTTGTTTTTATGGATTCCTCTATAGTGTGGAGCTGGACTTTTTTTTTAATGATCATCCCCTTTCCTCCTAACTGTCTTTTTTATAATGTTTTAAAGTTTGGTTGTAGTGAATACATATATTCTGGTTATCTGTGTGTCTGTGTTTTTGGTTAGAGAGGTTTCTTAGATGCTTTCAGAGGTTTTTATAGTCCCTGTCAAACCATTTGTCCTTTTGGTTATCGTTTTGCTTTAAGTTTCTATGTGTGGTCTTTAAGTTTGATAGTCTCTCTCTTTCTAATATACAAAATAATATTAAAAATTTGCCAATATAGTCAACGCTACTCTTATTTTGAATAAAACCTGTAATTACAAAACTATGGTTTTCTTGATGATAACCAAAATCATTTCAGTTCTTACATCAATATCTATGTCATATATATTATACTGACAAAAACAATGCTTTTAGGTATTCCACATTTTATGGTACATACAAAAGTTAGGACTTGATTGCTGAACCAGTGTTTTTGATGACTTTTGATAGTCTAGTAGTTTTTTCCATAAATAGCATAAATAGTACATTATGTTAAATGACTTCTGCTGCCTTTATTATGTTTATTGTTTGATTTTTATTTTTTTTACTTTCTTTAACATAAAGTGCCAGAGTAACTTACAATGGTGGCAGTTGAATAAATAATCAGATAAATTCCAAAAACAAGAAAACAAAATCAAACATTATAAAACCAACCTGATGCAACAACTAATAAAAAAGGGGAAAACATAGATTATCTGAATCTGAACAAATATGAACCACCTGAAACATTTTAACAGAATTAAGTGTAATTTTAACAAAATTGTTACTAAATGTTTTGTGAATTTGTAATTGTAATGTAAGTTGAAACTGAGGCAAAATATTGTTAAAATTGCACTTGTTTCATGTTATTTAGATTTTTAAGGAAACATTGTGGAGGTAAACATTATCATAATTTAATTTAACTTTTTTCACTGTTATTATTTTACTGGTTCGGCCCATTTACGCTGAATTTGGTCCCTGAACTAAAATGGGTTTGACACCCCTGATGTAAATCAAAGATCAATTCCCTTGAAGGCTCGACTGTCAAATCTTTAAGTCTGATTAGGCAGATGAATCCCTGTGACTTTTAATTGCCATGTCATCAAGAAATAAAGTCTCGGTGTCATATCATGTCGATTTGTGTCACTTTGACACAGCAGGATTCACAGACAGAGAAACATCTGCAGTGTTGGCCTTATGTCACTCTACTTTACTTTACTGTGAATGCAACAGAACCTGGGAGATTAGAGCAGGTTGTGTATGTGATGTTTTAGGAGGCATTTATTAGAACGCAAATGTAAAGGTTCACGATGAAGATAGACATGAAATAAATTAAATAACATTTTATGTGTGTGGTTGAAGAAACAGTATAATGTGAAAATGTGTTTACTGAACCAACAAAGTCATGTTTTTATGCTTTTTTTTAGATAAATGAGAGATGTGTAATGTGGTATTACCAGAGGTGTAGTCTGGACTATACTGCAGTACAGCAGATAATGAGTAGATGTGTGAAGTAACTAACA
The DNA here is from genome assembly GCA_020466265.1 of Siphamia tubifer. NCBI lineage: Eukaryota > Metazoa > Chordata > Actinopteri > Kurtiformes > Apogonidae > Siphamia > Siphamia tubifer. Next base: position 8,154,364 of record CM035786.1, on the reverse strand, counting down.
AGTACTTTTGTTTTGTTTTGTTTTTTTAAACCATCTCTATTTATTTTTCTGGCGCCTTTTTTACTTTTTCTCTTAAATTTTTTTTTGCCGAAATATCTGTAATTTATACTCCTTACATTCTCTGAACAGACTTGTTACAAACAAAACAGGATGTGACAGTATGAAAAAGAAAGTCTTTAGAAAGAAAATCGATGGAGGACAGAAATTGTGGCTTTTTATATTATAATTATGACTTTTATCTCATATAATTGTGACTATTTATGACTAATGTTGAGTGGCTAACATTATGAAAGGCTAATGAATGAAAGGTGATGGTTATTGAAGTGTAACGTTATGAAAGGCTAACGTTATGAAAGGCTAACGTTATGAAAGGCTAACTTTATGAAAGGCTAACGTTATGAAAGGCTAACGTTATGAAAGGCTAACGTTATGAAAGGCTAACGTTATGAAAGGCTAATGTTATGAAAGGCTAACATTCCGTACGTTTACAAGGTGTTTTTTTATTCTGAATTATTTATTCCAAATAATTTTTTTAATTCCGAACAAGCATTTACATGGAAAACAGATTTATTCCACTCTAGTTAATTCGCTGAAGTCGGGTGCGTCCTGTTCAAATATATTTCTTGTGGTCCGAGTTTCGGGCAGGCTAGTTAAAAAAAACGGTCGGTTGTGGGTTGTTTATACTTCGGCCCATGCAACACTGATTGGCATGAAAGGCTAACGTTAGGAAGAACTAATGTTATGAAAAGGTAATGTTATTAAAGCCTAACGTTATGAAAAGCTAATGTTATCCTGTGTTTGCCTCATGTTGGATACATTTACATTCATGCTATGTTTGTGTATCCAGTAAAACCTACAACCTGCTCCTGATCAAGTCATGATAATGTTACAGTAGTGAAAAACACAATTGATAGACTTTTGGGGAAGAACTAAATAGAGTAATCTGACATGTTGTTGGTGTCACAGGGTGTTTTTCTAGATTAGTTTAAAAAAAAAAAAAATTTAAAAATGAGAGTATACCCACTTCTCTCGGGTCCACTGTAGCACTGCTGTATTTATTTCTAAGAAGGGATTATACAAGTCATCCCCGCACTAATACAGAGGACTCACAAGATAAACAGACAACCCAGAATGTCTGTGATGACGACCACTGTTCATTTGAGATGTCATCTGTCTCTTTTAGCGTAGTATCCTCCTCATCCTCAAAGCACCAAGTGTCTGATTCCCCTGGGAGTGAAGCTCTCTTTATTCTGATGGAAATCGATATTTACAGATCGAGCTGTACTACCCATAATTCCTCCGATGTCTGCATGCACACAGATCCCAACTCTGACGCATCTTCAAAAGAAAAAAAAAAAACACGTAATTTCCATTTCTGTCGTTAGAATTGCTTGAGCCAGACAGAAATGCAGGCTATTGAATCCACATTCGGCCGTCACTCCTCATCTCCTGACACAACACTCCTTGACGGCAGATTGAAAAATAAGGAGGATTCACTCCGTCAGTTTCAACTCTTATAGTTATTTCTGGCTGCTGGAGCTGAGGACGAAAAAGAACAAAGTCATAAATGCTTGGGCATAAGTTGGATCAGCTGTTTAGCTCCAGTGCCACTGAATTAGAACAGGAATTAAAGTTTTTATTCCTGTTTAATTGAGAATAAAGGTTAATTCCTCTTTAAGATGAACATGTAAATACCTAATTCCAATTGAAAATTATGAATTAAACTCAAAGTGATTTTACAACTGTACATAATTTGAAAGCTCATCATGTCTAAAGTCCATTCACACATACATCACTGCAGATTTAATGATATTTAATCCACATCACGTTTCAAATTGGCTGCCTATAAATTTGACCTGCTTATTTCTGGGTAGCCTGAACCTTGACATCAGTGGAGGAAGAGCGCTCCACTTGTGTGGAAGAGAGAGTGAGTGAGAGAGTGAGTGAGAAACAGAAAGAGACAGAGAGAGACAGAGACAGAGAGAGACAGACAGACAGAGAGAGACAGAGAGAGACAGACAGACAGAGAGAGACAGAGAGAGACAGACAGACAGAGAGAGACAGAGAGAGACAGACAGACAGAGAGAGACAGAGAGAGACAGACAGACAGAGAGAGACAGAGAGAGACAGACAGACAGAGAGAGACAGAGACAGACAGACAGACAGAGAGAGACAGAGACAGACAGACAGACAGACAGACAGACAGACAGACAGACAGACAGACAGACAGACAGACAGACAGACAGACAGACAGACAGACAGACAGACAGACAGACAGACAGACAGACAGACAGACAGAAAGAAAGAAAGAAAGAAAGAAAGAAAGAAAGAAAGAAAGAAAGAAAGAAAGAAAGAAAGAAAGAAAGAAAGAAAGAAAGAAAGAAAGAAAGAAAGAAAGAAAGAAAGAAAGAAAGAAAGAAAGAAAGAAAAAAAGAAAGAAAGAAAGAAAGAAAGAAAGAAAGAAAGAAAGAAAGAAAGAAAGAAAGAAAGATAAATTCATTATATAATTGTAAAACTACATTAGTCCTCTGCATTGAACTCATCCTTTTTTTGATGCTGTTGGGGTACCTGTAAGGAGCAGTGGGCACCCATGGGGGGGGGGGGGCAGGGGACCCATCTCCAGATTCAAAGCCAGGCTAATGGTCAGAATCTCACAGCTGGAAGATTTTACCCTCACAAATATGTTACCCTAATAACATTCAAATTCATGTATAAATAGTGAACTATCCCTTTAATGAACTGGTGTGAAATACACCTGCTTCCTATGGACATTTTTATTCAGTATTAGCATTTCCATGTAAACAAAAAGGATATAGCTTTAATTACCAAATTACTTTATTTGGAATAAATAATTGAGAATAAAAAAAAAAACATTATGTAAACGTACAGAATCTGTCACCTGGAACACAGGAAATGAACAAAACACACACACAAAGGAACACACCACCCAGTGTCCAGGAGGACACATAACAAAATATACAAAATGACCATGATCATATCTGCAGAAGAAGATCGCTGTGTCAGCTACTGTAATAGTTCTGAGCCGACACCTTCTTCTCTTCCTCCTTTAATAGCAGGTAACACTGTTAACATACATTACCATCACTTCATATGTTTGAAGGCGGACCACAGTTAATGAATCCCATTAACCCTAAACGACCTAAAGAACCGCTGGCGGCTAAAAGCATCCACTGATCTGAAATGTCTAATAACTGTTCAACCACTAATCCTATCAGTGCATTTAATAATTCATACAAAATGCAGTTTCCTCACATTTTCAGCAGCATCAGGTATGACCCCTCTGACTGTTCAGACATTTTATCCTGAATGTAGAAACACCATCATTTTCTGCAACATTAATTCACCAATAAAACCCATGTAGTTTGATAATGGCAGGTTGTCGACACTTGCCATCCTTGTGTGCATAATGATTGTCGCCGTACATCCTGGTCTGTCCATCAGTGTCAGCGCAATCACCTGATCTGTTTCATATTTGCTATTTAGGGACAACTTGTGAAGCTCTTGAATAAGGTCACATTTGGGTTTTTGCATCAAATTTGAACCTATATTTTTTAGGTTTTTCAGGGTTATGGGGACAGATAAGGAACGCTTAAATGAGGTAAAGGGGGTAATTATACTGCTAGGAGAGCGAGGAGCAACAGGGGGTTTAGGTTGATGGCAGCCCTCACTGTCACGAGGTGCCAAGGGGTCATTAAAATGTTCCAAACTGGTCTTATTTTTATCTTCAGAGAAATTCCACGTAAATGTCAACCTCACCCTCAAAAAAAATATAAACCTATAATATAAGAAAATTATTTGAAAAAATATATCATCTAGGCCTATCTTTTACAGAGGTAAATACGATCAACCATTTTGTCAGAAAATGTGAATAAAATAAAATTAATGGACTTTAATTGATTTTAAATTGTTAAAATAAATTGAAGCTAGATAGATCCTTTATAGGAAATTACAGTGTCACTATTTCATCTTAAAAACAGCATAAACAGACAAACAGTCATAAAAACACAAATATTATATACAAAAAATACTATATATATATATATATATATACACACATATAAAAAACTAAATACTACTGAGTTCAAATACAATAAATAATACTGAAAAGAAAGTGCATTTACTTTTGTGCATTATAAAACTTCATCACAGCAGGGATAAAAGACTTCCTGTTTCTCAGTCTTTCACATTGGTGCAACTTGCCAGCCACTACAGCAGACATTTATGCTGAAATCAATAAAATAGCAAAACAGCCATTTTAAATATCGATATTGAAAGTATCAATAGTGCTTTTAAATATCAATACAGTATCGTTGAATGACATATAATGAATTATTGCAAAAACAATATTTAATCACACCCATAGTGACCACTATAGATGAAGTCAGTCACTTCCATTCGGTCACTTCTCCACTAAATGTCACTAAATATCACCTCATAATAAATGTTTGCTGTTTTAATTACATTAAAATATGCATTGGAAATATGCATGAAATCTCACATTTTAGCTGTTGAGGTGTATAATTTATTCATAGTGCCATTACCGCTGAGTTCAGAGTGGATAAAATGTTCTCACTTTATCAGATCATAAATCGCCATCTTTAAAGTTTATTCTCTTTTTCCTGGGAGTCTTAAAATACTGCAGTGGAAAGTGACAGTGAGTGAACAATGGTGAAGATGAGTTTAGGAGACAAGAGGGGAAAGTTAATGTTCATGTCCTGCTCTCCTGCTTGATTCATAGTCATGCCTGACCTATTATGACTCCATGTTTGGACATTTAAGACTCAATCTCATTGGTCAACGCAGTGCACCACCTCAAATAAACTATCTGACTGTCATTACTGATATTTCAGTAATGACAAGATACTCAGTTCAGTGACTTCAAATTCTGTATCTGCAAGGAAATGTAACCCTCAAAGACCTAAACAGCTGCAGATGTCCAAAAATATTGAATGACCTAAATGTTTAATAGCTTCTGAACCACAAATCCCATCAATATGTTGAAATAATTCAGATAAAATTGAATCGTCAGCTCTTCTGTGCAATCAGATATGACCCATTTAGTTACCTCTATATATAATTCTTGTAGATATTTTTTTTATTCTGTTACAAGACAAGTGCAACTGCTAATGTCTGTACTACTGCAACAACTATATAAAGTACATCTATCTATGTATCTATCTATCTATCTATCTATCTATCTATCTAATGATGTGTTCTTTTCATTCCCTCTGTTTTCAGTGGTGTCGTAATCCCTGGAGAAGTGCCTCATGACTAGCACTAGTTAGCAATATTTTCATCAGAATGACCTGCCCTACTCTGCCTCTGATTGGCTCATCAGCCCTTATGCTTAAAGTTAACCACTCTAATCAGCCACTAAGTCCTATCCAATTAGAGGCAGAGTGGGACAGGTCATGGCTTCACCATCCAGCAATTTGTCTGCAGATGTTACTGACTCAGGGATCTCCCCAGATGCTAGCATAAGGGTGCATCACCTCCTTGCCATGTTTCCACCCCCTGGCGTCATTGAATTGAATTGAATAGACCTTTATTGATCCCTTTACAGGATATTCATTTGTTACAACAGCAGAGAATATAGTGCAGTAACAGGCTTCCCCCTACAGGTGCCAGGTAAAATTCCATGAAAGACATGAGAAGGGACACTTGTAAGTCCAAATAAAGAGCATAGGCACACATTTAACACAAGACATAACATTACTCAAGGTCCATGAGCTGGAGTTTTTTCTTCTTGGGACATTGTGAAGACAGTGGTATAAACAAAGATAAGTTTGCAAACAGAGCACAGACACATTATTGTAGGACAATTCAAGGACACATGAGGGGTAAGACACAAGGAGCCCACACAAAGACATCTCATTCTGCTCTAGGAGAAAAATTAACACCTTGTAGGGTTATGCTACGCCCTCAAAATAGACTTCACCCCCACAGATTTAACTTCCTCAGTTCTTCAACCTCTGTCCTTAAGTCCAGATAAAAGTCTCAGAGCTTCACCCAGCTGTCCAGTGATGACATCGCATCTCCTTTGTGAATCTTCGGATCGATTCAACAGATCAGTTCCTGAACTTGCAGACCGAGTCACCACGGAGATAATCTGTCCCACACAGTTCACAAGATTGTCCTGGGACTGGGTCATCGATAGTTTTAGTCCAGCAGCATCAATGGCTCTTTTGGTGCTACGATCTTCCCAACTTTGCAATTGATCCACATTCCTCACGGGCCAAAATTGAGGAAAGTTACCACCATGAATCCAAACATGGACACATCTTCTATGTCCGCGATGGACAGAGGTGTCAAGTATACAGCCTGCCATTGTCGCCACCAATCCCTGCTGTACCCAGACAGGCTGGTACCTCGAGGACAATCTGGTTCTCCAGGGCCGGTTTGAATCCCTCTCTGTCCTTGTCACGTGTTGTTGTGCCCTTGGGCAAAACACTTCACCCTTCATGCCTCCAGTGATGCTACTCTCACTGGTCTATGAATACATGTGAATGTTTGGAGGGGCTTTAAGCACAAACTGGAGCCACGCTTCTGTCAGTCTGTCCCAGGACAACTGTGGTTACATATGTAGTTTACCACCACCAGAGGGAGCATGTGAGAGTGGATGAATCATCGATCCACTGTGCACTTTGAGTATGTATTCCACAGAAAAGCTCGATATAAATCTAATCCATTATTATTATTATGTACATTAAAGGGTTCACTGTTATGATTTTACAGGTCCGACCCATTTGAGATCATATTGGGCTGAACGTGGCCCCTGAATTAAAATGAGTTTGACTCCCCTGCACTACAGCGTCAAACTCCACCACAGTTAAAACACTATATTAATCTGACAGGACACGGACAGTTCGAGGCTCAAATCACTGTGTGTTTATAATAAGGTCAGCTATAAATTGCAAAGGTGACAGAATCCACTCCCTGGTGTTAATTGCTGGAAATTATAAAGCTGCCCCTGATTCAGTCCTCACTGCAGTCAGATGTTATGTCCTGGTTTGCCTCATTGCCTTCTTTGGCCGAGCACCAACCTGCTACCAAGAAAGCCATCCTGCCAGGGTTTGAAAGCGACAAGGAGATAATGAGGTCCTTATTACCAAATCACAAACAATTCACTGATAAAATCCTACCATTTTAACCTAAAAAAAAAAAAGGTGCAGTGAAGCGATGGCAGCAGTCAATACAAAAAGTTGATATAAATCTTATAATTGGTAAATAGATTCAAGTGTCCGCTGCAGACAACTCTGTGTTTTATCGGAGGTTCACCAGATGGTTTCCTTCTGAGCATGTTCAGCAGACTCCCTGGCAGTAAAGTCAGTTCACTCCTCATAGAATTTGTTTTTATTAGCTTATATGCGAATGGGAAAATTCTAATTAGCAACGAGCCTCATCGATTATTAAACAGGAAGTGTTTTGAGACTTTGGCCTGATGCTCTCTTTCTCACTCAATTAAAATGTTTTGTATGAGAATATGATATTTCATGACCTCTTGTCTTTGGTCAAACTCCTCTAGGATATGAAAGAACACAAGCAGAGTTATCGTGGCAGTGTTTCTTTAGTGCAGGGGTGGTCCGGGGGCTCATTCAGTCTAATATGAACTCAAATGGGTTCATACAACAGTCAACAGTCAAATGATTACAGTGAAAAAACTGAACTTTCATTATTAGCATGTTTACGTCTATAAAGTTTCCTTAAAAATGTGAACAACATAAAAAAAAAACATATATCTTAACCCATAAGGACCCACTGTTACTTCTGTGTCAGTTTCCAAATGGATTTTCCTGATAAAATAATAATAATGGATTAGATTTATATAGCGCTGTTCTATGGAATAAATACTCAAAGCACACACACAGTGGATCCATTCACTCTCACATTCTCCCTCTGGTGGTGGTAAACTACATATGTAGCCACAGTTGCCCTGGGGCAGACTGACAGAAGCGTGGCAGCCATTTTGTGCCTACGACTCCTCAACATTCATACATTCAAGGAGGGTGAAGTGTCATGTCCAAGGACACAACAGCACAGAAAGAGCAGGATTTGAACCACCAACCCTTTGGTTACTGGACGTCCCACTCTACCAACTGCATTTTTATATTTAACTTTAACTAGTGATTTATCAATGTTTATTGTAATATCCTCTACTGTATTTTGTGATTTTTCAGTGACAATCGGGCGATTTTTGTACATTGAATTTACTGGTCATGTCAATGTTCATAAAAAGTAAAGTGAAATGCTCTTTACTCATTCCACTGTAGTGTTTTATTCTGTAAGGATCACAATGAAAATAAGCACCCACACCATGTTTTATATAATATTTACATGTTTATCCTGGAATTAAATGTATAAATGTGTTCATTAATATGTATTGTCTCACCTAAATAAATATATTAAAATAAATACATAAAAAAGTTTTGGCCTGTGAACCGTGTGTTTGACACTTGTGCTTTAGAGTGGGTCTGGGTGTCTTTGTTTTGCATTCACATGGTGTTATCTTCTGATACTAGGAGTGATAGGAAACCCTTAAAATCAATAATGTAAATCCAACATAAAGCAGCAGAGGTGTGAATGGACCAGTACCAGTGAGCTGCAAACAGCACGTACACAAGAGCCCAGATAACGAAGCATTAGTTTGTGTGTATCATTAACATTAAGGTCTTAAGGCTCAACAGCGGCCTCTACAGACTGACATCTTTACTACAGCCCAGGAAATATTAAAGCAACAACAGCCTGTAAAAACTAAATCTAGATTTTTCTTTCACAGGAGCTGAGTCAGGGGTAGATCAGCTGATACTCATAAGGTCTTTAAATGATAACAAAACACCAAATACAGATGATTTTTTTTCTTCTATGTTTTATATTAATGTACAGATACTACTTACTTTGTGTTCAAACAAAGGAGGAACATGCTGTCTCTTTTTAACATCAGTGTTATTGTTAAGATTATAATAGTTTCATATCTTACCCCTTTTTTCCTGTGGTACCATATAATATTAAATATATGTGATCACTTATACTAAAGATAATTAGTATTAATTTATTATTGGTATAAGATATATCTATATTGTATTAATAATATTAACTATACTAGATTATCTATAATTTCATATCTTCATATGAAAAAAGTTATTATTGTATTATATACTCTGTTATATATATATATATATATATAACTGTCTATATTGTTTTATATTGTTATAAATTGAAATATGAGACATTGAGTGATTATACAATATCTATAATCAACTTAAATCTGCAATTGTTGTGACCTCAAAGCATTTGAGATAATTTATAGCTAATTCATATGAGAAAAGATAAGGTTTTAGGAAGGACATTTTTTTTTTATTTCAATGGTATTGTTTATTTACTTTTTCATTTGCATTAAATTACCTTTTGATATAGAGGTTAAAGTTCAAATGGCTGATGAGATCATCACAGAGCGCCAACAAATCTAACTAGAAAAAAAACATGTGCAAGCAGCGAAGAGAGAGAGAGAGTTAATTTTGCCTAAATGTCTTAATAAAGTAATTTGAATGTTGTTCTTGAACCATTTTAATAACATGCAGTTGGTGTTTGATTATATCATAAATAAAAATATTCAGATGAAAACTGGGATATTGGAGGCGGGTCCCATTCAATGATGCAATAGATAAAACATTTGTAGATATTTACTTTTTGTATTAGTTTTGGATGTTTTTGTTGGAATATGACAGCCTATATGTGGACCCTTGGACGTTTAAAGGGTTAATAAGCAACTATTTAACATTGAATATACCGTGTTGCCATTTTACCTATTTTCTATACCACACAATTATTGCAATAACATAGAAATATCACAAACAGCATATAGAACTTCTAATGCTTCAAATGAGCTGGAACATACCCCCAGAGAATAAGAAATAATAGGCTTCATAAGGCTGCATGGTTTGCTTTCACAGGAGTGTCTGACTCTCCAGCCCATTAGTGTGTTATTCCCCCATATGGCCAGGTGTTCTATGGCCCGACTGAGGCATTTTATGTATCAGCACTTCTCTGTGACTTCCTTTATGTTCTCCCCTCCCATGATTTGCTTTCTCCTTGTCTAAATGAAGTGAAAATTGCACACTTGCATTGCAGTGTCCTCATGGATTGCTAGACGAGGACACACACTGTGGAGACTTTCTGTCTTCATAATAATCTTGGCCTTATAGTCTTCTATTTTTCTTCTTTTTTATATCAGTATGCGGTTATTTTTGTACCTCCCAACCTCTTTATCTTAATTATTTTGTAATCATTCATTTGACCAGGGACGCCACATGTGGCTATTGTTGCAATTAACAACAAATACAGAGAATGGAATGTGATTTACACTATATATATATATATATATATATATATATATATATATATATATATATATATGATAAAGTGTACATACATATATTCATGTGTATGCTTGGATTTGCAATGTTATGGATGGTAATATGTATATATATTTATCATGAATTAACCTCTTGTGTCATTTTGGATTTTATGCATTTAATACAGAAATTAATATCAGTCATTTATATTATGGAAAGCAGCAATTGAAAAACCGAGTCATTCCAGGTTATTTTGGCATTGATCCAGCAGACGTCATCACGTCTATGCCTGCGCCGATGTCAGCATATCAATTGCCTCGATATAGTATGTGTCAAGATTGAAGTGAATTGAAATAAAATTAATGTTTTCATAGGCATGTGAAATTCCGCCCATTATAAGTGAATGGAAGAAGAAAAAAGAGTGGAACATATCCTAAAAAGAAAAAAAATTAAGCTTTGACCAACTGTTCCCAAAATGTAATGACATATATTCTGTGTCACTGACAATATATAAACCAAATTCGGTATGAATTCACCCAAAAGTTTTGTTGCAACTGACATTTGAAATTTTATTCATTATAAATCAATTGGGGGAAAAAAAGATATAAAAAATTCAGAAAAAAATTTCAACTTTGACGTAATGCTCCAAAATGTAATGACATCTATTCTGTGTCACAGACAATATATAAACCAAATTTGGTATGAATTCAACCAATATTTTCACTGCTATAACGACATAGAAACCCATACAACCTAATCTATTCTATTCTATTCTGAGTTAGTCTTCTTCATACGTTGGACAGAAACTTATTTTTTCTGGTTAGGCTTTTAAAAGCACAGGTAAATATGACAAACAACCAATTCAAACCCTACACAAACTCTAATATGAATTAAGAGATAAAAACTGACAAGCATGTGCAAAAAAAACCCACTACAACCTATGATTAAAAAGTGATAAAAGGAAAATGGACCTGATTTAAAGGGCTGATGATTGGATAATTCAGCGCTCCGTCATAATCTAGTCCCATAAACCATGTTCAACTATAGTGAATTGAACTGTAACAGTAGAGGTCACCCTCCCACCCACCCCTCTCTCTCTTTAGAAGTCATCAGTGCATGGAGCTTTTAGGATTTAGGATTTGATGTACAGTGTTCCCCCGGTGTACTCCAATCAAACCTTAAGAGGCACATTCACACCTTCCTCCTACCTTCCTCTCCCTCTACATCTCTGCGCCCTTCCTCTATCCTGACACTGATTAGAAGCGAAGAGACAAATTAATCGGGGGAGCGCCAGGTTGCCAGTTTTTTTTTTTTCTGATGGAGGACATCCACGGAATTTTTAAGGGAAATGCGACGTCAACTTCCATCAGCACCAAAGGGCCGGTGTGTGTGTGTGTGTGTGTGTGTGTGTGTGTGTGTGTGTGTGTGTGTGTGTTTGTGCAAGTCAAAGTATGGGTAGGAGCAGTGCAGGGCCCATGCATAATCACCTTATTATATCCCTGTGAATGGAATAAGTGAATTGATCTGATTAGAGGTTGGACGGGAGAGAAAAGGCGAAAGTGGGAGGAGAGGAGGGGAGGGGAGGGGAGGGGAGGGGGGGGCATGCAGAGAAGATCTGAATCTGGAGAAGGGGACAGAAGATGAGGATGAGAGAAAACCAGGAGGAAGAGGAGGATATAGGAAGGACAAGTTGGATAGAAAAGGAAATGAGGAAAAAGAAGAGCCAAGGACAAAAAAGGAGGGAAGAAAAAGAAGACGCAGAAAGAGGCTAAAAGATTCAAGGACATACAGAATCTGCTGCTCGATACCACTGCCTCTGATATCAGATATTGGTGTCCAAGGTTTCTAATTTCACCACTGTGTCTTATTGTTTAAGGGAAAGTCAGATTAATTAGTAGTATCTGACCACACTGAGTTACAAAAGTGAGGTGGTTTGTGTGATTTGCTTCATAAATAAGATGAGAAAAATAAAATCACTACACAACAAGAAGATTATTAAAGGTGTCATTCTGCTGAAAACCATTTTTCCACGCTCCTTTTGGAATCTGATGGGTCACCCCGAGTTACAAACACATGCTGCCTTTGAAAGTGGTTTGTCTCCTCCACTGGCTGGATTTACCATTCATAGAAAATGACAGAGAAACACGTCATGTGGACATTTGTGTCACCCATCTGGGGTTAAGCCTGTCCTCTATTGCAGTGAATCTGAAGTAGCATTAGCATTAGCGTCTACTGTACAAGAGAAGACACCGCCACAGTTGCTGCACAAACTCGAAAAAAATGGTGGAGCAAACTTGTTCAAGTGCTCTCTGTGGAATTAAACCGTCTTTTTTTTTTTTCCCCTTCTGCACGTTACAGCACAAACCCTAGCTGGATGCTACTCTGGGATGGTAAACACACAGAGAGCGAGAGGAGAGGGGGAGTGTTCCGACACGCATTCATTCTCTAAGCCAGGGGCGTCAAACTCACTTTAGTTCAGGGACGACATTCAGCCTAATATGGTATAATTAGTATTAATAAGTATTATTTTACTGGGTTGCACCAGTAAAATAATATAAATAATACTATAAAAATGTGTAAAATAACGTCAAGGTAAAAGATTTCTGGGTTTTTTTGAGTGAAAAAAGCTAAATTCTGCAATAAAAATGTTTACATCTACAAATTATATGTGAACATAAATATGAACCCACCTGTAAATTCTTAAGAAAACGATATTATGACGATATTAATGATATTATGCTTTAGTTTTCAAATTAAAGATCACAATACATCAATAAATATACACAATATTTAGTAACTGGTTGAATATTTGTAAAATTCCACAAATATTTCAGGTTATTCAAATTTTTTTTGTCAAAGGCAAGTCTTTTTTTTGTACTTTATCTTACACTGAAATAGAAAGGAAAATTTGTTTAAGGTTGGTTTAGATTATTTCTAGGTTAATATTTTACTAATCTCATCCACTTTAGATTGAACAGACATAAAATGATTTGAACTTCCTTGATTATTATCATTGGTGTAATTTTATTCATTTCACACATTCATCCCAGGGGCCAGATTGGAGCCTTTGGTGGGCCGCATTTGGCCCCTGGGTCTTATGTTGGACACCTGTGCTCTAAGCCAATCAGAAACTCCTCATTACCGTGTCATGGGCATGTATGAGGAAGTACCGATAAACTCTGTTTGAGCTCAGGTCATTTTCCCCCCCTCCAAAAACAGCTGGAAACAAAGAGATCCAGACATTTTGTTAAATAGAACCAACACACAATGTTTTCAATAACAATGGAGAACACAGCAATATTAATGGAATCACTCCTTTAAGTACAAATAATAATTTAATGATTATTAAGTATCTTATAAGATAAGATATTCCTTAAGAACGTGAGCCATAAAATATTCCATTCAAACATACTTGAATACAACATGTACCATGTATAGAAACATTTACATGATTCCAAATTTTACTTTTTTTCTTGTATATTTGTCATTTTCATAACAGTCTTTTCTCTCAGCAGTTGCTTATTTGACTGTTGCTGCTGTTCACTGTGAAACTTCCCCAGGGTGGAAAAATAAAGTATTTTTTTTTTATATTGTTTGTTCATTGTGTTTCCAATTGTTTGCCTGTAAAAGGTAATAATTGGATATTTTACATAGTTTCTCTGCCACATGGCCGCTCTTTACATCATCACAAACTGCTCTCTAAATTCTTAATACCTTATCTTGTCCTATTTTTCCCCTAAAAACTCTGGATTCACCACAGACGAGTCCCTGCATGCGAACACACACATCACCCAATTAGCAATTGTCAGGGAATGCACGGCAGTAGATCATAATTAGAGCCAATCAAAAAGAAGCGTACAGCCTGTTACTTCCTGCCAGCCAGTCAGTTGGTCCATCTGGCCATACTTAGGCCTTCTGTGCTCTGCTAACTCTCCCACCACAACTAATAGATTGCTTTCATTTATGAGATAACTCCAATGCATCTTCTGGTGTTTGGAGTTTTAATGACTTTTTCTGATTTTCTACCTCACCATCCTCATTTATTTGATGTTTTCACCCTCCCGGTTAAAAGTGTAGTGTTAAAAGGCAATCTGAATATATATAATATAGAAAATATACATGATCTAATTCAAGTCGGATTCATTTTATCTATGAAAATAACAAGTTTGTCTCCAACGGCTTTAAATTTAAGTGTTATCCCCCTCATTAGCCCATGATTCAAGTCCAGAAAAGACAAAAAAATATGTTCATCGGGAGAGTAAAAAAGATGGAAAAACACTCAGAAAGAGCCAAAGAAGAGGGTCCGCTCTTCCAGATTAATGTGGTGGGTGTTTTTGATCAGGAAATCTGCACATAAAATATAGATTCAAACATATTAATATGAAGAACTAGTTGAAGAGATGATGGTATCACCTTAGGGCCTATCTCAAAGTCTACCTTTGGCCCTATAATTTGTCCCTATCCCTGGGTCTGGAGTAGTGGTGTCCGCAAAATATACCATAATGTTTTCTGTTTTTCACACATGTTGATTCATTTTGTAATAAACATCCAAAATGTAATCACTTTCTTATTTCATTTTCTAATTAACTGCCATATGTCATAATAAATGACCCCAGCACATTGTTTTATTAATGGAAATTGAATTAATCATGGACAAAGCATGATCTCTCTCTCTCTCTCTCTCTCTCTCTCTCTCCTCTCTCTCTCTCTCTCTCTCTCTCTCTCTCTCTCTCTCTCTCTCTCTCTCTCTC
>CM035786.1:7384186-7414186 GCA_020466265.1 Siphamia tubifer | reverse complement strand
TCAGTCATTTAGCAGATTAATAATTCTCTGAGATCATTAATTTATTTATTGACCTGAAATAACTCAGAAATTAATTAAATATTTGTATAAAATTTTCTGTGATTTGACCAATAAATGCTACTGATGTACAACAACAATACATTTTGCAATAATTAACAGTATTATAAGACTTCATTAAGACTTAAGAAGTGTTGTAGTAGTTTTAAAACATAGAGGTTATCTATGTTCACGATTCTCATATTAAAGGTCTTAAGCTATGCTTCTTATCACTCATTTTCAAATAGGATTCTTTTACATTTTTTGTGGGTATTAATAATAAATATTTTATATTAAATTAATATTATGTTGCGCAAATAACTCAGTTAGTAGCAGTCACGAAGCTTGTACCATTTCCATATTTGGAATACATTTTAAAAAAAGATCTTTTTTTTTAAAGCAAAGGTTTTTACTTGGTGCATTTTGTAATTGAAAATATGTCATCTGTTTGGGCCCTTCTACCTCTTATGATGATGTAGAATTGAACTTTTAGTATTGCTTTAGTACTACTGTACATGTTTGAAAGTCAGTATTATTAGCTTTATTCAGAGGTTTGACAGGTCACACTTAATATGTGTTATGACTTTATCAAAAACACCAAAAGTGTGGTCTGTATTATGTTTGTAAGTTGTTTGAAGCCAAAAAAAAAATATTAAAAAATAATATAATATAATATAATATAATATAATATAATATAATATAATATAATATAATATAATATAATATAATATAACCATGTAAATGGACATGGATTTTCAGTGAGAGTTTATGAGGTGGAAAAACTAGCACAGAAACCCAGACGAACCCTTTCAGAGTCTCACATGGTTGTGCGGAAGTGTCTTATAATTCCCTGTTGTACGGATGTCCTTGAACTACTCGTACAGTGGAAGGACTTGGACTCAGAACAGGAGTAAAGTTACAGGAAAAGGCTGATTTTAATCACAGAAGCCACAAAAAAATTAAACAAAGATGAAATACATAGTTATTAAAGATTTTCTTAAAAATGCAGCAGCATAAGATGGTCTATTTAAGTTTTACGTTTACTTTTTGCAGTTATTCTCAGAGAAAGGTGAGATTTTTGTCAGAATACTAGAGCCCTGCCCCCATTTCTGGAGATTTTTGCAACTCTAACGATCTTCATGCATTATTACAGTTGATACTGACTTTTAATTGAAGCAAATTTATCATAAATTAAGATTTTTACAAGATGTGTTTCTAATTTAGTGATCAGCAGATGTCGATTTTTTTGGGGCTGATACTGATTTTTTTGTTTCTTTCTTCATACACCAGCCTCAGCTGATGACCGATACAAGCTGCCGATATTTATAAGCCGATATTTGAAGTCCATAGTGATTTTTTTTTCTTCTGTCAAATCATAACAAATGTCATAAAATCTTTTTTTTTTTAAAGGAAACATTTACTGAACTGAAATAATATTAAACTAGTGGTAAAAAAAAGGACAAAGGTGAGGTAGAACAGGCAATAATAATAATAATAATAATAATAAAACTTACATTCAGATGAAAACAAAACCTAATGTTCAGTCACTTAATTCTTTAAATACGTTCTTTCTAAAATAATCATTTGCAAGAACACAGAGATGCTGTGAACTTCATCTGTCAGTAAATCATGACAGAAAAAAGAGAATATTGGCCAAAGCAACAGGTTGATACTGATCCAAGGAAAAAAAAATTAAAAAGCGGCCCGATATATCGACTGGCCGATATATCGTTCTATCATTAATATAATTTTAATATAATTATTTCAGTGGCGTGATTTGATTAGATTTTTTTTAACTGACACTGACTCTAATATTATTTAAAAGATAACAGCTTTAAAATCATCTAAAATGTCCTTCAGTGTGTGTTCCTTTGGAGTTGGACCAATATTCCTGATTAGCCCCCAGCCTTCTCTGAAAACTGATCCACTTTCATCCAGAGGGAAAAGAGAACAGACACTCACCACAAAGCCCTGTCACACTGCCAAGAGGCTTTTTTATTCCCGTATTTATTCTTTCCCCCCCTTTTCCCTTTGATGAATAGACATGCCTGTGATATTTCAGGGGCTTAGTGGAGACAGACAGCATGGGTTTCATGTTTGCTCGTAGCTTTTGTCTGAACTCTGAGAGACTAAAGTCACAGGTGTGAACCCGCCGTTGCAGACACCGGGTCCCCCAACACTTTAGGCCGCCGAGTCACGCCCGACTCCAATCAGACGCCACAGGATCACCCGTGGAAACAACACAACCTCAATTTGCAGCTAAGAGAATGCGGCATGCGTTTAGAACCCCCTGTAGACTATAAGACTATAGTGGTGAATTTACCTCAGTAACCCACTGTGTTTGTGACGACGTTCACACACTTTTTACAAATGTGCACGTATCACCTGGTTACATATGTTTCCTCATTTTCATGGATCAATTTCAACATCCTGTTTCTGTAAAAGTGTGACTCATTTCATGATATTCTACTGATTTTTGGATCATTTTTGTTTTATTTGGATGGTTAATTATACTGATGAATAGTAGCATCAATAACCATCACTTACATAAGTGAGCTGAATACAGAACTGAAAATGTGTTTATGCCAATTGTGTTATTTCTCTAATTTTGCATCATAGGAATTGTAGGTGCAATTTTCAAATGAAAAATCTATAATTTAGTATAGACATCAACACAAATGATTAATTTTTTTTCTATAATTAGATCCCAAATGGTAGACTAGCTGTGCTTGATGCCAGTGTTGTACCTGAATCAGTTCATTGAACGATTGTTCACGATCAATATCACATTTTTGACGAATGTGAACAACTCGTTCACTTTTGCCAAATGAACGGGAAATTGGGAACGCGGTTATTCTGGCATTTATTGAACTGCGCTCTTATGTAGTTCACATTTCATTCTCATCACGTTGCAAACAACCAAGTTTAAAAAAAAAAAAAAAAAGCGAAATAAATAATAAATGCGAAAAATAAATAAATAAATATTTTGCGTGAAAAAGTGGTCGAGTCCCATCATGCCTCTCGTCTTTATTCTCATCTTTATTTACCTGAGCTAGCCCTAATTCGATTTGCACTCTGGAGTTACTTGTAATCCGGAAACTACGGATAATGTTTAATTTTGCAGGATTGCAATTCTGTCTGAGTTAATTGTAATTCAGACTTAAGTTAAATGTAGATTGTGAAAACTGTTCAAATGTTTTGCACTATAAATATGGGAACATTAAACATTTTACTCTCTAAACAAAGGTTATGGTATATTATTGAGTCCTTTAAGGCATAAAATGGGATCAAAACACAACATTATCATAGATGTAATTTTAGTTTTATTCTGAACAAATTTTGGCAACATAAGTTTACAATAATAACACAAAAAAAAGAACAAAAAAGTTCATTTTGGAACGATGAACTGAACTAATTCATATTGAGTAACTTGAAGTGAACTTTCCCAACACTGGTGGCAGCAAATCTAATTTGCTACTCTAGACGTTGTAGTTAAACTTTTGGCTAGATTTCCCTGAAAGTGGCCGACGAATCACGGTGAAGTATAGAGTCAGAGGGTGGGCGTAACAAAGAGAGAAAGCTAATACAAAAGTCATGATCACTGCTTCAGGATGTGACTTTTATTTTGCTCTTCTGCAGATAATTTAGGATCTGTATCACAGAAACATTCTGTAAAGAATATTAAATAAATGTAGTCAGTAAAGAGATAAGAGAAAGAAGATTAAGCCGTTCTATTTTTAATAGCAGCAGTTTTAGAATAAAAATATTTGCTAAAAAAATTCCCGAATTCCGGTGGTAACTCTTCGTCTTCATCTTCTTCTGTTTCCTTTTCGTCTTCAAATGCTTGTTGCTGTGTCCACACTCATCCTTCTTTCTTGTTGTCTGTCTTCAGGCGTGCTGAAGGACTACCTACGAGAGCTGCCCTACCCTCTGATCAACAAGCAGCTGTACGAGGCGGTCCTGGAGTCCATGGCGCTGAGACCTTTGCGGATGGGAACCACGGGCTGCGAGAATGACCAAGCCGACTCTGAACACACCGTCAGCCTGTTGGACAACCTGCCGGATGTTGAGAGGGTGAGGAAAAGTGCTCTGTCCACTTCCCATTGACATCACGTTGCTTAAATATTATAAGAAAAGTGGCAGTGAAAGGGATCATTGTGGCCCAGATAATGACGGGCCGTGACGGTAATGCTATCAATAACTACTGTTATTACAGCAGACACATCAGGTGACGTTAGTGGTGGCACGAACTCACACCACTGTAATTTTCTCCACAAGTTTCACTGTTGCTGTTTTCAAAAACACAAAAAGAAAACAAGTGTAACTCGTGTTCATCTCTTTACTCGACAGATGTTTGGTTGGTGTATGGGAAACTATTTCCAAAGTTTGAGTTAGTGTTTGTATCCTTCTTCTCTAATTATGGTCTCATTTATTCTAATGCAGACTGGTAATTAACTTAAGGCATTTGTACTCTCCTCATGCAACATTCAAGATCATATTTTGGACCTTATTTAAGTTCAGTTGCATTAAATCTCTCTTTAGAAATATATAAATCAAACTCTATCAATGCAAAAGGGTGATTTTCCATGTAGTAGCATTTTTTATGTTACGTAAAAAAAACTGTATAACCATTAGTTTTTATATAATGATATACCATTGGAACCTTACTGTATATTGTTTGCAATGTGTGCTGCAACAAAATCACAACCGATAATCTGAGAAGAACTTAATTACCTCCACTGAGGAGGTATTAAATTCGAGTCTGTCTGTCTGTCTGTCTGTCTGTCTGTCAGCAGGATTACTCAAATAGTTCTGAGCGGATTTTTATAAATATTTCAGGTTATGTTAGGAGTGTCAGAAGGAACAAATGAACATTTTGGTGGTGATCCAGAAGAGAAGATACTTGAAAATATATTCTCCATTTACTGCAATGTAAAATTTGTGATCCAGAGTCCAGGATCTCTTCCGGATCACCACCAAAATGTAATCATTTGTTCCTTGTGACACTCCCAACACATCCTGAAAATGTTATCAAAATCCATTCAGAACTATTTGCGTAATCCTGCTGGCAGACAGACAAACAGACTTGAATTTAATACCTCCTTAGCGGACCTCTCTTATTACATTCATCTTTGCGACACATTAAATATCTTTCTTCATTTGCTCAAGTATTAAAGTTTGTATTTCTACAACTCGTCTGTTCTAATAGTTTTTTTCAGCGTAGCCTTTTTTGTTTCCAGTGTCTCCAACTAGAACTACTAATCATAATAACAACACATCTTATTTTCTGCGCTCACTGTGTGTTTGTGTGTTTGTCAGATGACGCTCCGGAAACTTCTTGACCACCTAAAGCTAGTGGCGTCCTATCAGGAAGTGAATAAGATGACGTGTCAGAACCTGGCAGTGTGTTTTGGGCCGGTGCTGCTCAGCCAGCGTCAGGAGGCGTCCTGCCACACTAACCGAGTCTTCATCGACTCTGAGGAACTCGCCAGCGCTCTGCACTTCAAAAAGCACATTGAAGTTCTGCACTACCTGCTGCAGCTCTGGCCAGGTGAGTCAACAGTCAGTGGATCTTTACTGAATACATTTGGGTGTTTGTAGACAGGATACTGCTGGGGTTTTTTTTTTATTGTTTGTTTTGGAGGGGGTGCCTTTATTTGAACTTTTTAAAAACACTTTTACAGAACAATAACAACATCAGATGAGGTTCCATATGCACTCGACTGCTTTTCCTCATCAGATCTGGAAACAAATTCGTGTCTTTGAACATGCTCCATTTCTCTCACTTTAATCCTCAGATGAAACAGAATTGTTTTCATGGTAAACACAGAATCAGCCAAATATCGCATATATTTTCCAATGCCAAATGTATTCAGACATCACTGGAATACAAGTTACCTTCAGCCTCTACAATTACAATTATATAAACTACTGCTTGGATAATGTCAATAATAATAATGGATTAGATTTACTCTATATAGTCCTCGTCTATTACAGTAACACATGCTCAAAAGTGCGTATAGTGGATCCATTACTCATTCACTCACACATTCTCACTGTGGTGGTAAACTACAGATGTATCACCAGCAGCCCTGGGGCAAACTAACAGAATCATGGCTGCAGATTTACACCGAAGCCTCCAAACATTTACATGCGTTCACACACCAGGAGGTACGGAGGGTGAAGTGTCATGCTCTAAGGACACAACAGCATCTGACTCACCTTGTTCAAAGTCTTGTCTCGTCATCTGAACCCACTAATATCCTCAATAGGGTCATGAGGGTCACTGGGGGCCTAATCCAGCTAGAGTGGGTGAAGGCGGGGTACACCCTGTATGAGTCTCCAGTTCATGTCAGGGCTGAACATATATAGACAAACAGTCACTGTCACATTCACACCTATGGGTGATTTAGATTAACCAGTTAACCAGTTAACTAGTTAACCTATCAGTGCACGTGTTTGGATGGTGGGAGGAAACTGGAGAACCTGGAGAAAACCCACACAGACACGGGGAGAACATACAAACTCCACACAAAAAGGTCTGGTGTGGGAATAGAACCAGGAACCCTCTGTCTGTGAGGTACAAGAGACAACCACTGCACCACTGAGCCGCCCTCCTTGTTCAAAGTGTTCTCCTGATTTAAAACCTGCAGACCTGAAAGAGGATGTTGTGTAACATAGAAAACCAACTACACTGGTGGTTCTTAGACAATAAACTGAAAATGCATGTGCAGCGATTCCACTGGACACTTTGGCCAACATTACCCAAGAGGCCAAATTGATCTTGTGATGTCTGGATAGATTTGGTACTGAGATGTTTATGTAATTGTTTCTTTTGCTGCTGTGTGTGTAGAGTATTTTGGTTAACTCTATATTTCCCCGATAATGTCCTGTGGCTAAAGAGTCTTACTGTTTTAAATATAACATTTGGTTGGAAATGCCGTCTTCACTATTTCAGGCAGGTTGTTTAGATGCCTATACAGTACAAACGAGCCTTATATCAGTTCCAGTTCTGTGGTTCAGCTCCACAAAGGGCTGTTCTGCTGGTTTGCTTTGATCCGTGAGGTTATCCACTACTGGCACAAGCACAGCTGATAGCTTTTGGTCCACCATCTGTTGGCTCCCCAGAGATGAAACTCTCCACAGAGTGCTTCATCATGGCAGTCAGAGCCAAGCCAGTAAGCCCCAGCACAAACCAAACTTTTGAGGCGTGGCCCCCCTCTCTTAAGATAAATCAGCAGTACCAGTTTCACTCAACACAGGTCATTTGTCTGTCTGTCCAGCTGCTCTCTGCCAGCTGCAGCTGTCTGCTCAGTGTGAGATATGAAGGACTTATTAAAGAGGGAACTGAAAATAACAAAAAGAACCACAGGATGGGAAAAAATTAGCTTTGGTCACAGAAGTTAATTAGTATTTTTTTTTTTTTTACCTTACTTTTAACATTTGTGGCTGGGCAATCACTCATCCAATTTTTTACTTTTTAATTAGTGAGGAAGTGTAGTGAAGTTTCAGATACAGTCAAAAACTGAAGGGGAACATAGAATGAAACCTTTTATAATTGTTATGTGCGTTGTTTTAACACAGACCAGATAAGATACTAATATCAGTGCATTGTCGTAATAGCTGTTCTTATCTTATCTTTTCTTTTCTTATCTGAACTATAAATGCTGACCTAATTTTTAAAAAGAGTCATAGGTTTAATATGAGGGTTAATATGTGGGATTTGTGCTTACAAGAAGTTTGGGATCCCTCTGTTTGTTGATCTTAGCTTGTTCCATTTCTAAGCTGTTTTGCTTTATTATAACACACTGTAATCTGACCTGATGTAGTGGACTTAATTTAGGTTTCTGGGCTACATTCTCAGTGGGACCAAAGCCTTTCTTAAAACAAAACCAACAGGTACATACAGTTTACTTCTCTTGTTAATGTCCTTGATCATGGTGCTGATATAGATCTGGAATTGGCCCTTTGAGTACTGTCAATAGCAGCTGTGTTACTGCTAACTGCTAATGCTAAGTACTGCGTGTGTATGAGGATGAGTAAAATGCAGAGACGGAACTTCTTGCAAACAATGACCCAAATTAACCTTTAACTCTGTACAAAACAAGTCACCGTTAGCTCAGACATGCAGTGAACAACATAGACTCTAAGCTTGGACATAATGTAAGCACACAAACATGTGCATTTGTTATAGTGCTAGGTAAAAAACACACCATTAAGTGTCTCTACTTACTTCTTTTTCTTGCATCTGTCTCAAGAAACAGTTTTTTGTTGTTTTTTTTCCAAAATGCTTATGCATGCAGTATTTTGGAAACACCCCCCACGTCTTTATAACATCATGGGCAGACTTTATCTCCTGTATCCTGATAGTCATGTCCTCAGGGCTCTGCTCACATTAACCTGCAGCTTACACCAGATGGACTGACTGGTCGTGTCTCAAGGAGGACTGACTTTGTGTCTGGTCTGCTCTAAATTTAACTGCATCCTTCAACTCCCACATTGAACCAATTCTGCGTTAACCGCCGACACTGGGCACCCTCCACCCTCCACTCTCCACCCTCCTTTACATCAATTGAAATGAGAAGAATTACAGAACGAGTCAGCAGTTTGAAATGCCATAATTGCAGATAGAAGTGGTATTTAAATAAAAAGATGTTACAACTGTTTTTTCGAGCCTAGGATGTACATGACGACAACACAAGGGGGCGAGTTGTTGTCTATACGTTTGCCGACAATGCAAATAAGTGACTGTGTCTCTGGTTTGCAGCTGATGTTGCCCAGCATGTGGCTGTAACGGCCTGTAATAGCCGTCACAAAGCTCTCTGTCCAGGTTCAAGCCTTTGTTTACACCCTCAGTGACATCTTTGTTCTGTCCTCCCAGATGTATAGTGTAGAACTCCTGGACTATAATTAAAGGCATTCCAGACTTAACCTTAGCCTATATACCCTAAAGCTTCACCCTAGCATTTCACAATCATTATGGGATATTTTCAGCCATCTCTTCACACCTCTCACACACATACCACGGCTTTGTCGCTCAGACCTCAAGTGTGCCGGTTCTTAGGCAAGCACATGGGACACCTGAGAACTTTCTGTAACAACATTTGCGCTATTTACAGAATGTGAGAGAACATGAGCATAGGTGTTTGTGGATGGAGCAGGTGTGGTTGTTGTGCACTGTAGTTTTGCTCCTGGTCTAAATCCATCTCGTCTGCAGACTGAGGCTGGGTTGCACCAATAAGGATTAATTTGTGATCCAGTTTAAATTGTGGTTTGACTTTAAATGACTTCAGTCTTCTTATTAAGAAATATCACATTCACATGTCTATGGAAATCTCAGTTAAGTTTTCCTTGAACACAGAATTACCATCTTTTCCGCACTATAAGGTGCACTGGATTATAAGACGCACGGTCAACAAATAACTTACAGTATATTTCAAAGGTTTTTTTAATATATACAGTAAGGTGCATTAAGTGAAGCTAAACAGTCACAATAACTACCAACCTTATTGAGTTTCAAATTCTGAGATAAAGAGTCAAAATAATGAGATAAAAAAAGTCATAATTATGATAAAAACAGGCCAAATCATGAAATAAAAAGTAAAAAATCCAAGCCACTCAGCACAACCAGAAGTAATTCATATTTAAGGTGCTCTGTATTATAAATTGCACTGTCATATTGGGGGACGGCATGGTGGTGCCGTGGTTAGCCTTCATAGCAAGAAGGCCCCTGGTTCTATTCCCACACCAGACCTTTCTGTGTGGAGTTTGCATGTTCTCCCCGTGTCTGCGTGGGTTTTCTCCAGGTACTCTGGCTCCTCCCACAATCCAAACACATGCACTGATAGGTTAACTGGTTCATCTAAACTGTCCATAGGTGTGAATGTGAGAGTGATTGTTTGTCTATATATGTTCAGCCCTTAGATGAACTGGAGACTCATACAGGGTGTACCCCGCCTTCACCCACTCTAGCTGGATTAGGCCCCAACTTTTACACTGGATGATGTTTTGAGATGGTTTTCTCCTCAAAGGACAAATGAAGTAACTTTTGAGGCAGGTTATAAAAATGAAAAGTTTTCAATGGTTACCTTTTTATTTACACTTAAACTACTTTCCTCTGCATAAGAGATCATCTTCAAGTTATTAATTGTTTTATATTAATAAATCACTGACCTGAGTGGTGACGTATTAATGACAGAAGCATTGTGAAGTAAAGTTTTTACTCCTTCATTTTAACCCTATCCTTCCTACACTTTAGTCTTTGTTGGTGCAGCTCAGTCTGAGTATGTGTGGGCAGATGTTTAGATGTTTTGTGAAAGATAAATGTTTCTATTTGTTTTTTTTTCTGTTTGACATTAGTCGTCAGATTTAGTGGTGCGTTCAAACCACGTTCATAAAATCAGCACAGATAATGTAAGTTTGCTGACAACTAATGACTTAATTCATCAGTGAATCATGTCTGAAATTAAATAACACAGTGTCTGTTAAAGAGGATAATAGACGTTGGTTTTAGGTAAATGGTTTGGGTTTAGCCTCAGGATAGTTGCAGGGCTTGCAATCTCTCCACATAAATACTGTATCATCAAGAAACATTTTGGATGAATGAACTGGATCCAATGTGGTTCATAAACATAGGCTGCAGAGACAAGCATGAAGTCACCCATTGGTTTGTCATGTTCTGTTTTGAAGCCTTGGGCTTAAGTCTGGGCTGTTGCTAACATTGGCATTTTGGGGAAAGACCTGACCATATTCAGACAACAGGGGCGGAGCTAGGGGAGTAGGAGGGGTGATGGTGAGCTAATGTTAAAGACTAGCGTACTGACATGACAAAATATGAAATGCACAGCAAAATTATTTGACAGTATGACTAATTTGGCTGTTTGCCAAGAAAAATGTTTAATTCAATGAACAGAAGCTCTGAAAATCTGACTTTCCAGGTGAGTGACACATCTGTGTGAGACCACCAGGACAGAAGTCCTCTTTGAGGCCCCAAATTGGGTTAACTTCTTCCTACCCAAGGGGGGGGGTTCTGGCAAATTCCACCTTAAATGCATGCCCAAATTAAAACAGCTATTGCTCTGTAGCATTAACTTAAAGATGAACATTTTGCGGAGGGTAAAAATAAAACAAAACACCAGAATGAGTCATTGGAAGGTGATAATTGCCAGTATTTTTAGAGAGAAGTTTTTTTGTTAGTCTGTGACAGCCACAGGTTTTTTGGAGCCAGCACATAGTGGCCATCAGCGGTATTATACTCTTAAATATTTGACGTCACTTTTGAACCGTAGTTTTGTCTCTTGATCATGAGTCAATATTAATTTAGTTTTAAACATTTGTTATAAAAGCCTAAGGGAAAAATATCCAGTCATTTGAGCCAACTACTGTTTTAAGGGACGACCATGGCTCAGGAGGTAGAGCGGTTCATCCAATAACCGAGGGGTTGGCAGTTTAAATCCCACACTGTGCTAGTCATTCCATTGTGTCCTTGAGCAAAACACTTCACCGCCCAGTGTCACTCAAACTGGTGTATGAATGTGTTTCAATGATCAGTGGTGGTTGGAGGGGCTGCTTGGTGCGCATTGGGAACCACACTTTCATTAGTCTACAGATGTAGTTTACCACCACCAGAGGGAGAATGTGAGAGTGAATGAATAATGAATCGATGACACGGGGGAATACAATTTTTATTCATTTAGGTCTGACAGCTGTTTTTAACTAATTTTTGGGTGTGAAATCCAAAATTAAACAAAATTTTTCTCTATCATGTCAAGTTTTTGAACTATAGGATCTCAGTTGTCTTAAAAAATCTGAAAAATACTGTACTTAACAGGTATATGCTGGTTTTACAAAAAAAATCTAATATTGACATACAATGAAATATGAAAGAAACAGGCATAACTTTAACACTATTATGTTTTTACACAGGATATATCTAATACTGAACTATTCTGACCCACTCAGACCTCTCATGGAAACTGCACAAACAAATTCCTATTCATAATCACCTGGCAAGTCTTACTACAGTTAATCAGTGGAATTTTGTAAGGTAAACTATGGAGAAAAAAGACTGCCTGGAATCAGCATAAAGTCAGCATAAAAATCTAATTCAACAGGGAAAAAAATATTGTAATTGTTCCCCAGTGTAATGTAAAGCACTTTGAGTACCTTTAAAAGCACAATGGGAATCTAATCCATCATTATTATCATTATTAAAGACTATATAGAGTACTAAAACTAATACAGGATCCTTTTATACTGCACATGTACGTACGTTTCGGGCCTAACTGTTCTGTTTGTTGTCCCTCTCCAATCCAGTAAGGGACAGCTAGCGGTGTCAACAAGTGTAGCTAACACAGACAAAGACAGACAGGTAACCGGACTGTGCTGGTTGTGTTGGTTTGTTCACTCTTCAGTCTTTGTAGCACAGTCATTATGTCCCCACAGGGTTCAGTTTAGCTCATTTTGACATTTTATTTATAGCCTACAATTGGTAATAATATAAAAGGATTGCATAGAGTGCTGTGCTTTGACTTGAGCATGGTTTTCTCTGACTGTAGCATGGAGTGGCATGTTTGTTAGGAATATTTTTGGCATCAAACCTCCCACTGAATATTAAACATGCTGATGATTTATTTAACTTCATTCAAGTGGTTTCTGAATACTTTAAATCAGGCTAGGTTACATTAAAAAAAAAAAATTATAATTTTTTTTTTCATTTTCAAAGCATGTTTTCTTATGTGGGTTTGCTGATGAGGCTTCCTACAGGGGATGGTAAAGGGTTGGTTCACATAAATTACAAAATATCATGTTTTCTTACATCTGGTTATGTCTAACTCTGCACATAGTTTTGGTTTAAAATACTTGTATCTAGTCCCCAGAACTAATATTGTTGAATTTTATTTGCAGTAAAAAAAAAATATCAAGAGCAGTGTGATGATGTACCTGCAGTCCACGAAGTGTGTTCACAAACCGTGCTATCAAAAAACATCTTTTTAAAACTGTTGACAGCATTTAATTCAGTGAATTTTGCAAGTAACCAGCATCAAAGTTGAAAGTTATAGCTGATACTCAGAACAAACTTTACCAAATTTGTACCACTTGTAAAGAAAAGTCCAAAGTATTAATTAGATATACTTTTTAAGATGATATAGTATTGGGTCAAAAGGTGAAATTCTATTAATTAATGTGAGGATAATTTTTCCTGAAAAGTACTTTGTCTTACAGCTACCAGATCTACTTGAAAACACTTGTGTGCAATACAATACAGTCACTTATCAGTTCTTTCTAATGTAAGATTTATACATAAGTATATTGTTTAAATGTACACAAACCTAAATATATATAAATGTAATAATAACACTTTGTCATATATGTTCAACACATCAGTAATCAGCACTTTTGACATTTATTTTTCAATCAATTCAATTGAATTATCTCACTGAACCAAATACTTTCCCAAAAATTGTAAACCAGTGTTTTTAATAATCAAACAAACCAGTAACCGATACGTAGAACCAGTGTAGTTTTGCATTGAAATGACATGGACATGCATTTATACTGACTTTCAAATCAAACACAGAAAGTATAATCAAATAATATTGAACTGAATGGATTATAAATAAATGACTTGTTTCTACTACAGTGTAATCAGATACTACCATACTGACTGTGGGACAATACTCGAAACTGCTTTCTGTCTGTCTGTATGAGACAGACAGAAGGAAGCGGCTGCATCAAAGAATAAAGAAAATAGAAGATAGAAAGATACCAGGCTGTAAAGTATCACATCTGATAACCTGCCATGCTGATACTGAGCCAACAGAGCTTCATTTACGAGTAATGGCAAAATGTGTCAGCTTTAACAAAATGGTGATGATGATGATGATGATGATGATGATGATGATGATGATTACTACTGCAATTCAATGTTGGTAGCACCTCTGGTTTACTACCTAGTGTGTTTTTTTTTTATTATTGTGTGTTTTTATTGTATGGGTAGCTTTTTTTTTAAATCTTTCCGGCTTATTTGTGTTTTAGTACTGCTGTCACTTTTATTGATCTATTTATTATTTATCTCTTTATGGTAACACAATGGAGTTCATAGAATTTTCTTTGGGATTAATAAAGTATCTATCTATCTATCTATCTATCTATCTATCTATCTATCTATCTATCTATCTATCTATCTATCTATCTATCTATCTATCTATCTATCTATCTATCTATCTATCTATCTATCTATCTATCTATCTATCTATCTATCTATCTATCTATCTATCTATCTATCTATCTATCTATCTATCTATCTATCTATCTATCTATCTATCTATCTATCTATCTATCTATCTATCTATCTATCTATCTATCTATCTATCTATCTATCTATCTATCTATCTATCTATCTATCTATCTATCTATCTATCTATCTATCTATCTATCTATCTATCTATCTATCTATCTATCTATCTATCTATCTATCTATCTATCTATCTATCTATCTACCTACCTACCTACCTACCTACCTACCTACCTACCTACCTACCTACCTACCTACCTACCTACCTACCTACCTACCTACCTACCTACCTACCTACCTACCTACCTACCTACCTACCTACCTACCTACCTACCTACCTACCTACCTACCTTCCTTCCTTCCTTCCTACCTACCTACCTACCTACCTACCTACCTACCTACCTACCTACCTACCTTCTACCTACCTACCTACCTACCTTCCTTCCTACCTACCTACCTACCTACCTACCTACCTACCTACCTAAAAAAACAATAGTATCTGCACAGATTCCTCTAGACTTCAGTAAGAACATTTCGTGACTATTTTGAAATGTTGTGAACCAGCCCTTTAAAGCTTCTGGCTCAGTTTATTTAACTCTCATTAACTCTTTATTTTGTCTTCTTCCTGTGTCTCCTCCAGTTGTTGATCCACATGGTCAGTCTTCTCAGCCCCCTACCACCTCTTTGACTCTGGCCTCGTCCGACCTCCTTTCGGCCCCCCCTCTACGACGGAGAAAAGAGCGACCCCAGGTTCTGAACTTCACCGAAGCAGAGATGGCCGGCGTCCTACGTCCCAAAGCGGGAAGACTGGACAGCCCGAGTAACCGCTACGCTGGCGACTGGAGCGGCTGCGGGGAAAACTACTTCCCGTGTGAAATGCTGCCGCCTCCCAGCAAAGAGGAGGCGGACTACGATGACGTGCCCTCCGAGGACGTAGAGGCGCCCGAGGAAGAGCAAGAGAAACCTGCAGAGGAGGAAAAAGAGCAGAACGACACCGGCTCCGATCCTGTGGAACTAGAGGAACCTCCTCAACAGGAGGCGGTGAGGGAGGACGAGAAGGACGAGCAGGAGGAGGAGGCGCAGGAGACGGGAGGAGAGAGCGACGGTTCGGGTAAAGGACAGCCGCTAGAGGAGGAGGAGGAGGAGGAGGAGGAGGAGGAGGAGGAGAGGTTGTGCCATCACATCCTGCCGCCACGGCTTCCCAAAGAGCACACCTACCAGGCCTACATGAAAATCCAGGACATCAGCCCCGTGCTGAGCAACAGGGTGAACCTGAGGGACCTGCAGGAGAGCATCGACACGCTGATAGGAAACCTGGAGAGAGAACTGAACAAGAACAAGCTCAATGTGGGATACTGACTCCTCCTCCGTGAGTCACATTCACCCACCGTAGCCCGTTACGGACAGAGGAACCTCCTTTATTAATCAAGGTGCTTCAGGATATAGCCACAGCGTTTCCATGGAGATTCTGTGATGTGACACCATGGCTGCGTGGTGCGTGGTGCTGCTATGAAAACCTAAAGAATGAGATGAGAAGAAATGTAACGGGGCACTTCTGGCATTTGTGTCATCTTTTGTAACTTCCCCATAGACATTCCGAAATGGTTCAAGTTTCCTTTGATTTTTTTTTTTTTCTGGTCTTACTTTATGTTGTCGGTTTTGTTTTGGTCCAGTTATGTGTTCCATGTTGTTATTGTTGCTTCTCTTCTTATTAGAAGAACCCATTGACCCCTCAGGGGTTTAAAAGGTGCCTTAATTGTGTGAAGGTGGTACGTTAAGAGGAAAATCACCCTGAAACATCCCCTCCTGTGATCTGGAAATACCCACACATTTAAATCTCTAAATCACATTTTACATTTTCAGATATTTCCAATCAGGATGTAACTTAAAATTAATATTAAAGGCTTTTTAAGAGAAAGAAAATAAATTAGGAGATTATTTTTTTTACCTGCAATTAAATGACAATATTCAGAATAAATTATAATAAATTAAGTAAATAAATAATGTTGAAATTCCTTTTTGTTTTGATTATCATAATGAGCAACATTTAGACTTTTTTCTTAAAAGTACACAAAATTAAAATACTTCCTCATACTATTGTTCCCTTAATATAGTTCTTGTACTCTGTCACACATTTGATCATACATTTGCTGTATGATAGTCGGAGTTTTTGCAGTGTACTGTCACTACAAAAGCACAAACTTCCATTTATTACACCATTTCAACACTTGTTTTTATGACCTTTCCAATTTTGTGTTTGGACGTGGAACAAAATCAAGACCTGGTCGGCAGGAGAGGAAAACTGCAGGCAGTTCGTATGAAAATGGGTCTCTAAAAGAAATGAGTAATCGTATAATTAAATACATGGAAAATATGAAAAAGAGTCTAGGAAACCCTGTATCGATTTTGCCAGTGGAAGAAATTTGTGTTGAACCACACTGTGAATCATCAGAACGCTGGTCTGTAATTTGAGCAGATGTAAAAAAGTTAAAAGTGTATTATAATATTATGTATTATGTAAATATCAAACTTGTAAACTCTGGCAAAACAAACTAAGATCTGAGGACGAGGATTGTGTTTTAGGGTGGATTTCCTCTGTAAGGCAGCAGAGAGCTTTTCTATTGAGGTATGAAACACTAAATGTTGTACAACAATAATGCACTTATGAGGCAGGCAGTAGTGTAGATTTACATTTGAGCTCATGCAGTTACTATTGTGGCTGTAGTACGGGAGAATCAGCTGCCCCAGAAGAAACGGTTTAACAATGTATTTACTCTGTGCATTAATTGAGACGTTTCGACGCCCATCTGTGCACAGACACCTGCCAGAATTAGATAAAAGATCACTTTAACACTCTCATCTGTGTTTACACCAGGGTGTTGAAGTAAAGATGTGTTTGATCTCACGCTCAGAAAGAAAATGTCTTTTATGTGGCATCGTATTTGTTGGACATTTTCAGAAATATGCGTACCTTATAAAGCTTTGGATGAAAAAAGTCTAAAGTCTGGGCAAGAAATACGCTTATTTTTCAACATGTCAAACAGTAACGCTTCTGCTTCTCCCAGCTTTTGGCCGAAACCGTGAAACACACACAGCGAAATGTGAAGCACAATGGAGACATTCTAAAAGGCTTAACGCAAAAAAGTTAATGTAGCTTAATGGATGAAAACAGCGATCAACCATCACCAAATGTCATGTGGACATCTACAGACACCGCTTCAAAAATAAAAATGATAACCTCAGTTTTATGGATACTATGTACGTTAAGTCTTTTCCTCTTCATATTTAATGTAGTTTAATGTCTGAAATGAGCCATCAACAGAGGTGTGAAAAGTACTCACATTCTGTACTGAAGTAGAAGTACAGCTACTCATGTGAAAAAATAGAAGAAAAGTAGAAATACTGATTCAACTCTTTTATTTAATTGTAATAAAGTACAATACTAAAAATTAAAACTGAATAATGAAAAATTAACAATATTTATTTAACCAGGAAAAATCTGAAAAGTTTCCATTTTTTAATTCCACATTAGGCCTGTTTACATGGAAGTTTTTATTCCTGTTTAATTCTGAATAAAAGTTCATTCCACTTTAAGATGATCATGTAAACAAATAATTCCAGTTGAAAGTGATTTAATTCTAAATTAAACTTAATTCTGAATAGAGTCGCTGGTTTATTCTGATGTTAATTCCAAATAAGATAATTCCTATCACATGTGAACAGCTAATTCCGCTTTAATATTATTCCGGTCGTTTTACGCATGCTCCTGGTCTCGTCACGATTATGTACATATTCCGTGCTGCCGGAATATGTGTGTGTAGGAACATTTTCCAAGATAGTTGTACAAAGCAAGCGTTGGAGTCACAGCAAAGTTAAGTATTTGATTGGAGAATTGGAAGCAGTGCTCAATAAAAAAGGAAATGGACGCCATTGTTTTCTTCCAGTAGACGTCAAGATGTCACAATTAGAACCCTCTTTACCCCCTTAAAGCTGAATTAACTAAAGTGGAATAAACCCGTTTCCCATGTAAACACTTATTTAGAATCAACATATACATGTAAACATGAAGGAAATAGTTTTAATTCCAAATTACTTTATTTGGAATAAATAATTTAGAATTAAAAAACATTTTGTAAATGTACAGAATTAATGGTACTGATCAGAGTTCTGCATCAGGTCTGGTACCTGACGCGTAACCCACAAAAATGTGGACGGGCAAAACATAAATGAATTAAATATATTATTATATTATTTCACAGGTAAAATGAATGGTAGTGGGCAAGGATATGAAAAATAATAAAAGAAGTTTGGAACATTTGTAAAACCTTTTTTCCTCCAATGATTTTCCTCCTGAAGAAAAGTAACCAGCCTTATGTGAGAATGTAAAGAGTAGATAAAGTACAGATGTTTGTGCAAAAATGTACAGTAGGGAGCAAAAGTAAAAAGTTGCCAGAAAAATAAATACACAAGTAACGTACAGATCTACTGAAGTACAGGAATGAAGTACTGTACGGAAGCTGTCGATCAATCATCTCCAAACTTCATGCTTATATTTACTCGTATAACATATATTTAATTTAATGGATGCTGTCGTCGTTAAGCCTCTTCATCTCCATAGACTCTCATTATAATGAAAAAGCCTGTGGACAGCATCCATAAAATTTGGGTTGTCCTTTAGATGTTTGCAGTAGTGTGAGTGTGGAAGAATAGTGATATCCAAAACAAATTTGGTGATGATCGGTCCTAGTTTTCGTACATTATATGATATTAAAACTATAATGAGCACGAATGGACAGAAAAAGTCTTAACGTGTCCTGCATCGTTATGGTTTTTAGAGGTGAAAGTGGGCATGAGAACAGATGTCCACACCAATATATGGAGATGACCAACTGCTGTTTTCTGACATGAAGTCATGTTAAGTGTTTTAGAATGTCCCGCACAATTTTCAGAGCAGTTGAAGCTGTTAGCGGTGGGCTTCGGTTAGTACGACTTAGTTAGCTGCCTAAATCGACAAAGGACGTTTTCAGCAATCCAGGGATTCAGAATGATCAGTATTTAACCTATATGTATATGTATATAATTATATAAATGTATTCGGAGTATATAATTTTTACAGCTTATATTTCAATGGTGTATTTAAGTACCTCCGATGACCTCGTAGTGTTAGCAATAGTCGCTTTCCTCCCTTCAAGCTACCTGTACACATGTTAATGTGCTGAACTAATGGTAGATGTTTAGCTGTAAAATATATGATAAAATCGTGCTCTTGCAGAAAAAAGTGATATTGTTATTTTTGTTAAATTGTGTATATATATTTGATGTTTTTTTTTTTTGTCTCTGGTGGACTAAAGCTGTGTTCATGATTTATTTTTTTTTTGGTGTTTTTTAAAGGTACAGTACTGAACGTTGCATGGTCAAAAGCTTTACTGACGTGAAAGGCTACTTCTCATCTGCCTTTGTATTTGATATTTATGTGTAAAGACACTATTTTGTAATGTAATGCTTATTTTGTTTGTCATCCTGTTACTCCAACAGAAAGATGAGTATAAGATTTTCTCCAGAGGACGTAAAGGATTCACTCAGACTGATCCATCTAAAAATAGGATTTGGTTAAAACTAAATGAAACAAGTGGTGCCTGGGACAACACCCCCCACCCCCCCTGTTTGCACACATTTGACCTAATTTTAGTGATGCACTGATCCGCATTTTTTGGCCCGATACCGATCAATTTTAAATGTCCATAGGTATGGATAGTTGCAGGCCTAGATGCAACTATGAAGGACTGCAACTATCCAGTTTGAAAATGGTCGCTATTAATTTAACTGATATGATCGGGTTTTTGATTGGCATATTTTTCCGATGACTGATTAGGCTATTTTTAGGCAATGATTATGATTGGCAGCCGATTGATCGGTGCAACACTACCTAATTTTCTCTATCTCTTATCAATGCAAAAACACTATGACCTTTGACCTACATTCACCAAAATATAATGAAATCTATTCTGCACCACCTCACACCTTTCCTGAATATTTCATGGAATTTGCTCCAGT
Organism: Siphamia tubifer; assembly: GCA_020466265.1. Taxonomy (NCBI): domain Eukaryota; kingdom Metazoa; phylum Chordata; class Actinopteri; order Kurtiformes; family Apogonidae; genus Siphamia; species Siphamia tubifer. The sequence continues at coordinate 7,393,800 of CM035786.1, read as the reverse complement.
AGTTTTTGCATAAATTTGCTGATAAAGAAACAAAGACCTAAAAACCAATAGCCCCCCACCTTCCAAGAGGCAGGATAATAATGTGGATGAAATGTGTATTTAAGTGTTTTTTTAAGATTTTATTTAAGATAAAATGTAAGTTTGTAATATGCCATTACTAAAGTTGTTAGAAAGGATGTAAAACAAATATTTAATGTGTAGTTGATTTTGTTCAATAGTAGATTATTAAAAAAGCAGGAAAAAGTCAATGAATGTTGGCTGAATTTAATTCAATTACAAACTGTAATTGAGTTTCAAACTTCCAGTAATTGATACATAAATAAATCTGAAATTGAATTGTAATTTCCACACATAATCTGTGAGAATCCAAACATCAGCCGCAACTTCTGGAGCCAAACTCTGCCCATAGTTTCTCTCAGCGTGATCAAAGTTTCTATATAATATTTAGGCCGAACTTATTCCTTCTATGAACCATTGTGAGACGTATTAAGGCCAAAATGTTCCAATCATTTCTCATGTAGTGAGGTTTGATTAGGATGTTTTCCTCTCCAGCTCATATTTCTTGTCAGGTTTGTCGACGTCGTGCTCATTTTTCTGTCTTATCCTTTTTGTCCTTTGGAGAAAACGTACCTGGAAAGCATCACTGAACAGAAAGTTGCTTTGTATTGATCCCGTATGGTCATAATAAAATATATTATTTTACTTTCACCTGGCTTTTTGTGGATTTTTGATTTGCTCATAAAAACTAAGAAAATAAGAAGCAACACAATTTACAAAGAATTAACTTTATTGTGTAGGAAAGGATGGAAGTAAAAATGAAGACCACCCCCAGAAAAAAAGACAGTACACAAGGAGAAAAAGACATTACAGAACATTACTGGACATCACAGTAACATTACAGTAACATTACAGAACATTACATAAACATTACAGTAACATTACAGAACATTACAGTAACATTCTCACATTTTTCAAACATTCTTTTAAACTGTAAAATGTTTCACAAATGTTTAATTCATCAGCTAAAACATTCCAAAACTACAGTGACTCACTGCATTCACACAATAATAATAATAATGTGGAGGAGGTTTACCTCACATTGTCTGTTTCTTTGTTTCTTTGTTTGTCAACAAGATAACTCCAAAAGTTATGGACAGATTTTGAATAAACTTTGATTAATAATTAGTGCAGAACGAGTAGAAAATGTCAGATTGTTTACTAGTAATGTGTTGTAAAGTGGGTGAAATGAGTTGAAAGGAGCAGAAAGAAAAACTATAATAATAATAATTCATTGATGATGTTGTGTTTTGACGTCACATGACGTTAAGCCAATGGTATATTTGTCAAATGTACGACCTTTACAGATTTGTGGAATGTGAATATAATGAGCCATCGTACACAGCACTACTGCCTTCACTGAAATGTTATCATTTATTACAACGTCCAAGGTTGAATTTATGTTGAGAATGTCTGTCTTTAAATAATTTTTGGATATTAAATGAAGACATTTTATTGATGCTCAGAACATGAATTGTGTTGTTTTGTTTTCCACCAGATCTATTGATTTAGATAATATTCCCTCCTTCCTCCTGAATTTAGTTTGACCTCTTTTCTCTTGGTTTTGTACAGTTTATAATTTGTTCATCTCCCAACTTGTGACCTTAGTCTATGTTTATTTTGTTGTTTTTTTGTGCAAACACAACAGCTATTCCAACGCACTGACAGAAAAATGCAACACATTTATTTACATAAGATGGTCCTCCATTTAAAAACTTCTTCTCGTCATAGTTATTGTTTATTTCTTTTTTTTATTGAATCACCCAAATAATTTAAGTTACATGCACTGAACTTCATTAACGGTGGAATTGGATGGTATGAGTTTTTAATTGTGCAGCTGTTTAAACACTGGCAGAATGTTTTCGTGCACAGTTAGCATCTTGTCACTCCCACAAGTACAGGCAGCAGTTAGGAATCCACTCATAAAAAAACAAAAAAAACAAAACATTTTTATACAAACACATCTGGTGCGTTCAGTGAGACTCAGTGATCATATCAGTCCTGTTGAAATGAGTGGACACTTTCCCACAGACCGTCTTTGTTTTATTGAAAAGCAACGAGAGACGATGACGCTCATATCAGGAAACTGGACGCTTATTTTTTCTTTTTCAGATTCTTGTCTTTGCGGTGGGAGCTCTGTATTTGGCTCTTTAACACAGTACAGATAAATAAGTTGGGGAATTGCCCGAGTTGGCTTGTGGGAATCTCCCATAATGGCTTTCAGCTTCAGGGACATTCCCAGGATGCAGTTGCATTTAGACGTCTAATAAAATCCACAACTGGGTGACTGCACTTTCACTGTGGCTGCAGAAAAACCAACAGAACCAGCAACACTTGTGATATTTACAACACATCTATCCTTAGAACCCGTCACAGACAGGTTAGATGGGATGAACCAAGGTCGATGTGACATTAAACATAAGGCCCGGGGGCTAAATCTGGCCCATCAAAGGGTCCGGTCTGGCCCATAGGATGAAGAGGGTGAATAACAATGACAACATTAGAAAAGAAGAAAACCTCCACCAAGGCAGAACCCCCCCCCTTTGAATGAAGAGAGGTCTGTTTGTCTGTCTGTCTGTCTGTCTGTTAACGATAGCTTGAAAAGTTATGGACGGATTTTGATGAAGTTTTCAGGATGTGTAAAGATTTTCATATAATTTGACTTTTTCACATTAAAATCTGCAGTTTTTATTATTTATAGATAATTATATTATATTATATTATTATATTTTACTGCTCTGACCCAATTGAGATCTAATTCTGTATGTAGGACCTGAATTCTAATCATTTTTATACTGTTAATTAACTCCGCCAAGGACCTTATGTTTTTGCTGGAGTCTGTCTGTCTGTCTGTTTGTTATTTAGCAAAATAACTCAAAACGTTATGGATGGATCTTGATTAAATTTACAGGGTAGGTTGGTAATCAGGAGATCTGGAAATTATTACATTTTCTCTGTGATCTGGAAGAGATCCTGGATTCTGGATCACTTTGAAATGTATTCTCCATATACCGCAATGTACAATTTCAAATTACATGAAAATCTTTATATTAACAAACCATCCTTTTACAAAAACCTGAACAAATATGAAGCAGCTGAAATATATGAAGAAAAGTAACAAATATTCTGCCTGTTACTAAATGCTTTGTGTATTTATAATTGAAATGTAAGTTGTTTAAACTGAGGCAGAATATTGTCCAAATTGCATTTGTTTTTCTTAATTATTTTTTCTTTGTTTCTTTCTTTCCTTCTTTTTTTTTTAATGTACTACTTTTATGGTTTTGTTTTCACTAATGTAAAGCATCTTAAAGTGTCCAGAAAAGTGCTATACAAATAAAATGTATTATTATTATTAATTATTATTAATTATTATTATTATTATTATTATTATTATTATTATTATTATTATTATTATTATTATTATTATTATATTATTATTATTATTATTATTATTATTATTATTATTATTATTAAGACATGTCAAGTTGTTGATGTTCACATTTTGAGGGAAACATTATATAGATGTAAACATTATCATAATGTCATTTGACTCTTTTTACTGGTCTGTCACTTTTTTCAGCTCATATTGGGCTGAATGTGTAACTGAAGTAAAAAGGGTTTGACACCCCTGATTTAACATGAAGTATTTGTCTTTAAACATGACTCAAAGCTGTGTCCGAGTAGCTCCAGCTGAGCTGATACGCATCTCTGGCAGTTAGCATGAGAAGTCAGAGCAGCCGCGGGCCTTTCAGCACTACAGTAAATGGTTTTCAGCATTGTTTGATGTCATCAGAGTAGGTTCATATCATCTTTTTATGGCTGCCTTCAACAGGTATGTGTTGTCTTCAGGGTACAGAATGTACTCATACCTCCCCGTACCCTCCAGGACTTTTTTTTATATCCAGAAAAAAAGAGTCACATGGAGCTTCAATTAGTATTCAGACTAAAGTATATGTTGAACTGGGGCCAAGTACTTCAGTAACTGTTTAAAAGTGTATATAATTTAAACATGGAGAAGAATGTCCCCGTCTGTTCTGGCTGAACTACAAAATCTACATAAACCTTTAAACTTCCTTCCTAAATTCAACCATTAAACATATGAAAATGGGTTTAATATTTAGATTCGGGGGCTAAATTTAACACGTCCCTGTTTTAAATACATTTGGACGTTCCTACCAGCCCGAAGAAAAGCAAGAGTGAAATCCCATATGAGGACAGAGGTAGACATAATAACACAGTCTGTTTGGATAGTCAGGGTCGCCACTTGATATCAGGCCGTCTGCTGAAGTGAACTGAACTGAACTTTTGTTCGTTTCTAATTTGGGAGAGTGAAGAGATATGGGTCTCTTTAGGTAAACATCCTTGACAGCCACCTGCGTGTGAAAGCAGATCTTTTCTTTTTCTCCCCTTCCTCTTCTCTCTTCTGTTACCTTATAATCTCTGCTGACCTTTGAATCGGTAACATGACTGCAAGTCAAGCGGCCGACCACACAAACACACAGCCTGTGTTGAAGACCCCTCGCTGTAGTGTCACCTGTCAACAAATGTGAAAGATTTCACTTTGGGGAAATTTGACCTTTAACTTTATTTGTTTAGCTGCACTATTTCCAGTCAGATGCAACTTAACTCATCTTGTGGTGATGACTGAGTAATAGTTTTTATGTGGAAGCTTCCTGTAAACTTCAGCAGCTGTGGAGGAGTGGTCAGCTGCGTTTACATGCACTAACAGAAACTATAATTATTCCTTTATTCCAATTAAAATCTAAGTTTTCAAAGCCGTGTAAACACCTTATTTGGAGTGGCTTCAGAGCTGGAGTTTTAGAAGTTGGAGTAACCAAGTCAGATAATGTGGTTGTAATCGACGCCACCAAATCTTAGCTCGATTAAGACTGGCCTGGACACGCCAAAATGAAAAGGCTTCTGCATTTTTTTACTGTCTGTGCAATAAAATCTGAAAAATTATCAACTTGGCTCATGACTGTTCATTAATTGACAATAGTGATAGATTAATGAAGATTTGAAGACATATGCAGCACAGCTTCATTATCCTTAGGGTGGGGGTGACCTCACAGATCATGTGACTCACCTAGCAACGCACAGCAACCATCTTTGAACGATAAAAACAATAGTCGCGCTGGTTACACGTTGTGCATGAGATAAAATTGTGATTTATTGCCATATTATGCGCTATCATGGCATATGATTACAACGAAATGTTGGAAGGTAGTAAAAAGTGTAGAGATACGGCGACATTGAAGCTTCCGTTCAACTTCCCACGATTTTTTACATTAAAATCTACAGTTTTTATCATTTCTAAGTAAATTTGATCATATTTTACTGCTCTGACGCAATTGAGATCTAAATATTTTGTATGTAAAACCTGAATTAACATCATTTTTACACCATTGATCATTAATATCTTCATTATTATTCATCTTATGGGTCAGATTGGACCCTTGGTGATCTAAAGTGATCATTACTAAGCTCCATGGTGACTGTTTTTAACTTTTCTGCTTTATGAATCTGCAATAAATGTTTCCTGTACTCACTCATATAGACGTCTGAAAAGATAACCCCTTTGTTTTTTGGGGGGACAGGTGTATATACTACCTTTCCATCAGCAGTGTATTGTTAGTGTGTATCGTGGCCAGTCTTATCGACATCAGTAGGTGTGTGTAAGTGCAGGTATGTTGAGACAAGCCTGTGCAGTGTAAACGTGAGGAATGGCTTCAATTAACAGAGCAGGTGTTACAACCCCTGTGGCCTTTTTTTTAACTGCCTTTTATGTTCTATCCTGAAGTAAATGGATTACAGTTTTACAGCCCAATTTACATAAATGCACATAAGTCAACACACATTAACTATTTTAGACAATTGTGATGTTGATCAGAAACTAACTTAAATCAGATCTATTTAATTGTTGTTTTTATTTTTCTTTTCTGTGTTAATTTTTAGAAACTATCGTAATTAAACACAATTTATTCCAAATAATTGATATTTATCATATTGTAAACTGGTCTTAATGACTGTAATCAACATATTATATGAAAATGGTTCATCTCACATATTAGTGATCAGCCTCTTCATAGATACTGTTCAGGTTGATTTGACCCAACAGTCAAATGGTTGTAATTGGGGTGTGAAGAGGATTTTAAGCAATATAGTAAAAAAAAAAACAAAAAAAAAAACTTTATCATCAGTGGTTACATTTTTATATTAAAAAAGTAATATATGGCCGAAAAAAATTAACAAAAATGTGTTTTTCCTCAATTAAACATTTATTCAATTCATAAGTCGAAATTCTGAGATAAAAAGTAAAAATCATGAGATAAAAAACAGATATAAATTTGGATTTAAAAAAATCAGACACTGATTTTACAGACACTGTTCCTCTTTTTCTTTTTTTTCTTTTTTTACAAAAATGTTTTGTCCATGTCATGGGAGACAACTAAGAATATGTTCCTCAGGGAGAACATCAGTGAAAACAGTTCTAGAACCACTGTCTGAGGGTAAATGTCACAGAACAAGACATAGTTTAATTAACTTAGTTTGACAACAGTAACATTCTCATTACTTACTGGGTGTTAACTCTTTGCTAACACCAAAGAAGAAGAGCTGTTTACATTACCGCTGAACTGAGGTGCGCTTCATTTAAACATGCTGTTGTGCCGCCCGGGCGGGTAAACAGTTTAAACCATAGATATTGTAACAGCCCCGAAATGTTATTGATGTTTGTTTGGTGTGATTGTGACGACAGTAACTGTTTATCCTGAAATAAAAAGTAGGTGAGACCCACTCCTGGATCCAGTAACGATACAATATATAAACTCAGGAAACAGTGGGGGGTATAAAACCCTCTGGTTGGAGAAATGGGGGTGTCGCAACACCCCCATCCCCCATGGGTGCGACGCCTATGGTTGTACTAACGGCCCAAGACTGAAGTGAATGTGACGACAGCCATCATTATTACAAAGCTGTGTCCGTCAGTCCATCATTACAAAGCTGTGTCCGTCAGTCCATTATTACAAAGCTGTGTCCGTCAGTCCATCATTATTACAAAGCTGTGTCCGTCAGTCCATCATTACAAAGCTGTGTCCGTCAGTCCATTATTACAAAGCTGTGTCCGTCAGTCCATTATTACAAAGCTGTGTCCGTCAGTCCATCATTACAAAGCTGTGTCCGTCAGTCCATTATTACAAAGCTGTGTCCGTCAGTCCATCATTACAAAGCTGTGTCCGTCAGTCCATCATTACAAAGCTGTGTCCGTCAGTCCATTATTACAAAGCTGTGTCCGTCAGTCCATCATTATTACAAAGCTGTGTCCGTCAGTCCATTATTACAAAGCTGTGTCCGTCGGTCCATCATTATTACAAAGCTGTGTCCGTCAGTCCATCATTTCAAAGCTGTGTCCGTCAGTCCATCATTTCAAAGCTGTGTCCGTCAGTCACTACTCTACACTGTAGAGTACATTCTATTTTTCTGAACATGTTCTCAGAAGCTTAGGTCTGTTCTCATGAATGTTCTGCAGTAAACGCTCTCTGTTCTCTGCTTGTAAATATGGGAAAACTAAGCCTGGATAATTGCTGGGATATTTTCTGCAGTGACCTGGGCATACATTCCATACATGCGCTGCCCTTCACTAGCAGGACTATTAAACACATTTTATCAGGGTCCTGGTCCTCTTGATGTGTTTTTTTGGGGGTCTTTTGTTCCGTTACGGTCCGGCCCCTGTACTTGGCAGCTCATCTGAGGGCCTCGGGGCAGATCTCTTGACGCGACGCTGACAGATCCCCCTGTTCTGGACTCTGGTGATGATGAGAGAGGCGAGCAGAGGAAAAGAGGCGCTGGGAGGGGAGATGATGAGGAGACATGGAGAGGTGAAAGTGAAGAATGGAGGGAAGGAGAACACAGAGGTGCGGCGCTTCAGATCCTGGGGTCTCGGGCCTCACACAACACTAACCCTCTGCTCCCTCCTAACTCCCTCCTCCCTTCCTCCGTTCTCCCTCCCTCCTCCCTCCTCCTCCCTCCTCCTCCCTCCTCCTCCCTCCTCCTCCCTCCTCCTCCCTCCCTCCTCCCTCCTCCTTTCTCCCTCCCTCCTCCTTCCTCCCTCCTCCCTTCCTCCGTTCTCCCTCCTCCTTTCTCCCTCCTCCTTTCTCCCTCCCTCCTCCCTTCCTCCACCTCCCTCCTCCTTCCTCCCTCCCTCCTCCCTCCTCCCTCCCTCCTCCCTCCCTCCTCCCTCCCTCCTCCCTCCCTCCTCCCTCCCTCCTTTCTCCCTCCCTCCTTTCTCCCTCCCTCCTCCTTCCTCCCTCCTCCTTCCTCCTTCCTCTCTCCTCCCTCCTCCTCCCTCCCTCCTCCCTCCCTCCTCCCTCCCTCCTCCCTCCCTCCTCCCTCCCTCCTCCCTCCTCCCTCCTCCTTCCTCCCTCCTCCCTCCTCCCTCCTCCTTCCTCCCTCCTCCTTCCTCCCTCCTCCTTCCTCCTTCCTCCTTCCTCCCTCCTCTCCCTCCTCCCTCCTCCCTCCTCCCTCCTCCCTCCTCCCTCCTCCCTCCTCCCTCCACCTTCCTCCTTCCTCCTTCCTCCTTCCTCCCTCCTCCCTCCTCCCTCCTCCCTCCTCCCTCCACCTTCCTCCTTCCTCCTTCCTCCCTCCTCCTTCCTCCCTCCTCCTTCCTCCCTCCTCCTTCCTCCCTCCTCCTTCCTCCTTCCTCCTTCCTCCCTCCTCCCTCCTCCCTCCTCCCTCCTCCACCTCCATTGCTCTGTCACTCAGGACTAGACTATTTCATTTTAATAAGGCTAATCCCTCCTAGAGGTAAGCTGCTCATCACCTCTCTCTCTCTCTCTCTCTCTCTCTCTCTCTCTCTCTCTCTCTCTCTCTCTCTCTCTCTCTCCCTCCTGCTCCTCCAGAACAGTACAATCTCCTTTGAGCGTGAGGGACAGGATGAGGGTGAGGGTTTGCTCCGCTTGATAGGAGACAAAAATGTGAAAGGTGAGACTGAAAAGAAGCTCTGACAACAGCTGCAATCAGGCTCAATGGGAAGATTCGGGCCTCTGTGGGCTGATAAATGTGCAGGTGGCACACCTTTACTGGTGATTCATCCTCCCACCAGCCTTTTTGCTTTTTGCTTTTTTCTTTAACACTGTGCTGATATGAGGCGCAGCGATAGCTTTGTTCACAGGGGAAGTGGAGTGATACATTTGGTATTTTAATGCAGGCTCTCGTCTGCCTCCTGTCAGTGGAGCACTCTCCAGCTGTCAGCAGTAAAACTTAGTTCTCCTGCTACTCAAGCGTCAAGTCTCCACGATGCTGACGAGCAGCTCCCACCGCCTCGTTATGGACGAATCCAAACAAAAGTTCAACTCAATGATTTATCTTCAAGCTTTCTACATAAAGGTGTTTTTTAAGCATCTGCAATTGTCTATGGTTCTGGAAATGTTTTATTATTTTTTTTTTTACACTGTTCATTCTGTTGTTTATATTCTATTTTAACTATTTATTCTCTATTGCACTTCCTTTATTTGCACTAATAATGGAATCTGATTGGACAGAACGTCCATGTGATATCT
>CM035786.1:7328673-7384086 GCA_020466265.1 Siphamia tubifer | reverse complement strand
AATGCACGAAAAAAATCGGTGACACATCAAGTCTACAAAAGGTAAACTGTCCTTTGCAGTGGATAGCACTTTTATTTTTTCTAAGTAAAGCTGTGAAAGTCTTGTCCCGTTACAGAGGACAAACATCCATTGCCGGGTACATTTTCCACTAGTTTCTAAAAAAACTGTCTTTCATCCCCTGTGTCATTAACCTGTGTCAAAATTTCCATGTTGTAAGAGCAGCCTTCAGGGGTTTCCATACACACAGCTCTGATAGAATGTTAATAGCAAGCCATCAAACGGAAAATGTTCCCACTTTTTAATGTGCGTCATTCCCCTGAAAAAGATGCTGATAGACTGAAATTATAGGCTTCAACCTGAATTCCATTGATGGGAAAACTGCTTATATTTCCTTTTAAAGTGGCAGAGGTGGGTAAGTATTATTTGCTTTCAAATACCACACTGATCTCATCAAATCACAAGTGGGAAGTAACAAAGTACAGTATATGTACTTAGTTACTGCATTTAAGTACATATTTTAGGTATTTCTCCTTGAGTACTGTATATATTTTGGGGGAAATTTTCTATATTTTTGCATATGTGTTGTCATTATGTTTTCAAAGTAAATCGATGTGTCATTTTGTAAAATAAATGGCTTCAGGAGGACAATCAGTACCAGAATCCACTTTTTTTTTACTAACTTTACAAACTTCTTTTATTGTTTTTTTCACATCCTTGCTCACTACCCACCTGCGTTTCATTTAATTTTACCTGTGAAAATGAATATATTACAGTTGTCAAAATGAATGCATTAATGCAGGTTAAATCCATCATCATGATTCATGTCATTAAAGATTTTAACAGTTATTTTATTTCAAGTAGTTTTATTGAAAGTGTTGAAGATGTTGAAAAAAACATATTAATTGCATATACATTATATTCATGTTTTTTGCATGTTTTGGATATTTTATCACATTTTTTGGTAAGTTTTTTCTACATCTTACAAGAGTTATTTGAATGTGTTTTAGATATTTGATTTTTCATAGCTTTTTTGTGTATTTTATCACATGTCGTATTTTTTTCGCCCCATCTTTTGTGTTTCTTAGTGTAATTTGTGTAACCCTAACCCTAAAAAAACAAACAAACCCCACAACAGAATAGCATATATATATATATATATATATATATATATATATATATATATATATATATATATATATATATATATATATAAAAAAAAAATGTTCCTCTCGCCCCACGTGGGCGGTGTCTCCTTCAGACTCGGGTCCTCTACTAGAGGTCTGGGAGCCTGAGGGTTCTGCGCAGGATCTTAGCTGTTCCTAGCAATGCGCTCTTTTGTACACAGATCTCTGATGTTGTTCCTGGTATCTGCTGGAGCCATTCTCCCCAGCTTGGGGGTCACTGCCCCTAATGCTCCGATCACTACTGGTACCACCGTTGCCTTCACACTCCACATTTTCTCTAACTCCTCTTTCAGCCCTTGGTATTTCTCAAGCTTCTCATGTTCTTTCTTTCTGATGTTGCTATCACTGGGGACTGCTACATCTATCACCACCACTGTCTTCTCATGTTTATCCACCACCACTATGTCAGGCTGATTGGCCATCACCATCTTGTCAGTCTGGATCTGGAAGTCCCACAGGATCTTGGCCTGTTTGTTCTCTGTCACCTTTGGGGGGTTCTCCCATCTTGACCCTGGGACCTCCAGTCCATACTCTTTACAGATGTTCCTGTACAGTATGCCCGCTACCTGGTTATGCCTCTCCATGTATGCCTTGCCTGCCAGCATCTTACACCCTGCTGTGATGTGCTGGACTGTTTCAGGGGCTTCTCTACACAGCCTACACCTGGGGTCCTGTCTGATGTGGTAGACCCCGGCCTCTATTGCTCTGGTGTTCAGGGCTTGTTCTTGTGCAGCCATGAGTAGCGCCTCTGTGCTGTCCTTTAGTCCAGCCTTTTCCAGCCACTGGTATGTCTTTTCCATATCAGCCACTTCCTCAATTTGTCGATGGTACACGCCATGCAAGGGTTTGTCCCTCCATGATAGCCCCTCTGGTTCCTCAACCTTACTGGGCTTTTGTTGCCTGAGGCATTCACTTAGCAGTTGGTCATTGGGGGCCATTTTCTTGATGTATTCCTGGAGGTTCACCGTTTCCTCCTGGACAGTAGTTCTGACACTTACTAGTCCTCGGCCCCCTTCCTTTCGCTTAGTGTACAGCCTCAGGACACTGGACTTGGGGTGGTATATATATGTATATATATATATATATATATGTTCATGTTTAGGTAAGATTTTAAGAACATTTCTTTTATATGATTCAAAATAAGTTTAAGCAGTTGAGTGATAATTTTTTGTTGATGAAGACAGGCTCATTTATTAATTAATGGTCAATTTGTTTAATTTTTCTTATCCATGAAAGACGGCATTTTTCAGTTTATATTTTACACACAAAATTGACTTTAAAAATGTGTTAATTTTGACATTTTACAGATAAATATATGTTTATTTACAAAGTTTTGAAAATATAACTGGACCACTTTGGCACAGGAACACATTTTGAAGCTAGAGTTGGGGGTTCTACGCTAAAAGGTGAGGGGTATTCTACTGTAAAGATTTTAAGAACTGTTGAAAGTGAAATAAAATAAATGTATAATAGCGCTGCTTTAATCTGTTGGACAAAGCCTCCTTTGTGTTCTTTAGTCTGTGTGACCTTCACATAATTCAATCAACAGATTTACTTCTTATACTTGATGAAAATTTTAATGAGCTGAAGTGAATAAAGCATCAACATCTTTTTTTTTTTGTGGCCCTTCACATTGTACTTTTTTAGTGACTTTTTTGACGGTGTACAAGTATGCTGCTGGGAGGGGCTGATAAAATGACAGGAATCCAAACTGTTGAGAGCTTTGAAATTGGAAAATGAAAAGGAGTCAAGAGGGAACATTCCTAAGCAGTGCCCTGGTCACCTGATCTCCTATAAGGGCAGAGGTCAACTAATGAAATTTACCACCGGCATCTCCCAGGTTTTAAAGAGAAACAGCTTCATGCTTTACAGCAATGACATCTAGCCTTTTAATTTTATTAGGAATAATTTTAGCAACTCGTGTTCATTTTCATATTATGGGAGATGCTTAAAAAAGAAAAAAATAGAAATACAATTATGTAGTTAAAGGTATAACGTCTTATGTCAATCTCAAGTTTCTATGACAACCTGTTCTTGAATTAGAGCCAATAATGTGATTCTGACCCTTCTGCTAAATGCAACCTTGACCTTTGAACTTTTTCAATATTAATAATTTTGTTATATGTATATATGCATCAGTGTGTGTAATATTATGATAATATATTCAGTATTGATTAAGTTATAGTGTGATATGTTTATGCTTGACACAAACAGTGTTACAGAAGTTAATTTTGTGACATGTCACCTTTGACCTCCAGACATCTAAAAAACTATTGGTTGTAGGTGATAACACCAATTATGAGAATTGTAAAAATCTTCATTCCACATCGTTTGATACCAATCTGAAAGTTCTGTGACCCTCCGTTCTTGAGTTATAACCGATAATGTGATTTTGACCTTTTAGTTTGTTGACCTTTGACCTTTACTTAAATGGCTCATTGCATCTGATGCACAATAGCTATATGTATATGACCATGTAATTTCATGGTGATATCTCAAGTATTCAAGTAGTTATAGCATGATATGTCTCTGGACACACACACACACACACATACACAGATACACACACACACACACACAGAGATACACACACACACACACAGATACACACACACACACACACACACAAACACACACACACACACACACAGAGATACACACACACACACACAGATACACACACACACACACACACACAAACACACACACACACACACACAGAGATACACACACACACACACACACACACACACACACACACACACACAGGCCAGATTAAAAACAACCCAACATGTTCAAAAGCAGTGGGTGGAAGTTAACATTTATAAAATCCCATCCCTCTTTACTGTTTCAACTTTTCTAATGAAAACCCTCTTCCTCCAAAATAAAAAAAACAATATTAATTAAGTTTATCTGATACATATTTATGTCCAGACCCATAATGGAACCAATTCAGAATTGGGCCAGCCCAGATTGGAACTCTATTCTTATTCGGCCTAGAATGGAATCCTGCTGCTATAATGTTATTTTTATACCATATTTAATATAAATGATCCAGAATTAATCACATTTACATATATTTAAGAGAACACAACAACCTTTGATGAAGCCATTAAAGACTGTAGGTGAGAAAATGTTCTGAGCAAACATTAGCATACCTAAGGAGACTGACCCTTATAGACATATGGGTACTGTACCAAGGTTACCAGGTTTGATTGCATATTCAACAATGTGACATTTTTAGTCTATTACCAGTTACATTATCAGTCACATACCTTCAGTAACTATTGTCAATTTCATTCGATTTCACTGTAACATCAATCAATCAACTTTATTTATATAGTACATTTAAAAACATCCACGTGGGAAGCCACAGTGCTGTACACAAAACATGAGGAACATAAGTTAAAAACACACAATAACAACAAAAAAAAACACTGGTTCATGTCAGATCAGTGTTTGCAGATGCCAAACAGGAAAGGTTAAAGAGTTAAAAGCCAAAGTGAAATAATGAAATGAAATATAACATAATGAAATGTAGCATATATTGGTGGGGGTACTACTAGGTTCTATTTGTAAATAAAGTGTATTATAATTACCTCCACTAAAAATAAATACGGAAATAATGAAAATATTCAATAATAATAATAATAATATGAATATGTATTTTTGGGAAAATAAATGGAAAGCAAACAAAACCTAGAAAAGCACTCTGAGAGCACAGACCTGTGCCAAGGTCACTTAAAAAAATGTAGCCATTTTGGAAACATTGATTTTCCCAAAACAAAAAAATTCCCAAAATGTCCCTTTTGTAAAACGCACAAAACATAACTGTAGAAAAATGCTCAACTTTGAACTGGTAAATGATGTGTTTCTGTCCATACCTACCAAATGCAGACACACACACCCTGGTTTTCACACAAAAATTAAGGCAAAGGAGGGGAAAAAAATCGAAATATTTGTTTCTAACTCCAAAGCTTTTTATCTGTCAAACAATAAAAGTGAGTCTAAAAGTAAAAGCGCTGCAGTTTGGACTGAAACAAAGAGTCCATTCTTTTATACAGATGCTTGAGGAACAGCTGTAATTTCAATTTAGAGAGGTATTTATCAGGAATAGTTAAGGGGTTAATATAATTGCTCTGATGGAACCAGCAGAACTTCAGCACTGACCCACTTGACTCCAGTTCCATGTTGTTTTTTTTTTCTTTTTATAGTTCGACTTGTGCGCTTGTGTGTGTTGTATCTCTGCCTCCGGGGCTTGACTTGGATGTGTGAAATGTGCAGCGTCTCCCCCATGTTGGGAGATTTAGGTCTCACTGTGCATCAGACCCTAACCCCACCCCACCCCAGCTAACACCCTTCTCAGTAGGAGCAGCTAAGAGGCCAGACAGAACAATGCCAAAGCAATGGCTTAATTCGCCAGGCCAGATTTACAGCCCCTCCTGCCCAGCACCTGCTCACATTGTTTCCCAGGATTTGGCTTGAAAACTTTGAAGAATTGGTGATAAAAATTGGACTGCGGTGCAAGCAGGCAATCCCCCCCACCCCCACACCTCACCCCACCCTGTGTAGACACCCCGCTAAAGATCTCTTTTTATGTTTGGGAAATCTCTTGGACTTAGATGAAGAAATCAACTGAAGGAAATCTGACATTATGAATACCCTTCATTCTAGTGGGGGTCATTGAGTTTACAGCCGTGCTATTGGTGCTGTCCATTGTGGAAAACATTAAAGGAGCGCTGCAGTAGTACCCAACCTGAAAATGTCTTTGCGTTCGTCTCGTCTGTGGTTCTTCAAAATGGCAACGTGTGTTTACGTCGCACTTCAAACTTTCTCACTTACACAACATTCTTTGCCGGCCATTATGATAATAGCTAACCAGTGAGGACATTCCCAGTGTGCGCTGGTTTCCAAAAGGCACATTCCTGAGCTGGCCTGGGAGAAAGTGAGAGGCTCCGCAAAAGGAGAGAGGGACCGCAGAACAGAATTCCCAAAGAGGTTTGAGGAGGGGACAACTGGAGAGCAGAGGCCCCTTTTGTCACCCCGTCCTTGTTGGTGCCTCAGGGGCCATATGGACGCCTGCCTCCGCACACCCTCACATCAGCCCATTCTTTACCCTCCTCCACCCCTTCGCTCAGTGACAGGACCATCCCCGTAAATGAGTCATGGCTGCAGTGAGGTCGACTTTGCTTACGTTTTCCATCTCTTCACATCTTTTTTTCTCCCTCTTTTTTTTTTTTTTTTGCTGCTTGCTCTGTTCTGTCCTCTTAGTTTCTCTTCCTTTTTAAGGCATCTCATCTCAGACACTGTGTGAAAACCTGCCAGGAGACAGCTGCCCCTATATTATGCACCGACCCCCCTCCGTTTGTCCCTGAACCCTTTTTTCTTGGAGGATCCTGGCTGTCAGTTGTGACTATAGGTTTGACAATCTGTTCTTGACCTGAGGTAAACCAGCGCACTGAGGCGTTGTTCGCAATGATAGAGTATAACTAATGTAGCTGTGACAGTTGGCAGCGCGGGTGGAGCTACGTTATCAGGCAAACTTGTCATAAATGTTCAGAATATAGAAGACGTTTACTTTGGGAAACTCTGTAGTCCTTTGTGATAAGGAAGTCAGCTATTTTTAGTTTATGAAGTACCTGAAAAGTGTTAAAGGTACGGTTGTACCAAGAGGTATGGCACCAGGGAGACATTAACGTTGGTAACCAGACCAAAATCTAAGATGAATATTAGTACCTTACTTTGGTACCACACAGATATGCAGCTGTTGTTCAATTGGACCCTCAGAAAAGCAACAGTGACGAGAAGACAAAGGCAAAAAGGTCAAAAGTCTGGTTACATTTCACAAGAAAATATACAGATTGTTCCACATGCAACAGATGTCTGAACACATTTGGATGCAAATGTGTCTAATACGTCTCATTTAATGCAGCACTTGGTGACACGCTGTGTTTAGCTTAAAGCAGAAGCATGCACCGTCTTTGAAAGCCCCCTTGATGAGCTGAGTAGGGCTAGCACTGTGCTAATGGAACATCAGAAAGTAGGGCTAGCACTATGCTAATAGTACATCAGAAAATAGAGCTAGCACTATGCTAATAGAACATCAGAAAGTAGGGCTAGCACTGTGCTAATAGTACATCAGAAAACAGAGCTAGCACTGTGCTAATAGAAGATCAGAAAGTAGGGCTAGCACTATACTAGTCACACATCAGAATGTAAGGCTAGCACTGTGCTAATCGCACATCAGAAATGGAAATACCCAGTGTGGGAGTGCCAGACCAATGCAGTAAAGCTTCAGACAGAGCTACTGTGAAGCTACTGGACGATGACAGTGCCAGTGTTTCTTCTTCATGTGAGTCATTTTCAAAGTACTGGCATGAGCAAAGCCTGGTCCTGAGGATCCATAAACTGCACAGTAACAATTAGCTTTTTTTCCCCTTGTATCTTGTTTTATGAACAGAGCTTTAAAAGACAGAACAAAAAATAAAAACAAAAAAGAGATCAAACTTCATTGAATTGTATTTTGTTCTGATCCACAGACCTCTTGTGGTGGAGTAAGATCTATTTAATAGTATAATATATAATCATCACTTAAATATATCTGCTAATGGAACAAGTGAAAATTATCTTTGTAAGATGTCTTCCAGTAACATTTTCAGTATTTGTTGTCTAAAAAAATGCATTCTTCTATCTCACTGAAAAATTCCTCTTTAGGTGATTATGTCTAAGTTTGATATTTTGACTAGAAATGAGACAAATACACTTGGTAAGATGAAGATTTTTGCAGTGCATCGTCATCAGCTGGTTTGCATTGGAAGCAGTTTGAACATGGTGGTATTATTAAGAACTATTAGAGTTAGAATGTGAAAGCCTTCAGGATCACAGTTGGCATCATTTGGACAAAGTTTCATTTTCTGCTCTGGAAACTCGCCCCACTACCAGTAAAGCGTAATTTGAGCTTCTTAATAAATGTTAATTTATAGTTGCATTTGATTTGAACAATGATGCCCACTTCATCTAATGCATCAAACTATGTATGTGATAAAAGTACCACTACTGTAGAGTGGTCTGTGAGGAGAAAAGTACTCCTGAATAAACAGTCAGTCACATCAATTAGGACTAAAATCATATTAATGAAGTAACATTTTACAGTAAGAACATAATAACACTTATTAGGGGGTTTAAATCAAGTGAGGGTGACTATAATGACTGCTGGAAGAGAGAAGCTGATATGTTTTGAACAAGAGCCAGAATCTTTTGGAACCAACATCAAGTCATTATCAGAGTTATTACAGAAGCTCGCTTCAGCCTCCAGCCATAATAATACAGCCGTGTTCCAGCTGTGATGTTTCCACTTGGTTTTGAATGGAAACTTCACTTGAATTCAATTTTATTTAAAAGCAATTTTCATGAATCACAAATTTGCCAGAATGGTCTTTTCATTCTGTTCAATGTATCTTAAAAAACTGACGTCTTTTGATCTAGGGATCTGATGAGCAAAGTCCTTTTTTCCTCTAAAAGACTTTTACAGGCAAAAAAGGAAGACACTTTAGATCTGATTGTCTTTCTAGAAAGACACAGTGTTATAGGTGTTATACTGACAGAAATATATATATATATATATATATATATATATATATATATTTTTTTTTTTAAATATATATATGCGCATATAGTAAATGTTATGTTATATTAAGTGTATAGAGCCTGAAAGATTTATTTTGATTAGAATCTCTTTAAATGTGCTATTAAATTGCAGAAATCTAAAACTTTGCCAAGTGTATTTTTCTTATTTCTAGTCAAAATATGATCACACTTAAAATAAGACATAATCACCGAAAGAAGAACTTGTAATTGAGATATAAGAATTGCTTGAATTTAAAAAAAACGTTATAGTGGAAGAAGTGAACATGATTATGTCTTATGTTAAGTGTATTGAGATATTTGGACTAAAAATTATAAAAATACACTTGATGACATTTATATGTTTGCAGTGTAGATCTGTTTGTCTTCATTGAAAGACACAGCACCATAGGTATTAAATTGAAATATGCAAAAAAAGAAAACTAATGACACATACAAAAACTGTCGACCTATTATGTGCAATAAATGTAGATCGATAATAAAGACAGAGCCTGAACATGTCATTTTATTTATTGTAAGATTTTTTTTGAAACAGAATTTCTTAGAAGGATGGAAATCCATCCTATCAAACATAAGAATGTTCTATGACTGTAAATCCTCTCCAAATAAAACATTGTTTATCATAAATGTCCTGAACTGAGTCATTAATATAGTGCACGATGTGTCATCAACAACTGATAAATATCATGAAATTAAAGAGCCATGAAATGACTTCCTACCAAGGTCACATCCGCAAAGTATTTCAAAGTGAATCCTCAGAGAGCGCTGGTGAAGAGGGCACTAATGGATGCTATGGCCCAGTAATTGGATCTACAAATCCATTGGTGACCCTGAAGTCTTAACCTGAGCAGTGACTCCTGAGGAAACCTTAATAGTGGAGTAAGAAGACATTGTCAAGGTCCTGTACACCGTCTTTAAACTTAAGTTCCATTTTAGACTTAACACAACTGTTAAGTTATTTTATATTTTGTAAAAGAAAAACACAATCCTGACGTATAAAATAAGTTTTATATCATATATATTTACATATTTTAAAACACCTACATGCAAGTAATTTATAAGAACATTAAATATGACTTTTTTTTTGCATGAAATAGAGCTGTGTGAGTGTGAAAGTGTGCATTATATCAGGTATCTTATGTCTCAGTGGTGGGTGGCAGCAGGCCCAGGCTTTTTAAAATACTCTCCTCCAACGTCAGGTCATTGTTGTACTCCTTCCTGTTCACTCCTTCACTCTCCTCCATGGTTTTCACTGGCTTGTCAGGATCCTTAAAGTAAAGACAGAAACATATGTCAGAATCAGAAATGATAATCCTGATAACTCACCTTACACTGAAGACATCCTGGATTCTGGATCACTTTCAAATTTTACATCGCAGTAAATGGAGTACACATTTAAAAGTGATCCAGAATCCACGAGTTCTTCCGGATCACCACCAAAAAGTCATCATTTATTCTTTGTGACACTCCTGAAAATGTCATTAAAATCTGTCCATAACCTACCCTGTTAATTTTATCAAGATCCGTCCAGAACTTTTTGACTTATCTTGCTAACTAACTAACTAACTAACTAACTAACTGTCTGTTTGTCTGTCTGTCTGTCTGTCTGCCTGTCTGTCAGTTAGTTAGTTAGTTAGTTAGTTAAACTCTGGCAAAAACTAAACCTCCTTGGTGGACCTCTCTTCATTTGAAGGGGGGGGGGGGTCTGCATTGGTGGAGTTTTGCTTTTCTAGTTTTAAGTGTGATGAGATATTTGGAATAGAAATGAGAAGAATACACTTGGTAAAACTAATGATTTTTTTTTCCCTCCACTGTAAATATGAAGATCAAAAGGTTCACATTGACTGAAATAATTGACACTGATTAGAATATTCTGTTCAACACAGCAGTCGCACAACTTTCTGAATTGGACACGAACACCGGTGCAGAATAACAGTATTGTTTGTATTAATCTCCTGAGGTATATTGTCCTTGTCCTGTACTTGAATCAAACTTCTGGTGTTATTTTTATCAGCAGAAAATAAACACTGCAGTTGTGGAAAATCTTTGCTGTTTGGAGAAGCACGTAAATAATATCCACGAATACAGAAATAAATGTGAGCTGTTGAGTGTTGACAAGACTGCCAGGCACTGGCTTCAATAACCATACTGTCCCTGGTGCCCAGGATCAAATGACGCCATGAATGAATGAAACATTAGAGAACAGAGGCACAAACGCAGAGAGAAAGAAAGGCTTAAAGGGACAAATTTGAGCGTATGCAGTCAATTTAAAGTCAGTAAAATCATTTATGTGTCTTTGTGGACTTTCAGAAGGCATAGCAATAACTACTGTCAAGAGTTCTGAGGGAAATTCTTTAGAAAAAACAACTGTCAGGCACTTCTCCTTTTCCAGCACAGACTGTGTTGACAATAAATCAACAGTTTCTTTCAGACTTACCTCTCCATCTCTAACTATTGTGGAAAATATCACAAATCAGAATCTGTATCTCACCATTTTTTTCTTGGACTCTTCATTTCCCTTCTTCAGTTTGGGCTTGTCTTTCCTCTCCTTCATACTGTCTTGTTCCAGCTCAAAGTACTTCTTCATACTCAAACTCTGCATACATTCAAGGAAAAAAAACTGTTACAGATATTTAATGTTAAAGGGATAGTTCACTATGTTTCATATGGATCTGTATGGGATCAGCGTCTTTACTCTGGTGCACCCACAGTGACTTACCCCGATATTGTCCTGTTTTGGTCAAAGCAAAAGTAGTCCCGGCAGGTTTCCTGGGGTCAACAACATACCACATGTTACTTCTGAAAACAGGATGTGGTTGAATGAGTGATTTATTTGCAGAACAAAACTGTCCGGGAACAAAAACTCACACCTTGTAATTACTTGGAGCTACTTTCTCTACGTTTTCACTGCTAAACTACTCTGAGCAGTTGTTCAGCCGTGTTTGCGGCTGCTACGTGCAGGCGCACAGCTGTTAGCAGTGACAATATGCACTGATTGCTATTGAGATAAAATAGCTCTGAGCAATTAAAAGGTGTGACGGTTTTGTTATGCAAATAAATCTCTCATTTGTTTTGAGAAGAAACACGTATTTTGGTGACCCTAGGAAACCTGCCGGGTCTACTTTTGCTTTGACCAAAACCCGGACCAGAAGTCAGCTCACAGGACACTGTCGGGGGTAAGTCACTGTGGGTGTGGCTGATGAAGTACAAATTCATGAGAAAAATAGTGAACTATCCCTTTAAGCTCATTCTGCACAGGAGGAGGTCATCTGGATCTCAGTTGTTACCTCATTTTTGGTGGGATTGTACAGGGACTTTGAGATTTCGAAAACACGAACCATTCCAAGGTCATCACTTACAGATAGGAAGTGCTGCTTGGCTGTGGGCAACAAAACAACTCATCACAAAAGTGTAAATACAGTGGAAACTTCTCACACTCATCTACGACACCCCTCCCTTTTTTTACCCCCTGCCCTTCAAAAGGGGAGGCAAGGGGTATTGTTTTTGTGTCTGTCCATTTGTTTGTTTGTCAGCAACGTCATGCAAAAACTACTGGACTGAGTGCAGCACAGTGGTGCAGTGGTGAACACTTGTGCCTCACAGCAAGAAGGTCCCTGGTTCAAATCCCACACCAGACCTTTCAGTGTGGAGTTTACATGTTCTCCTCGTGTCTGCGTGGGTTTTCTCCAGGTACTCTGGCTCCTCCCACCATCCAAACACATGCACTGATAGGTTAACTAGTTAATCTACATTGTCCATAGGTGTGAATGTGGCAGTGATTGTTTGTCTATATATGTTCAGCCCTGAGATGAACTGGAGACTCATACAGGGTGTACCCCGCCTTCACCCATTGTAGCTGGATTAGGCCCCCAGTGACCCTAATGAGGATAGTCGAGATGAGACTACTGGACTGATACAAGGTGGTCCAGAATAGATCCCATTAAATTTTGGTGAATGTTGGTCAAAGGTCAAGGTCACCAACAATTACCTAAAAGATATAGGTCAAATCAGGAATTTCTTTTTAATTTTGGAAAAACCTTTGAACTTTTCATTTTACAGACTTACAATGATCGGCAAAATGCTCATCTTTCACTTCTGCTTCATGTGTGTATAGATGTTGATCTATTGTTGACCCAAGAGGTCATGGGTCACTCGATCAATACCTAAAAAAAACACACAAATGGACTATACCAAAACAAAATGGTTGAAATAGACTTAGTTACTATTATTGAAAGATAGGAAACCTGGCATGGGATTCAAAATGGCATCATGACCTTTGACTTTGAGTGACCTTGAAACGTCAAAATCAATGTAACATAATTTTTATCATAACTCCAAAAAACATTGGTGATACGTACTCAGTTAATATTGTTGACAGATAGGAAACTACATGTAAACTCCAAAATGGCATCATGACCTTTGACCTTGAACAACTTTGAAAGGTCAGACCTCATAGTCTCACATTTTGAGAGGGAGATGTCCATTAAGAGCTGAGGTTTGTTGTGCCGGGCATTACTTGTTTAAGTCCTTTTCTTACTTTACTAGTATGTACTATAATTGACATCGACATACTGCATATATGACATGAATGTTATGAATTCTCTTGTGACAAGTTATAATTAATCCACAAGGGTGTCTTTTCTTGTGTTCATTTACTTTCCATCAACATCACTCCTGGCAATTAATGTTTCTTGCTGTATGACAATGGAAGCCCACAGGTTCAGCAGTTGGACAACTTGGGAACTGTATGTTTTATTCATCTTTTCCCCACACAGCAGTAAGGCAAAGTATTATGGCCAGAAAAAATAAAAAGAATTGATTGCTTTTCTTTTCTTTTCTTTCCCTTTTTTGCATATGCTACCGGTGTATGAAAACTCCCACAAGTGAATTTATTACTCTTGGTAAATTATTCACACAGCATTTGTGCAGGAATGTATTCTGTTCCATGATTTTGATCCATGTATGTGGTATCCACTGTTAACAGCCACAATAAGGGGTACAGCTATATAGTATCTCAGCAGTGGCAGCAGCAGGGGACTGTAGCAGGAAGCAGAATTTCCAGATCAGCAATAAAACAACAGTGGAGTAAGAACAGCACTGACTGTCTGTGAAGAGGTTGTTGAAAAATATGTAGAATATACTGTATCTCAGGCAAATTCAGTAAACTGTAGCTCACTGTTCACAGATTCAATTCACTCTTAGGGGTCATTTATACCAGGATGATTGCAGCTAAATATGACAGTATATTTTATCATTAGTGTCTTTCATTTATTATGAGGTACAACATGTGTGTGATTCAGGTCACATGACAAACCAGATACCATTTTAGCATTTTATTTCCCATTGAATACCATTCATTAATTTTCCAATCTAAGGCCCCATGAGCCTCCCGGAAGGGGTGGAGACTTAAGCTCCCCATTTCATGTTACATTCATATGCTGAGCAGGTAAAGCAACAAACATGTCGGACAACCTCGATCCCACAGACCCTCCAGCTGCAGTAGCACAAGCATTAGCATTAGCATTAGCACTAGCAGCTCTAGTAAGAGTACAGAAGTCGTTTCAGTTATTGTACAGACATTACACACATACCGTAGACGTAGATGGGTGGACAATTACATACGTCAAAAACAGAAAAGGACATGTCTGCAGTCTGTCACCGTACCAAGTAGCGGCCTGGCATAACTATCCAACCGTATTTAGCCTACTGTTGCGTCTTCGTATGAACAAGGATTTCCTCCTGAATATGCTCGTCTAAACACGAATGAAAAACAGAAGACAAGATGTCACTTTTGCGTCTTCTGTTTTCATCGTGTCCATATAAATGTAGCCTCATTGATTTAGGTTGGGACAGAGTCTTCAAAGTTAGAACAATATACGCCTTTTCTGGTGAATCATGTAATGCAGGGGTGTCAAACCCATTTTAGTTCAGGGGCCACATTCAACTAAACTTGATCTGAAGTGGGCCGAACCAGTAAAAAAATAAAAAAATAAAAAAAAATGTATAATATATAAATAATGTCAACTCCAAACTTTTCTCTCTGTTATAGAGCAAAAGAAAAGGAAAATTACATTATGAAAAAAACAAAAAACAAATATTAGGCTTTAGTTTATCATTTACACAGATACATTCTAACTCACAGATTAAAGTGGATCTATAAATACACAAAATATTTAGTAATAGGTGGAATATTATTATTAAAATTCTACTTATTTCTCTTATGACATTTCCAATTTTTCATATTTATTCTCATTATTGCCATTTTTTGTGAAATTATCTTTCGTTTTAGTGTCACTAAGTGAAAAAAAATTACATTTACAAAGACAAAATGTTTTACTTGTGAATATTTATAGGTTATTACGAGACTGAATTGGTCTGAATATGAAGCATAAAGTAAAATGAATTATATCTTAGTGTAATTTTTGCATTTCATAAATTCATCCAAAACACCAGATTGGACCCGCGGCCACATATTTGACACATGTGATGTAATGTATGTTTACTGTTTGCGGTGAATTAAATGAACTCACAGGAGGCGATCCAGGGTTTGATGCAGGTAATCTTGCCATTGGTGACATGTGCATTGACCTGTGCCGGCTCATTGGTCTTCTGCAGCAGGTTCCACACTTCAATACTCCCGTCCTCTTTTCCAATGAAGAAAACCGCTGGTCGAGACAAGGACCAGCATGCTGCAGTGCATGGCTGGTCAGACTGGTTTGACTGGATGATGGGACTATTCTAGACATAGATGTGTAGGAGAGGACCAATACTGTCACTTATAAAACTTGTACAATTTACAATATAAATGCAAATAATCAAGTAAAACATTTTTTGTTCGTCAAAGCTCTTGTTACCGTGACTCCCTCTTTCCAGATGGCGAAGTTCCAGCTCCCTGTTGTCAAAATAATATCTTTGAAGAAGGGTGATCGTTGCACTGTTTTCACTATTGAATGATGGATTCGAAAACAATGGAGAGGCTTGGCACCTAGTAGAGAAAGAAAAACGAGATGACAATAATTTGTTGACATATAACAAAAAAGACTTTGTTGGGAACTGAACAGTGAAATAAATTAACTTTAATGGGTTAAAATATGCAAAACAATATTTATCTTCCTTCAAAGACAGTTATAATCAGACTCACTCTGCAGGCGGCCAGAGTCATCCTTCTCTAGTTTCCAGTCTGTGTAAACTATCTCTCCGTGCTGCAAGTAAAAACACATATTAAAAGAATCAGTAGATTTTCCAGTGTTGCATTTATGGTGAAAACAATAAAACTCTGTTTCATTTGTGTACAGTACTGTAGTAGCAGTAGTGGAAAGACTCCAAATGTTAATGAAAGACAGTTCCACTTTTATCAAGGAACATTTAATATTTTATTGCCTGGAATTTTATTTATTTATTTATTTATTTTTACCTCTGTTCCAACATAGAGCTTTGTATTGACATCTTCCAGTGCTGTGAGTGTTTTAGCTGAAGGCATTCTGACTTTGCTGTAGTCCGGTATGACCTTTGAACTATCATCATCCTCCTGAGCTTCATCTTTTATGGAACAGAAAAAGAAAGAATGTATGAAAATAGGATACTCTGTCTTCTCAGCCATAGTTTTGTCCCAAAAACATTCTCAGAATATTATATCTAATGCTTTGCCAACATGAGATTGTTATGTTTCCAGAATGTTTCTCTTAAAGATGTTTTCTTAAACATTCTAAAAGTGTTTAGTGATAACCTTGAAATGTTCTATAGCAAAATTATCAAAACATTATGCCCTAACATTTCTAAAATGTTTTCAGTAGGAAGTTTCTCCTTAAAGGTTGGATCATGTTGTCTAAAAACATTATACAAATATTGATGGTGGTGATCTTGAAATATTTCCTGATAACACTGTAAAAACATTATACTCTAACATTCTTGTAATGTTTTCAGTAGGAAGTTAAATGGCTTGTTAAAATGTTTTATGACAGTAGTGCTTGTTTGTTTGCTGGCATGTAAACAAAATTATATTAGTGACCATAACTGTTGTCAATATACTTATTGTCTCTTACAAATGGCTAAATATTTTAACAATAAACCAATGCATGAACTCAGCTAAAGGTAAGAGTTTAGTGTATTAATACAATAGTGTAACAATTATTTAGCAGCATTGTGAGTATACAGAGTGATATTGTGGATTGGTTCTTGTCATAATTACACATAAAATGTTCATTTATTACTGTGCCAGGGTCTGTCTGTTAGAATGATAACTGAAAAAGTGGTCATATTTGGATGAAACTGTTGATACTGGCACAAGGAATAAATAATTACATTTTGGTGCTGATCGGTGGAAGCATGTTTGCATGTCTGTGTGTGTGTGTTGGGGGGGGCATGTATATGTGTATTGTTCATTTAGGTAGGTAGGTAGGTAGGTAGGTAGGTAGGTAGGTAGGTAGGTAGGTAGGTAGGTAGGTAGGTAGGTAGGTAGGTAGGTAGGTAGGTAGGTAGATAGATAGATAGATAGATAGATAGATAGATAGATAGATAGATAGATAGATAGATAGATAGATAGATAGATAGATAGATAGATAGATAGATAGATAGATAGATAGATAGATAGATAGATAGATAGATAGATAGATAGATAGATAGATAGATAGATAGATAGATAGATAGATAGATAGATAGATAGATAGATAGATAGATAGATAGATAGATAGATAGATAGATAGATAGATAGATAGATAGATAGGGTTGTCACATAGCTCACCACCTTAAAATACACACACAGCACATAGATACAATAAATGTGTATGTATAGATAAAAAATTCATATGTTATTGGTAAAAGTGAGCTACAGTCCTGAAAACAGCCTAAAAAAAACAGTTAAAAAAGTATTTAGAATAAAAAGTTAAAAGACAACGGTGCAGAGTGGTGATGAAGTTAGTAAGACAAGACTGAAAACATCATTTGAAAACACTTGTGGCGGTAGTTGAGACTGTTGTGTAATCTGACCGTGAAAAAAAAAAGACAGGAGGACAAAAGGGAAGGTGGTGGGGAGGGGGACAGCCAAGGTGAATGGGTATATACAGGGAGAGGGAAATAAAGGACAGGAGGTAGAGATGAGTGGAGAGACAGAAAGGGGACAGTAAGGGAAAAGGGGAGGAGGGGGTGAGATGAGCAGGTCTGGTAGTAATGGAAGAGGCCTTTTCCAGGACAAAAGCCCAACTGTCTGTGAGGGACAGTGCAGGACTATCTGTTCACACCCCCTTATCAGCAAGCCGCTCCCACTCAAGTCAGCCTTACACCGTTAGATTAGCTCTTGAAGGTCAGATCAGATTACCCAATCACACATCTTCTAAATCCTCTTTCCCCTGTTAAGATGTGTGTAAAGATATGAGACAGATGATACAAGTCAGTTACAGATGCAGACATTGTTTGACTTTTTACCAAACACTGGACGGAGCTGCTTAACTGCCCAAAGAAAGGTGGCACTGTTGTGGGGTCCTTTAAAGTTTACTCCTTTCTTTAAATCAGTTCAGTTCAAATTTGATTTCCAGAACACAAAATCAGAAAGAACATCAATCAACGTGGTCGACAGTTATCTCATGTCTATTTTTTTGCACTCAAAAAGGAGTGGGAAGAGGCAGAGCTTATAGACGCCCCCCCCTCCCCCCCATCAACACAGGCACCCATACCAATTTCAACTCATTGTCGGTTCAGTTCCGTTCAACTTAGCTCACCTCATCCAAGTGAACATCAAAAATGACACACAACCAGATGCTAAATGGAGCGATCAGACAGCAGGCAGCATAGAGCAGCCTCAGTCAATCAAACATCTTAAGTAACACCAAAGTATTAATCACATTGACATTCATTAAAACCTAATAACAGACTACCTGTGGGCTCCTGGGGGAAAAAAAGTAGCAGATTTATTGCCTCAGTTAGTGTGCGTATTAATTCTATAACCACCAGGCACCAAAGCTGTGTTTATGGAGTTAGACCTTCAGCCAGACAAAGACAGGTTTCTTCTTGACCAGCCAGGACGTACACCATCATCTTCTCGACCATAAAGAGCTGGAGTGGCATATTGCAAAGAGCTGACAGTCAGTAAGGCTAATGCTCTGCAACTATGAGGGCCTTGTTTTGGAAGTAGCACTTAATAAAGTGCTATGAAACCAGAGGAGAGAACAGGAAGACAGGGAGCGACAGAGAGAAAGAGAGCACCCAGGGGCTGAATAAACTCTGCCCCTCTGATCACTGAGCGCAACCTTCCCAAAGCCAAGGCCTCCTAAAAATAAACAGCCATGCACATATTTCCTACACTTTCCCACAGGAGATAGAAATGTTGTGAGAGGTGAGTAGTAGTGGATTATATTTACCAGTACATGTGCCTTTTTTGGGTAAATTGTGTAGGTGAAAGCATTTATGACAAATAAATCTGTTTACAGTAGTTGAAATAACTCCAGTCCACATCTATTAAAGATATTATGAGTAATATAAGTATACATTCCATATACGCCACTTTTAATTGTTCTAATTATTTAATTGCTATTGTGTTTTATATTTCAGTATTAATTCTCATTATTTATTTCGTATTCAGTGGGATATGCATACCCCAATTAGGGAACCCCTCACTGAGCTTCTTCATTCCTACAATGTAGAAAGACTTTAAAAACACTTAAAAAAGTGATTTAAAGCATTATTTATGCCCATCTATATGTTTCCAGGAGTGTTTCCAGGTGTTTTGAGCCTTTTTCCCCAAAATTCATCAGTGCCTCCTGGTGTTCCAATGATAAGGCTATATGTATGTGTCTCCAAAAACTGTCATTTTGGAACATCTTCAAATGTGGCTAAAAAGATTTAATTCATTATTTATGCCCATGGAAATGTCTCCAGGAGTGTTTCATGGAATTCCAATGTGTTTTGAGCCTTTTTTCCAAAACCCATTAGTGCACCCGATGTTCAAATGGTAAGTATGTGCTCCAAAAAGGTCATTTTTGAGCACATACTAGAGCCATGTGGACAGCCAGTGCCAAGGCACAAACCACTGATCTGTCAGTCATTAGACTACTCTGAGGATTCTTCTTCATATTATTTTCTCAAAAGTAAATTTCATACCTTTATTGGTTTGCACATGTAAGTGAATACATTACTCTGTAGTGTCCAATGGAGTCCTGAACTCGTACTGAGTCCAACAACTGGTACCAGGAGGTGACTGGTTTGAATCCACCATAAATTTGACCTGAAAACCATGACATTTCGTAGCTCTATAATCATAGCATCTGTGTGAATCTGTCTATCATTTGTTCATTTGTTTTTCAAAATGAAGCCAAAAATAAGACAACGAAACAAGTCATTTCTTCATTATTTCTCTCGATGCATTTTCTTCAGTTTTCGTTTTTGTGTTTAAATGAATATGGGGAAAAAAACAGATAACAGACATTTTTCATTTCATCCAATTTCGACCTGAAACAAAGTCCTGAAGTAAATTGAATAAACCAGAAATGACTGTGACCCGCAGTGACAAAGATGGAAACCTACGTTCAATTTCAGGAAACTAAAAGGGTCACCCTAAGACCTGAAGATGACAACAGAGAACATATTCCAGGTATGTTCTTTTTTGTTTAAAACAAAGTGATACACTGGATGTAAATATATATAGATTTTTTTAGCTGAATTTGGTTAAGGTCAAAATTGGATAAAATGGTTTTTTCCAT
Organism: Siphamia tubifer; assembly: GCA_020466265.1. Lineage (NCBI taxonomy): Eukaryota > Metazoa > Chordata > Actinopteri > Kurtiformes > Apogonidae > Siphamia > Siphamia tubifer. Next base: position 7,363,568 of record CM035786.1, on the reverse strand, counting down.
TATTCATTTTAAACAACAGGCAGATAACCCTCGTCAGCCTCCAGGGTAAAACTCTCACCTGTGGTCTTCCCTGTCATATTGTTACAGGTGTAATCTTCCAGGCTGAACTTTAAAGGTACATATTCCCCGCCGGTATCAATCTTTGGCAGGGAAACCTGACAAATGACAGAGAAGATGATCACCTGACAAACTGATGAGATTAAAAACCACAGATTAACACACAGAGTTTTTAGACTTCATCATTTCGTGTTGTGGTTTCATATTGTATGACGCAGTCATTCGATACCCTGAACAACGGTTTCCATGTCTGGTCCAGGTGTTTGAAAGTTTCAGGTACAGTGTAGAGTGGCATCTGTGGCGTCTGATCTGAACTCTGCTTTACATCCAAGGCTGCGTAGCTCAACAATCTTGGCGGTCGAATGTCCCAGAACCATAAAGAACTTTAAAGGAAATGAGAACGACAGAGTAGAATTAAAACAGGCAGTTAAAAATGGATGACATGGACTGTAAACCTTGATATTAATCATTATCTTAAACATCAATTTGAAATATTTGCTCTTTAATGGACTCCACCATCGGCACAATCAGCCATTTAATTACACACTAAGGTCAATGTATTCAATCTGTTTCAGTTGTTGGATGGATGGACGGTCCAATACTTTTCGAACCAGCAGGTTTAAGACAAATATTATACATAATTGGAAAAGTCTAAATGCCATTTTAAACATACTCAGAGGGCAATATTTAGTTTAAAATATTTTAAATGAAAAATGAACATCTACTTTTGGACAAATTCCCTCTGACACTTTCATCCCAAAATGTAGTCAGTGTTACCTTAAACCTTCTATTTTATAACCAAATAATTGGTTGGAGGAAAAAGTATTTGATCATACCTAAATAAAGAGTTTTGAGAAATGGCAGCCAAAAATTAAAATTAATAAAAAATAAAAATGTTTTTATTTTACTTCAATGATCAATATGGGTTTTTTTTATTCCAATATTTACAGCATACAAATAATAACATTATATTCAAGTGTATTTTGCACAGATATATGCATTTATTAATTTTAAACATTGTGTGTTTAGAATACAACATAAATAATAGAACAGTCAAATATAACCATTTGGAATAAATTTAGGTTATTTATGAGAGTTTATAAAAAGAACCTGGAATGATGGCACAGAACTTTGACCTTTTCCAAACATTCACACATATAAAACTCTTAAAAAAAAATGTCCACAATTTTTTTTTCTCATTTCAAAATAAATTTTCCTGAAAATATATGCAATTCATGTCGTCTGAAACCGCTTTATCCTCCCTAGGGTCACAGGGGTCACTGGGGGTCTAATCCAGCTCCAGCAGGTGAAGGTGGGGTCAGAGGTCACCCTGTATGAGTCTCCAGTTCATCTCAGGACTGAACATATATAGACAAACAATCACTGTCACATTCACACCTATGGGTGATTTAGATTAACCAGTTAACCTATCAGTGCATGTGTTTGGATGGTGGGAGGAGACAGAGTACCTGGAGAAAACCCACACAGACACAAGGAGAACATATAAACTCCACACAGAAAGGTCTGGTGTGGGTATAGAACCAGCGCACCACCGTGCCGCCCCTAATATATGAAATTACCTACCCAAACCTATACATTTGGGTAGGTAATTATTATGATGATGATGATGATGATGATTATTATTATTATTATTATTATTATTAATGGATTAATTTTACCAGCTGTTGACCTTGGCTTCACCCTTCATTCTAATCATTTCAGTATTTTTCGGTGTGTATGTGACCTACCTGTCAGGAGCGCAGGTTACAAACTGGAAAGCAGTATTATGCTGGTTTTCCACTGGTAATCCCATCCTGGTCACCTAATCAGAGAGAGAGAGAGGGGTACAACATTTACAGATGACTCTGGGGTTAAGTAATACTGTAAAGAGCCGACAGGAGCCAAGGAGACTCATGTGATGTAGAGGAGAATGATGTTCCCCTGGGGCACTTTGGTGATTGTCTTACCGTTCTTATCCAGATGGGTTTTAGTGTATCAGTGATTATTACAGCCATGTGTATGTGTATTCTTTTTGTGAACACTGGCGTATTTTACACACACTCTGCAACATGTTCATGTACTGTGGCCTACAACTGTTTATTTCATCTGCACGAGGCCAAAGTTAATTATCATTACATGGATATTTTAGGTCAATAGAAATGGATATGTTGAGGGTATTCTAACGGCTGGCCCATGTGTAAGCACAGCAAACAGTACTTTAGCCAAAAACCACAAAATTACACTTGAAATACAAAACATTAAGGGATTTCTATGGAATAGAGCAGTATAAGAAGACAAAAACATGGCTTCAGAATTGTCTGCAGCTGTGAGGACAGGGACAGTCAGTCAGCAACAGACTGTCAGAAAAAGTACAAAAATATCTTGAGGCCTTTATGAACAAGTTGTCTGTGGCACTACAGTCCAGTCGTGGGTTTTAGGCTTCATGCTTTTCATATATTGTTTTTGTTTTTTTTTTACTTTTTTTAACTTTACTTACTGACAGTGCTGCTGACATTACAAATCTGACAATGAACTTAACTGATGAAATGTGTAAGCTCGTGTTAAATTATGATCTTCATATTCTCTGATTACACTGCAAAAAAATCTTGTTGTTTTTTACTGGGAAAAAAAACTGGCACCTGTGGTTACCAGAACCATACTGTAAAAACACACATGTAAATTTAACATTATAAACATGTATATTTATCACTAGATTTAAATGGTAAATGAACTGCACTTATATAGTGTGGATTATACACCTTCATAGTGTCCAAAGTACTTTACAAAACCACCAGGGCCGAGTGGGAGAAATGTAGGGTTCAATGTTTTGCAATAACAATATGAGCCAGAATTTGAACTGCCAACCCTTCAGTCATTGGACACCCTGCTCTACCAGCTGAGCGATATCTGCCTGTTACACATGTTTACAATATTAAGCTATTAAATGTTTGCTTTTTTTAAAATTACTTTTTAATTTAAAAGTGTGAATAGGCTGTGATTGTAATATCAGCACTTTAAACGACACCACATTGTTTCAGTTTTTTAAAACAGTAGAAATACGTAATTTCTCTATACTGTACAAACCTGATTTTGTTAACATACTCTTCCTGTAAAAACTACAGTTATACAGGATTTAATCATTAACACAAAAATCTTTTCAAATAAACAACTTTGTATTGTATTGTATCTTTACTTACAGTTTTTTTAATGTTTTAAATTTACAACTTTTTTGGTGTTAATTCTACAGTAAATTTTTACAGTGTGGACTACTTATATGTATGTAAACAGCTGCCTTATCCTCTGTTAGAGCTCTTTAAAACATAGTTTCTTTTATGCTGAAACTCCTCCTATGATAAAATACAGAAATAAATAGATGAGCAATAAAGGATCTAACCTTTTAATGTTTTATCACATTACAACTACGATATGAAGAATAAAAATCCACAGTATCTGGAACCTCTTAACAGTGTTTACATGAGATATGATTACGGAGCTTGATATCAAGAAAATATTTACTAAAACCCTTGGTATGCAATCATAATAACTTTATTTATCAAGATAGGGTGAATGAAACCCTGCTAAAGCTTTCTAACCAACCCACACTCGTCCCAGTGGAACAATGTCAAGGAATGACTCGTTGCACGATCAGTGTTAGGGGTCAGTCTTGCATTTGTTAACCTCCCACAATCCCTCTGCTCAAATTTACCTCGAATGTTTGTGGCAGCCAGTGGACATCAGTAATTGGCGCTTTGTAGCTGCTCTCTAAGGCAGACACAGCACAGAAGTGCACGACAGGAGTCTTATTCTCTTTGCTGTCAAGAAGGTCCTGGCGGAAGGTCAGACACAAAAGCCACAGCATGAAACAAAGAGCGCTGACAGTTAATTCAACAGAGCAGCGGTGATCATCTACTGTAGACCCAAATGGTTCTGCATACATCATACAGTATGCATCATAACGTTTGGTGCAAATAAACAGATTTTTACACCAATGATCTTTCCTCAGGAATGAAGTGGTTGTAACACAAATTATACATGAGATTTATGAACACATGTTTGTAGTTTTTTTTATATAATGATAACAGCAAAAAAATCTAATAAAACGTCATAATAGTTTAATTTCAGAGCTGATATCTATCCATTTTCCACATTTTCTTGATAATAACCAAAATCACTTAAAGAGATTATATTATATTATTATAGTAAAATTCATTTAAAAAATTTTTTTAGATGATCGGGAGCACATACATATAGTTGACATCAAAATCACACCATTCCGATGTACAACAATGGTGTATTTGCATTCTTTTTTAAAAACATAGTCCAGTATTTCATTAGAAATTGAAATGAAGTTGTATGCAACAGCAAAGCTTAGCCTGTTAAGGTTGTTGTTTTTAAAAAAGAATGCAATGAAATCGTTAATTTCCAAAGCGTGTAACTCTACACTCGACAATGGACTTTTTCGGACTTCCTCCTAAAGACGGGTCCTGCGTCTCTAATGGTACTGGCTTGAGATCAGTAACTCTGGACACACTATCCGATGACATGAAGACCTCAAGACACTTCAGTTTGTCTTTAGGGACCCTCTACTTACTACCACATAAGTGTGATGTTTAGAACTTTAGAACAGGTCTAAAAATAGACTTTTGTGTCGGCAAAAAGACATGCCCTAATCACTTTCAAGCTAACGCAGTTTGGCTAAAAACAGTAAAATCGAAATTTCTCAATGTACATCCAAATGTAAACTATATGCATGTACTCCTAATCATCCAAAAATTGAGCTAAAATAAATTTTACTCCAGATAATCCCTTTAAGTTCTTACATCAATATATACGGCATTGCACTTTTAGTCACATGATACACACAGAGTTAATATTTGATTATATTATAACCATTGTTTTTGATGACTTTTGTCGGTCTAATAATTTTTTTTCCTCGACTGTAGCTACAGATGACAGAATATTCCTACGGTACAAGTGAAATGTCAACAACATACGTAATGATGGACTTTCTCACTGCAACCATGGTATAATTAGCCCCTGCATTTGTGTAAAACAGTGTTTAAAACATGCTCATAGTGCAACACGTGTAGCATGGTGCAACAAGTTCTAGCTGATCGCACATGAACACTTAGGTCACGTTGTGCCTTGTTGTTTTGTACTTTTGTCTGAACCCACCACAAATCTAAACAGTAAGATTTTAATTGTTCATTTGTTTGATAAGCTAGCAACAGGTGCTGTTGTTGTGTGGCGTTCACAGCACTCAGCATCGAAATAAGAAGCTTTTTAGCTGATACAACGGCAGAGTGTTTACACTGCAAACACAAAGCAGGGCAGTGAACTGATTTGCCTGTGTGTTATCGACAAGCTGCGCTGGTGGATAGAAGGTTTGTGTAACAGCTGGACTATGTGAGCTGACGGTGTTGACTCGAGAGAATGAAGCGCAAACAAGGACAAAGAGAACAGAGGGAGGCACAAAGGGTGAGAGAGGGGAAGGCGAAAGGGATGGAGGTAGTGAGGAGTGGGATGGAGACAGCTGTTCCAATGTAGAGGCAATAAAAACACACAAAGCAAATGAGGGCTGGACGATGGGGGCACATGTGTCTGCTTAAATAAAAGCAGGCTGGTGGAAGATGTCAGTGGAGGTCAAGCTTTAAGACACTGAACTGGTTTAATATTTAGTGCCTGGATGTCTACGGTGGGTTTAACATACTTGCCATGTTGTGGGTTTAAATCCAAGCCCTGGTTTTTGTCATGAATCATTACCTCCCTCCCGCCACCTTTCCTTTATTACTCTCCATTTTAACAAGCCAGATATGCCATGGAAATGAGTCTGCGAAGATGATAAGCCAAATAAAAAGTTTCACTGAGCTTTTACGAGCAGTTAAATTACTTTGGTCAAAATGAGGTGTTTTCACTCAGAGTTATACCAGGGTATTTTAACCTTTGAGTCGGGATCCCATGCAGGGTTGCCTGAAATTTCTATTAATTGATTAATAAATTTAAAAAACTTACTAATGGTGCTAACTAAGAGACAATCCCAATCCATAACAGACAAAGTGTGAGTCTGAAACTGAAGCACTATGGTACTGTTTAACTGTCAAAAGTTTATTGCAGTCAGTTTCAGATGCTGCAGCTCTTTCATAATTCATAGTTTGAGTTATGGTTTGTTCATTATTAATTGTCAGCCTTGGAAATACAAGCTGGACTATATCCTGACCAAGGAAAATACATTTTTCACTTTGTGCACTAATAATCTACACCTGGCTTTTCTGCCTTCATCCATAATAATATACATTATATAACCTGATTGTCCACTAAAATTAATCTTTATTTGCAACATACTATAGAAAACTATTATATGTATAGTCTCCGTTTTGAATATCTGTGTTCGCCAGAAATTTGTGATGTTAAAATGGGGTCACGAATCAAAAACATTTTGGAATTACTGACTTTATACTCTGCAGCTCTAGGTTCAAGCAATGATATAAACTAACTTTGGGATTTTAATTCTGGCATTAGTATGTTTGTGGAGCGAGTTTTGACAGCTGTGGCTGGTTTGAAAAGGACCATTAGGCCTCTGCATTCCCATCTAATGAAAGGGTGAGGATGAGGAGAAAACTCAGGAGTCAACATATCATCATCCTGCTCTGTTATATACAGCACCACTGAAGAGTACAGCTTGTCTATACATCAAATATGCCCCATCCAGTGCTCTTATTTGAGTAAACCACAGTGACATCACCACTGGCCAAAGAATTAGGGTAAGTGATACCATATGCAGTAGATGAACAGATACTGAACACCATGTGCTATTGTATGAACATAGTACACATTGGAGATGGGATATGAGTACTTACAATAGGGTTAGAGTTGACAGACACATTCCTACTACCAGGCTGTGATCCTTGTAGATGTGTGACGTGAGCAGAAATGTCCCATAAAACAACCTGAGATAACAGTAACAAAAAGTAAGTGGAGATCATCATCTTTGTCTGAAAAAAGATCTAAACAATGAGATGACATAATGATAGAAATGGATATGACTAATGGTTTAGTCATATCGACTACATGTACTTTCCTAACTGTCAACAGTAGTAAGAGGGTACTTATCACCCCTCTTTTTGGAGTTATGACCATTTTAGATTCATGTCACCTTGAGTTTAACCTTTCAAGGTCACTCAAAGTCAAAGTTCATGATGTCATTTTGAAGCTCATGCCAAGTTTCCTATCTGTCAATAATATTAACTATTAAGTTTATACTTGTTTTTCCATTATAGTCCGCTTTTTTTTTTAAGATATTGACCAAGTGACCCCCAACCTCTTTGGTCAATAACAGGTAAAAATACATACATGCAAGATGCAGAATTGAAAGATGAGCATGTTGGTGCTGATTAGAAGTCTCTAAGATGAATAGCTCAAAAGTTGTATCCAAAATTAAATTTTGACCTTTATTGTGACCTTGACCTTTGACAGAGAGTCTTCAAATTTGTCCTTTAAGGTTCTCATGTCACTGCACATTAACAGTGAGGTCAAAAAGACTCTATATACAAAACCGAGTACACAGGAATGATAAGGAAATTCTTGATTCAGCCTCTCTTTTATCATTGAGAAAACACATTGTTTTGTGTCCTTGACCTTTGACCTTCATTCATCAATATTTAATAGGATGTATTCTGGATCACCATGCACCTTTCTTGAAAACTGCAAGGAAATTGGTCCAGTAGTTTTTGCATAAAGTTGTACTCTACCCTTTAGGGGGTGGGGTGAAAAGTGGGAATATACAGAAAAGCTACCACAGAACAGGGGATAATCAGCACCTGGCCTTTCACACTGCCGCCAACGATAACATTTGGGTCAGAGGGGGAGAACTCAAAGGCAAGAATGTCATCTGGGCACTCCAGTAGCAACTGCAAAAAACACAGAAAACCACATACACTGGGGAAAAATATTGAATTTCAAAGAACATGTTTCCATATATTGGGTGTTTTCCATCCTAACTATTTATTTATTTTAGTCATTCCACACAAAGTTCAGCTTTTAATCCACAAAACCAAGTGCGTACAGCAGATTCCATTTGACATCAAGGGTAAGTATCCAGAAGAACAGGCTGGTATACAGACTTGTCATTTTTCACTATCATATTTCAATCTGCTTGAGTTTAAAATTAGCTTAACACTGGACCACAAGCTCTCTACTCCCAACACACATAATAAATATATTTATTTCAATCATTTAATGTCTCCGGTGTCTTCTACTGAATATTTTTTTTTAATTCAATCACTGATCCAGCAGAGATTGAAACCAAAGCATGACATACGAAGCAGCGAAGGCATACGTCATACGGAACTCAGATTACCTCTGAGTGATTTAGCAGCTCACATTTATTGATTAAGAGCATGGGTCAGATCAATAGAACCTCTCAAATTTTGCTCGTGCCAATAGTGGTTTCATGTGACACCGCAATGCAAATTATTTCAGCCGTTACTTGTGAAAGTGTGTCTCAAATGTATAAATAGCAGAGAAAACTTGCTTGTTACAGCTTATTTCCAACATTCTCTCAGATGAGACGCTGCCGCAGGGGCGTGGCTACGGGGGGACAAGTCCTGCCCCCTTGAGGAATGCCCTGTCCATCCAAAGAAAACTGGCCAGAAAAAAGGCCACGATTTATGATCTCTGTTTGTGTCTTGTATTGGTAGAATAAATGCTGGTGGTGATTTAAGAAAAAAAAAAGCATATATCTGCAAAGTTTATGTCTTTAATTATTTTTTTTGTTATCGTGTGTTGCTCCTCTGTAACCTTAAGGGACAGAACAATCGTTAAAACTGCTTTCCAGTTGGTTCGTATGAATAGGGGGCGTGTCAGTCCTCCCCTATTTAACTAGCAAGCACAGCGCTCCTGTAATAATCATATGTTGTATAACATTTGATTTTATTTCATAGCTTGCTGTTGCATCATACAAGTTCTATATTGTATGATGCAACATAACCCCCCCCCCCGGTGAGCTAACTGCCCACCCACACATGCCACTCTGGTCCCACCTCTGCGCTCCCGTACCTGAGGGGTAGAAGGGTCTGAGAAGTTATAGAAGAGAATGGGAGATGGTCTGACATCATATGTAGTGGACAGCTTTTCTGGTTTTTTGGACAGGGCAACAGCCAGCACACCTACCGCATTGAGAGAGAGAGAAAAAAAAAACTTAATATCAGGATATACCTGCAATGCAGCAGAAAAACAGATGTCAAATATGTGAGTGAGACAGGAAGCCTATTCACTCTGCTGACTGTGAAATACGTGGATTAGGTCTGATCCTTACATTGAATAACATATGTCTGAGGTTACGACTGTGGATTGTGCTTGTCTACAGCCCTTTATATGCGATGACAGCTGGGAAATAGCTTAAAGCAATAGAGATGGAAAATACTGCTTTTCCAATGATGTTTAAATATTTCTATTTCCAACCACTATCATCCATCAACAACATTAAGTCATATTCCCAAGCATGCTGTAGAATGTAAAGTTTCAAGTGCTAAACATTTAAATCTTTATTTCCTTATATGTTTTTATTACATTATTATATTCTTGTGGTATTATTAAGTACCATAAAAGTGGATTTAGCTTCAAACCCAAATCTGATCTTTGCAAGGCATACATGCTAACATTTTTGTTTCCTTTGATACAGACACATAATATTAAAAAATATTAATTGTCATGTAATGCTATTTGGGTGCTCTTATGAAACTGGTCGTAAAACAGGACAGAAGGGCTAAAAATGTTCCGATATTACTTTTACACAAACATCAGCATGTAAGACGTTAAAAAGGACATGAAATTTAGATGTTACTATTTTTTTAATGGCTCTTTATTCTTTCACAGGTACATTTGTGAATCAAAGTAATAATGCAAGGCATAGTGTGTCATGGAAATGACCGCTGTTGCAAAATAACTGTTTAACTGGGCAGGTTCTGCATGTAACACAAGAGGACACGATGGGTTACACACAAAACCTGGAATGAAACTGCCAATTCATGAAAAACCCACATGCCTGGATTAGAAAAAACCACTAGGATCAACAAATGTAACACAGTGTCTTTATTTAAAGTGGTATATAAGACCATGTTTTCCAGATCAAATGCACTGACACCCAGGTAGCTTCTCTGGTCCCAATTTTGGCCCCAATATTTGATTAAAAATATATAAATTTTGAAATGGCTCCAAGCACCTGTATATGCCTTTTTAAAAAATGAATCTGAGGTTATCATTAGATATAGTGTGGGGGGGGTATGTCTAAATTTCTCTTTTATTATTGGATCTAAAAAAACTGGGAAAGTGCCAGATACCAAAATAAAACCAGTTTCATAGAAGTACCTATTTGTGATATATATTTATATATTGAGATTTAAAAAGTAAACGGTTATAAATGCAGTTTTGTATGTCACCATAGATAGTAGGGTGCCAGTTAATGCAGCTGATCTTCTTGTCCTTGGAGTACTTCTGCTCTGTGAAGGCCTGGTGAAGCATCAACACTTCAGACTCTCTTCCAGACCAGTTGCTTTCTTCGGCTCCTGTCCCCAGAGCTTTCCAGTCATCAAAGAACACATTCATAATTTCTTCCTGCTGGAGAGCAAGCAAAACCCTAGAAAACAGTACATTTTGTTGATATAAAATCTTGTATGCGTAGGTCCAGATTCTTTGTCTTCATCGTAACAATGCAAAGTTTACAAAGATTAGTGCAAGAGACAAGGTCACATTGTTCTTACCTCGGTGTCACCAGGTTTAAGAAATCCTTCAGGCTCTCAGAATGGAGGATGTTTTCATTCTCATCTTCCTGTAACTCTCTTGGCTTGTACACAGTGAAAATATTTCTCTGATGCTTCCTGTAAAGTGGGAAGAAAGTATTCACATGAAATTCATGGAAATGTAGAAAAATTTAAAAAAGACACAAAAAAAACTCATGAAGAATCATTTAACCCATAAAGACCCAGTGTTACATTTGTATATTTTTATATATATATATATATATATATATATATATATATTTTTTTTTTTTACCTATATTTAACTTGTGATTTTTCATATATTATTTTGACATGATCCTCTATGGGGGTTCAGTGAAAATCATGTTTTGTTTTGTTTTGTTTTGTTTTTTAGCCCCACGTCCCCTGACTATGAAGCACGACTAGACCCATACATGTAATGAATGGGAATAGCGCAGCTAGGCTAGCTTAATTAATCAAAAGAAGAAAGAAAAAGTCACTTTTTCAGCAAAATCTTTCAATTAACTGAATATAAATCAAGTGTGTCCATCCACTCCATAAGTTTTACTGGTGAATCAATGTTGTAGAAGATGATGGTGTTTCCACGTTCACTATGGAGCCTCTGAACGTCCAAATGGATGGCCAAGTAAAGATAACAAATTTACACCAATTATTCACATGTATCGATATGATTAGTGGATCAGAAGGTGTTAAATGTTTTAGACCAGTAGATAGTTTGGATCATTCATGGCTTTTTGGGTTGGAAATGAAAATGAATCCCCTATTTATTAAATGTATGTCAATGCTGTGAAACAGTTATTTTACAGACGGGTACATTCTTGGAGAACCTGTAAGTGCAAGGAAAAAAAAAAATTTTATATAAACTAATTGGCTGGCATACCACTGTGTCTGAGTACTGTTGCTCTGAAGCTCAGGAACAGACTGCACCCCGCAGTCCCTCTGCATCTGTTTGATGCTGAATCTGCTGTCGGGATACGAAGCACACTCCAGGTAGCCATCTTTAGCATCTGCTGAATTGCGGTCAGAAAAACACAGGGGGGCATCAACCTTCCTCTGCACTCTGGACAACCTGTAACACAACTATTAACAAACAGAGGCATAAACACAGACGTGAAATGGAAGAAAATGCAGAGTAAATAGTGTAAATAAATCTACAATAAATATTTAATTAGTATTTTATACTGCAGTGCCTTTTTTCTTGTCTCTCGAACAGATTCTTCCTCTATCTCTTGTTCACTGCCAAGAGAAATCCATGGTTTTGGTTCTGGGGTTTTAATGATTTCAACTGCAGGCACTTCTGGTGTCTCTGGTTTTGGAGGCTGCAGCATGCAAAAAAAAAAAAGAAAAAAAGAAAAGAAAAGTGCAGAATGCTAAGACCAGAAAAATGTACACAATGGAAAATTAGATAACATTAACAACTTGATAATTTAGTCATATATCCTTCTGTTCATTGATACAATAATGTGTGAAATAAATCAGGATGATACAGTTGTGGAAAAAAATATTAGACCATCAAAAGTCATAAAAAAAGAGTTATGCAATCAAGTACTGACTCCTGTGTGTATCATGTGAAAACAAAAAAGAAAACACGGGATGAATAAAAGCACCATTTGTCGGTACAATGACATAGATATTAATGTAAGAACTGAAGTGATTTAGGTATTTATCAAGAAAAAACGTGGAAAATGGATAGATATCAGCTCTGAAATTAAACTACCATGAGCTATTTTAGTTGATGTCATTATATTTATCCATACAAATGTCCCTTTAGTTGTACCAAGCATTAAAATGAATTAGAAATTGAAGGAGATAAAAAGGATGGTCTAATAATTTCTTCTGCAGCTGTATAATGACAGATTGTTATTCTCTTTCCATTTAAATAAGCTGTTGCGAAAGTCTAAACTTTTTTCGCTAACAAAGAGCAATGACCACCCCCCCTCCCATTTCTGTAGTACTGTATTACTACAAAAAAAAAAAAAAAAGAACAAAAGAAAAAGAAAAAGTCAATTGCACCACTTCTTAACCACTAGGCTCTGCAGAAGACAACAGAAAAACTAAAGCAAGCCTTGTTAACAGAATTCATGGAGACTCACAGTGAGTATTTGGTTCTTGGCCTGTGGTGTGAGAACCAGATAGAAGCTCTGGCCATGGGTGAAATCCCTGTCATAAACCAGCAGGAGCTCATCCTCAGGGTAGTTCTGTCAACAACATTTGATTCAAATCATTATTATAATGTAGAAATAATACATTATTATATATGTTTTCATGTAAAAAGGAGAGTAAAGTATTGACCTTTGGATTGGGGAACTGGCAAACACGCTACATCTGGAAAGACTTGAGGATTATAATGATGAGTGTTTGACCAGATATGGGACCGTGTATTTACATTTGTTCAATGAGGCCACTGATGTGAGCAACTGACTTTGGTGTTTTCTGATTTGATTTGATTACTAATTTGTATCTAATTAACCTTGCCTAACATTGGTTCAGAGAGATTATTGTAATCACAGTGTGTGTGTGTGTGTGTGTGTGTGTGTGTGTGTGTGTGTGTCCCCGCAGAGACATATCAAGCTATACCTGAATGAATACTTGAGATATCACCATGAAATTACATGGGCATATACATATAGCTACTGTAATGTGCATCAGATGCAATGATCCATTTGAGTTTGAGAACCATATTCCAACAAAACGCAGTCATAGTCCAACAAAAATGTAGTCCAAAACACATTATAATAAAAAAATATCCACAAATGGCTATTGCATCATTTAACAGGACCTGCCTCCCATATGCCAGTATTCATCAAAATAGTTCCCATACACAAATGAGTAAGGCGAGACGTTTTACCTTGAATTCGCCATCATTCACCCTCGAAGTAAATGCTCAGTACATGGAAAGTAATGAGGAGACAAAACCAAGTACATTAAATTCACTTTAGACCAAATACTTAGTTAGCCCCGCAAGAATGCAGTTAGTGTAGGAAACCAACCTGTGGTCAGTTCTCATAGATTCAGACATTGGCTGGGTCTGGGAACGGTGGGAAAACACTGAATTTGGCCTGGGGGTGGCATATCCCTTTAAGTTTGTTTGGCTATGAAAGTGAACTTTTGGACAAAAATAGCACCTGACTGAGAATGGTGACACAGAAAAATATGTCACGTACACATGTGTCTAAAACTAAGGACAGGCTTGAATAAGAAAGCGGATACATATAAATAAGGCTTAAAACAGATCAGTGTGTATGAGTCTCGTGGGATATTTTCTGGGATCATTAGTGTAATGCAGTGTAATGTAAGGCCTGTATAGTGTTAGGTCCCACCTCTTTATGTAGGATAAAGACTTAAGCTGGTTACTGGTTATTCTGTCTGTTCCCACAACCCTTAACTTGGGGTCTGTACACCATCACAGTGCCTTGGGGGTATTGTCGGAATGATCTGTGTGACAATGGATCAGCCTCACCAGCACAATCTCCTTTACAGGGCTGAAATCGGACACTGCAGCTCTTGTCTTAATGTCCTGTATGATGTCGTCTTTTTTCAGCAGCTTGTAAGGGTCCTCTTTTGTAACATCCTCATCTGTCCGGCAATCGAAAAGCTCCTGGGTCGCTGATGTCAGGACCATGGGGAAAATACCATTGGGGTGTTCTTGGTTAGAAAGTTAGAATCAGAAGACATAAATGTTATATTAACATTAGATAAATTAGACAGGAAGATTAAAGCCTGGTGAATGTATGGATTTTTTTTGGCAACATGATGGCTATGAGCATCATTTTCTTTCCTTCCAACCCATCACAAGGGTTGACATTGATGTTTTATGAATATCACCTTCAGTGTATTAACGTTGCATCTATACTCAGAAAATAAACATTAGGCAGGACTAAATAGAAACTCTGTGAAATCTAATCTTAAATGTATAATATAAATAATCATAAAATCCAACATCTGCCAATCTATGCACTACTATTTCAGTAAATGCCTATTTTACATTTGTTCCATTAGAGTTCTCAAACATTTGACCTGGGGACCATATATGTATGTATATATATATATATATATATATATATATATATATATATATATATATATATATATTTATTTATTTTATTTTTTTTCCACAGAGCAAAAGAAATGAAAGAGGGCTGAAAGAAAACACTGGCAGATATGTACGGATGCCACAACTAAGAGAGAAATCCATATATCAAGGGATGTTCCCACAATGGATGAGCTTGAGCGTAATCTAAACTGTGATACACATTCTTGCCCCTGCTTTCTGATAAAACACACAACAGGCCTGATCCTTCGTCTGCCCCTCCCTGTGCTGTAGGTGGACCACCCTACAGTATCACAGGAGGAAACGCAATCCCTTTGAATAGTCTACGCACTGTCCAAACTCCTGTAAGGGAATTCCACTCTTCTTTATTTTTTTTTTCTACCTACGCTGTCACGCAAGAAGTGGATCAATTATGTTTGACTTCAAGACAATAGTTTTAAAACTGCACAGGTACAAACATATAA
Source organism: Siphamia tubifer (assembly GCA_020466265.1). NCBI lineage: Eukaryota > Metazoa > Chordata > Actinopteri > Kurtiformes > Apogonidae > Siphamia > Siphamia tubifer. The sequence continues at coordinate 7,348,221 of CM035786.1, read as the reverse complement.
CTGGGATTGTTCCAGGATAAAACCTCAGCAAAGACGCCACAACAAAGTTTTTCTTTAATAAACAATCTATACTGACTTGTCCATAACATGGGCTCAGTCCAGTGCACATATAGTAAACAGGGTTTTGCATAATGACAGTTTTCATCCTCCTTGCGGTCTCTCTCTTCAAAGTCTTTCCACAAGGTTGCTGAGGGGACGCTGGGAATGCTCAAGTACAGCTTAAGTAACCACTTCCCAGCTGGGTGTGTCAACCTTCTCCACTCACACCACTTAGGCCTCACGCCAAATCATTGTAGTGGAAACTCACACCCCTCATTTCACAGAGTTATGTGTCAACTATGGCATTTGTATTCATGGGAAATATTTGCCTGAGAGACAAAGAGTGTGATATGCGATGTCCCATAACCCTCAAGAATGTAATTAAACTGTAGAGTTCACTGTAAAGATATTTTTAATCTGTCGGGCCTCCTTCCTCTTGCATAAGGTTGTGGATTTTACTGTCTACTGCAAGATGTTTACATATTTATACAACTGTACCACAGTAGACCACAGTTATGGATGTTTATTTTTCCTCTCTGGTGATAAAGGAAGGACATAAACCAGAAAAGTATGTTCACCCACTAACATGCCTTGTGTCATCACTGTCATTGAGAAATCTGTGAGGAAAGACTGTGTATTATGATTGTGTGTGCGTATATGTGTGTATGTACAGTACAGTGTGTGCATGGGCTGAGAAAACCCCAAGTAATGCTTTACTGTTAAATAAGTCTTGGGTTAGGTTATAGTTATGCAATTCTGTATATATGCCAATTGAGTAGTTGTCAAAACAACAAAATTAGCTTTTTTTTTTTTATCAATTCAAGACACATTGACAAGATGTAGCAGACTGGTACAGTTGTACTTATCGGATTGGTTACATGACCTATAAATCTACATACTGTATATATGTAGGTTTGAAACAGAAGCATTCTTATAGTGAAAAATACCTGTTTGACACCATTCTTTAAGTCCCAGAAGAGTCAATGACCTAATCTATGGTAAAAAGATACACTGACCTGATTGACCAAAAGTATGCTTTCACTGCCGGTATGTTGACCGTAAACTTAGCCTTGACAATGGGGATCTAGTAGAAAGCATGTCCAAAGGCTGTGCAACTGTACACTCAGATCACATCAGAAAGATTTTACAACTGCTTTAAGACATGTATGATTCATAGTTTCAGCAATGCTTACAAAAATCTCTGCTTCAAGACAGTATAGTAATATAATGTATAAGTCATGTGTGACTCGAGGCTACAACTATAAACCATAGATCTGTGGATTTCATATGAGGGTCTGTCTCAAACAATTAAATACAGATACAGATACAGATAGGCTAAAGATGAACTGGATTGATCCCTGGGTAGAAATTCACTAAATCACAAGTACAGTACATACTGTTAAATGTACGATTACAACTATTATAAAATAATTCAAAGACTGTATTCTGCAATTTGTCATTTAAATGTTCTTCCACACTAGTGGCCTACCTAAAAATAATTCATAAACGAATGTCTAACTTCTTGTGTGTTTTAAGTCATATATATATATATATATATATATATATATATATATAAAAATAAACATTTCACTTACCAGGCTGTCCATTTTTTATTGGTGACAGAACCTTCTTGCCTAAACAAATGTCCATATCATTAGCTGCATTCCAGTACCTAAACCTTATAGGATAATTATGCATTTAGACACATTAACTTCAGTGTGCCAGCACTAACCTGCACCTTTCCCTTTACTGCTTGCTCTTCTTTCCCTACTCTTCGATTTCTTACGGGCCATTCTAGACACTGTTAACTGAAAGAGAGGTCAAAAAGTGTTTTCATATAATCTGAACACTGGCAAACAATTCTTAATTTTAAACATCATGGAATCTCTGACTTTCAGTGGCAATGAATACGTTCTAAGTACTGTATTTGGACTACAATAAAGACAGAAAGGCTGAAAACGAAGACCCATAAAGATGATCAATGCAAGTGTCGCCATCTAGTGGCACGTAAGAGAAGGGTAATTTTTTGTAACTAGTAATGCTGAGAAGGATCACTGAGAATTAACAAATTCTTGAGAAATAACGTCTGCATAATGTTTGAAGGTATATCTGACACTAAACACGACTTTAAACGTAGCTACAGCAACAGATATGAGATAGAAATTATTGATAACAGCACCACAGCTGTTTGTAGACTAGGGTTTGATAAGTGCTGCCTCATTGTGTTTTCCATAGAGGGGTTTCTTACAAAAACATTTTAGATTAAAGTATATCATATATATATATATATATATATATATATATATCCTTAATATTTCTCCCGTTAGTGGCCCTAATCAAAATTTCTTCCATACATTACGATCCGTGTGTACAAATATAGGCAATATAGACAAACAACAACAACAACAACAACAACAACACTCACACACACACACACACACACACACACACACACACACACACACACACAAAGGGTATACACTCTGGCGTACAGTAAGAACAGCTGATTACTTACCTGACACATAGAATGTTGATGATAACTAATTTTTTTCACATTAAAATTAAATATGTTTGGAATGTTTTACAAGTACTCCATGTAAATTTGTTTGTTAAATTAAATTAAATTTTTCCAGCCTCAAAGCAATGGCAGCCACTTGGCAAATAGATACTCGGGAAATAGAATAAAAACTTCTATTATTTAAAATGTTTTAATTTAATTCAACAGGTGGAATAACACATTAGTCTTTAAGTATTAAGTGTTTGTATTAGAGTTTAAGATTCCTCCCTTTTTTGTTGTTGCCTTTTAGAAAACTACTTTTCCTGTGAAGTAAACGTATGTATTGGAGCTACAAAACATACATTCTGTTACAATCACATAAGCAGCAGTCGTCTTTCACACTAGTACTAGCTGTGAAAGAAATAGCAAAAAGCTAAAGTATTGTTAGCCGGCTTAGTTAATTTAATAAATTATAACAGATGAGCTGAACAATCAGGTTTCACCGAAAGTGCAACTTCCTCTGACATACATTCTACCTGACATGTTATTCCTCCACATTGTAGCAACTGTTCACAAAACAAAACATTATTATTACCAGTATTATGAACCATATCCAGTAATCCACACTATTAGCGTTAGCGGTTGACTGTTTGGTTGCCAGTAGTTACAACAGACTTTGGATTGGCGTGTTTCAGAGCCAATCAGGTATCAGCACTAAAATGACGTCACGATGCTGGGAGCTGACAGTGCTTACAGTTCAAGAGTTCACTGACAAGACACCATCATTAAGCTGAATTAGTTTAGTACAATGGAAAACACAAAAACAACTAATGTAACGCAGGAATTTGAGTAATTTTTTTTTTAATTAATAATAGGAGGTTTTATTTTTTTTGGCACGGGACTCCGTGACAGACGGCAGGTGGATCTAATCGGGAATTGATTAACCAGCTGCGCAACATCGTAAGTGTGCTGTTTAGGAATGTCTTTTTATTTAAAGTTTTGTCCACCATTTGGACTTGTTTACGATGTGTTTAGTGTATAGTAATTAGTCGCAATGGTTGAAAATGATCACGTTTTGGAATGTGAGATGCCGTCTATAATTAAACAATGCTCAGGTAAGTACACCTGTCTTCATTTCCTTATTTTTTCCAGTGTGTTCTTAAACCAAGCCTATCAGTTGTCACTGTGGGCAAAGTCAAATACAAGGCTACAACTAGTTAGCATTGACAAACTATGGGTGCTTTTTTATCTTTTTTTTTTTTTTTTTTTTTTTTTTTTACATTTTCACCCTAGCTGTTCCTGGAAGACAATAAAATAAAATAAAATAAAATAAAATAAAAAAACCCCGTTTGGCAGATATCTGTAAAAGTCATTCATGGCAAACATTGACTAAACACAAAATACATCATGTTTATTGTACAAATAAAGCTGATTTTGCTGAAATAGCCAAGTTCGCTTGTTGGCCAACCATCTATCCTTATGGCACTGGTCTATTCATGGCTGCACATTAAGGAAATGAGACTGTATATGGTAATGCATTTAAAAAAAGTCAAGCTGGTATTTACATAGTCAGCTGAAAAAGGAGATGACCAAATTAAATGTCACACATGTAGGCTTTGTCACCAAAATTTACAACATTCAAGAATGATCAAATGTCATGCCATTATATCCCATGACCATTTTTAACAACATAGTGTACTGTGTTAAATATAGGCTACCAATATCTCTTCAAAATGAGTCATGGGACCACTTTGTTACTCAACATCAAAACAGACATAAACATGAACTGAAAAGCCAAAGACATTCTTGCACATGCATTAGCAATTATACAAAAATTTAAAATGCATCTGCGAACATATAGTATCAACATATTATTATATTACTGTCAACTGTTTGTCAATTTGGAAAAAAGTCTGCAAAGCCAAATGAAACACACCCAGGTAGCACTTGTTATTGCTGCTGGCACCACCCAAAATCCTTAACAAACATTTATTTAAGCCTGTCTTATTCTTTTAGAGCTCATATACAGCTTTACTACTACGTCACTATTGGCTGTTGATGATGCTTGAGTAATGCTGTTTAAAACATTTTAGAATGATCTCCAAAACAACCCTTTCAGTTTTAATACTGTAGTATAGTGTTCCTACACCACTCATTAAAGCCTGGGAACAACGTAGAACACATCAGGAAGCACTTAATACTTTGGTAATTATGTTGAGTAGATTAGAAGTCTATACCAATCCCAGTCCAAAATGAGGAATATCTGAGCTCACTGTTGGTATATTCATATAATCTTTTTGATATAATGGGCATTTTGTGCAGTTTTCTATTTAGCAACTAATATGTGGTCTTGCTTTAAAATATACTGGAATGTTTAATTTGTTGATTAATTTGTTTGTTGCAGGGCTCTCAGGATTGAAATTAAGTAAGTAACTAAACATGATTTATTTTTCCTATTTTCTATTTTCATCAATCATTACAGCATTGTTCCATTTCTTGGTCAATGTATGTCTTATTTGATTAATTTGTAGATATGGAGGAACCTACTGACCTGTATGCAGAGTATGAGGCAAATGGCCACCCTCCCTGGGCGGACCACCAGACTGTGGAGGATCTGGATTATGTGGATTGTCTCAGAAGAAAGATCAAGTATTACTTCATGAACCCCTGTGAAAAGTACCATGCACGTGGTCGAAAACCATGGAAACTTTGTCTGCAGATTATCAAAATTGCAATTATTACAATGCAGGTAGGGATTTCATACACAGACAGAACACATGTAAATCTGTTTTCTTTCTTGCAAACCTCATTTGGAATAATTCTTTGTCCCATTTTAGTTGGTGTCTTTTGGTCTCAGCAACCAGATGGTTGTCACATTTAGGGAAGAAAATCTGATGACATTCAAGCACCTTTTCCTGAAAGATTATGTAGATGGAAGTACGGATACATATGCTGTTTACAGACAGACAGATGTGTATGATCACATTGATTATATTATACAACAGGTATGTCATTAAATAAAAATAAAAAAATCACCTATTTATTTCTTCACTTCATCACTTTATTTTTTTGTAAAGAATAGTTGTGTTGGATTTAATTTTGGTTGTGGTACAACTCATTTATTTTCCTTCATGTCACTGTAAATGATAGTAATCTTTTATTGATTTTTTTTTTTTTAACAAGCTCTCGTGACAACCAATCTTTAGTCTAGAATGGACTTTGACTCTCATTTAGTCTTCAGTTATGACTGCTTGGATCTGCAGTTTAAACAAACATGGCTGTGTTATAACTGACAGTTTCCCTTTTGATGTACAGTATGGACATCTGCACAACATCACTGTAGGAAATCATGAATATAACAAAGATAGTGGTGTCTACACTCCAATGTCACTGTGTCAGTCGTACTACAGGAACGGTACCATCTATCCTGGAAATGACACCTTTGAAATTGATGCCCAAGTGGAAACTGGTATTTAATTCTTTTCTTTATTGGGATAATTTGCAATAACGTATGTATGAAATGAAGCTACAGCAAGTTTATTTAAAAAAAAAAAAAAAAAAAAAACCCTGTACATTTTCTTTATCACAACAGATTGTCATTACGTGTATCCTATGTATCATCGTTCACTGAAGGAAGCGCTTCCTGAATTTGAACTGTACTTCAAAAGGTTTGCTAATTTGGTCACTTTGTAATTTTTTTGGTTTTATGGCTCTTGTAAACTGTAAATACTGCTGCTTACATTTCTGTTTTGTGTCTCAGGATGATTTCTGTCAACGCTGAGTTTATTCTTAGTGCCATAAATTTACAGACAGTTAGACATCGAGAACTGCCGGATTGTTATGACTTCACTGTCATGGTATGTCACTTGACTTGTCCTCTCTTTTGACAACAAATAAAAAAGGATGTTGTTTGTTTTTACTAGCAGTGTCACATGTGATCACTTTAGGGTTGCTTCAACAGTTTTTTTTTTTCTTTCTTTGCAGCAGCACAAAACATTAACAAACACACGATGCATATATAGCAAAATGTGAATGCACAGTTAAACATTTTTTTACATGACCATTTTCATAGTTAATGTTAGCCTTAAGGTCTGGTATGTAAATGTTTACCCTTTTTTAGTTAAACAAGTAGTGATTTGGAAATCACCTGCCTTGTCTTTTGCATCTGGTTAACAGATCACTTTCAACAATCAAGCTCACAGCGGAAGGATAAAAATTGACCTGGAAAATGATGTAGACATCAATGAGTGCAAAGACTGGAAAGTCATTGGTGCAGGTAGGATCACTGAACATATTTAGCTCATGCAGAGGGATCACATCTGTTACTTTGACACTGTTCTGGATAAAGGGATTTGTAAAGACTGCTGTCGAGGAACTCTACTTAAAGACGTACATCTGCTTTTTTTTTTGTCCTATGTCTTTTCCCTCAGCTCCCAGGAACATTCACTTGACACTGATGTTTGACTCCTTGATCATTATTACATGTATCACCTCCTTCACCCTCTGTATGCGCTCTGTGGTCAACGGAATTTGTCTGCAGAATGTAAGTCAATATTTACCCAGCCTCCAAAGGGGAGAGGGGTAAATAGTTTTTGGTTTTGTTTGTTTGTTTGTTTGTCAGTACTGGACAAATTTCAATGAAATTTTCAGGAAAGGTGGAAGGATGTTCAGAATAGATCACATTATATTTTGGTAGATTTTTTGTAGATCACAGTCAGCAAAAATGTGTTTTCACAATGATAAGAGATGGGGCGAATGATGTAAAATATGTGCAGGAGGCGCAGGGTTTGTTGTGTCAGGCACCACTTGTTTTGTTTTACTCTAATGACGACTGGTTCAGATGTGGTTGCCTTGTGTCAATGGTTTGGTGTGTGATCTTTAACGACACCTAGTGGTGAAGTTGCAGATTTCACTGCCCTATGCTGGTTGATAATGGTTCTAAGTAAAGGAAATGTGTGAACACTAAGAATACAGAAGATACTGAATTCCACAACAATATATATAAATGACTTGAATGTTTTCCTAACGGCTCAAATTTCTACCTTAACCAAAACATTCCCAATCCAGTCCTATAATGAAAGAAACAAAGCTAACTAGGCTGCAAAACTGAAACAAGCGAGGGAAAAGCACCTATGCTAGGCCTACCTTGTCCTGTATCAGTCATGTGCTAAGCCTGATGTTTAAAAAAAAATAAAAAATAAAGTATCAGCCCATCAGTATCCAGAAGCAGGTGGGGATGAACTTAAAAGCCCCTCATTGGAGTCAATAGTTAGCCTTTTACTTTAGCGGTCATTATATCTGGTCCACTCAACATAGTAAGTGAAGGTAAATACCATCTGGAATACAAATAGAGAAATGGAGCACAGGAAGTGTTTGGTGCTACTGTTTTTCATTAAAACAGTGACCCACTTCCTGCAGCTATACTCCTCACACCCTAAAATAACAAAAAGGCCACAGTTCATATTTTGAAGTGATGGTTCAATCAAAGGCTACTGACTATTCCGTTACGAGGAACGTTTTCATTTATTCATTTACTTCCCTAAAACTGGTACTGAAAACTACTTCTTTCAGATACTACTATGCAGTATTTGTTTTTTTTTCTTCACAGGAATACACACTGTACTGCAGGACATACACTGGAAAGGACGTCCCATGTTCAGACAGGCTGGAGTTTGTGAATGGATGGTACATCCTCATCATTGTCAGTGACACATTAACTATTATTGGCTCCATCCTGAAGATAGACATCCAGACTAAGGTAACATGTATCTTATGACTCAGGTTAATGCAGGTCAGTCTACCGTGTGCAAGTTGGCATTTAGTTTTAATGTATGCACCATTTCCCATAGGTCCTCACAAGCTATGATGTCTGCAGCATTTTTCTTGGAACAGGAACGATGTTTGTCTGGATTGGTGTTATCCGCTACATGGGATACTTTAAGAAGTATAATGTAAGACGAATTACACCATGAATTTTATCACATTGTCACATGTAGTTCAGTCATTTAAGTGTCTTTGCTTTACAGCTGAGCACTAGTGTAAACATCCACAATGCATTTGAAGTTTTCATTTTTAGTTCTCGAACCTAACCTTGACTATTAAAGGGGCACATTTTTATAACCTTTATTTAACCAGGAAGTCCCTTAAGAAATAAAAATCTCTTTAAGGGAGTTCGGTATAATACAAATGAAAATACAGATTATTCCCTACATTTATGGTCAATAAAGTAGTGGAAAAATTAACCTGGCACCATGGTCCTATTTAAAGTTTAATTTGGAAGGTTCTTACAGGCCTATTCTGGCGATTATGCCTAATTGGAAGGAAATATGAGCTGTTAAACCCTGTGCACTTAAAAGAAACCATATCCTCTGTGTAATGTTCCCACACCATCTTCAGTGATTTTTATTTATTTTTTCCCCTCTAGATTTAATCATGTGTTTTGACCTTTTACAGATTCTCATCCTGACACTCAGGGCGGCATTCCCAAATGTAATCCGGTTCATCTGCTGCGCTGGAATCATCTACCTCAGTTACTGCTTTTGTGGATGGATCGTTCTTGGTCCCTATCATGAAAAGGTAAAAGTATTTTCAGAGTAAATCATACAGAGAAACATCTGCTGAATTTAATGAAACCGAAACAGTCCCTCCCCCGACACCTTTTGAATTTATTAATCTCTTATTGTAATCAGTGTGCGTCTGTGTCCGCAGTGACATTTCACGATATAACTGAAGGAATACTTGAGATATCACCATGAAATTACATGTGCATATACATACAGCTAATGAGCAATTTGAGTAAAGGTCAAAGGTCAAGGTCGTATTTAGCAGAAGGGGTCAAAATCACATTGACTAATTCAAGAACGGGTTGTCATAGAAATTTGAAATTGGCACCAAACAGGGGTGAGATTAGGCATCCTCTGAATACTCGTTTTCTTTGGGATTCATTACAGTTTCGGACACTGAACACTGTTTCGGAGTGTCTATTCTCCCTGATCAACGGAGATGACATGTTTCCCACCTTTAAGAACATGAAACAGAAGAGCAGCCTGGTGTGGGTTTTCAGCAGAGTCTACCTCTACACCTTTGTCTCACTCTTCATCTACATGATCCTCAGCCTCTTCATCACAATCATCACAGATACTTACGACACCCTCAAGGTAACTTCATTCTAGACATTAAAAAAAAAAAAGATGCTGCATTATCACTTTTTTTTTTTTTTAAATCTAGCTGTTAATGACTGGTGTTATAACTCAGAATGTTAATGCAGTAATGATTGTTTCACCAAATTTGCAACTTGTGTTCATTAGCAACAGCAGCAGAGTGGAACTCCAACAACAGAGCTGCAAAAGTTTCTGTCTGTGTGTAATGATCTGCCAAACTCTGGGGTGTACAGACTCAAGGAGGACAACTGCTTTTTGTTAAACTGCTGTAGCAACAGGTATTTCATAGAACATTGCCATTCCATATTTAATAATTGGCAGCCTTGTGAAAATGCAAACCAATTTAGGACTGAAAGCAAAAACATGGTCAGTGTCTCAGACTCATTACTTTGTAGTCCATCACATTTAACATCGACTTATTTTTTCTCTTTTAGGTTCAAGAAAGCTCAAGAGATGCTGACTTCAGAGGCATAGAGGTCCTTTATGTTGTACCCTGTAAACAATTTGCACTTTATATATATATATATATATATATATATATATATATATATATATACTCGGTGGTGGGAGGAAGACTGAGTTGTTTGATCTATTTAATGTATCAAATGTTTAATTAAGTCAGTGTTGAAAAGACCTTTGTCGTTCTACAGAGCACTTGAATGAGTTTAGAACACTGGAGTCTGGTCTAAACATGATACAACCCTACAATGGATTTCCTTAAAATGCTTTGCTGATGTACAGATTGTGAAGTTTCTCCAAGTCTGTAAAAAGATGTGATATAAAGAATTTAAATAAATATACTGGAGGTTAAACAAATGGAGGCTTTATTTCTCCAAAATCAGGAGAAGTAAAACAATATAAAAGCTAAATTAACATTCTTTTTTACACTAAGTAAAATCTGATTATAAAGAACAAAAATCCCATTCATTTCTTAAGTTCAAGGCAAAATTACAAACACTATTAAAACATCACATCTAACTATTTTAAAAGCAATACTTAAGAGGCAGGTGTTAGTCAAAGGGACAGAATTTATGGTTCGACCCTGAATGGAAGAAGTAAAAACTTCTGAGATGAATTCCAACCAACATGTACCTCTTGTAAAGACTTTGTGGAATTTGCAACTTGCCTCGAGCAGGACCTGTATTGTTCCAGTTCACTTAACTGTAGAATGTCTCAATCTAAACCCTTCATGACTTATCACAAATGTCTTTGGTTTGGCTTGTGATGCTGGAATATCCTTAGTTTGTGCAATAGAAACACCTGAGGTTTGTAAGAGTCGGCAGTTGTTGCTAAATATTCAAGGTCTCTTCTTACAAAGTCAACAGATTGGACTGCAGTATGAAAGAGGGTGTCACCCCCACCCCCTGAGAAGCTGTAAACTAACTAAAAATAAGTTCATATATTTTTTTCAAAGTTCAATTTCCTGGTATCGGAGACCAGTCTTTCCTATGAGACTTGTAAAACTTTACTTGTATTCCTCGCAGCAGAGTCACTGGAGTATTTTCAGTTTAATCTGTAGGGTTGTACGGGTCCCAAACAGAGATCTGAAGATGAATGGAAACTTGGCTACTTCATCATTAAATCCTTGGATATATGTAACGAATGAGTCAGTCTGGTTTAGACTGAGTGGTGGTAGGAGGCAGCACAACCCGTTGCTCCTCCATCCTGTTGGATTGGGAACGCATAATAAGACTGAAGAAGTCCTCATCTGGCATAGTTGGTCCCTTCGTTGATGAAACTGGAGCAGCACACCTCTGGTCATTCAGCCTGGATCCCTAGAGTGTAGATAATTACACAAGGTTATTAAATGCGTATCTACAGTTTACACCTTTGTACTTTGGATAAAAAATACTGGGACGTGTCACAGGTACAGAATGGACATCCAGTCTCCAAAGAATGGAGACATTACCACTATAAACATGTCCTCTAATTATCAGGGCAAATGTTAAATCCATATTTGTACTGATACAACACAAATGCTGTTTCTTTGTGAATGACAGTTCATTTGTAAAACATTTATAACTAGGAAAAATGTAAGAAAGAATAAAATTAGGTAAAAAAAAAAACAGCAATATAGTGTATATCTGTGTGCACATTGTATTTTAATTAGTGTAAAATACTCCCAAAAGTAGTATAATTCTTACTGTGCTTTCTTTAATAATCACCTTCAAACCAAACAATGTTAAACCCTACAGTAGCTGAACATGTAAACACATGGGCGTGCTTGGCTCAATGTAAAGCAGATTGTTTTGTCACATATTGAATTTGTCCAGTCAGAGGGCAGCTGTGGCACCAGGGCCCATAAAGGAGATTAACACTGCACGCGTCGATGTGACACCACAGCAAATCATGGACTATTACGCCGAGTCAGACACTGATTAGTGCTGACTAATTGTGCAAAGGTCTGGCTGTGCAGAATTACTACTGTGGCTGACACATGCAGTGTTCTTTTGAAAACTAATATGAGTCAATAGTTAAATAAAACTGAGTGGGAAAGACTACCAACAGTGTGGAAGTCAATCTTAAAACATTGTATCTGCACAATATATCAACTAGAACTGAAACAGAACGTTGAAATCTGCAGTGTGAACATAAGACTCTTAAAAATGAGTCCAAATACTAGTCTGATTCATAACACGGCTCGATTTTCTGTAGAATTAAGTGTTTAAAATCCAAACTGGTCGTCCAGTTTCAGGGAAATGTAGCCAAAAATTACATTGAGCGTAACTAGACTACTACGGTAGCACATTGCATTTGCTGATGCTAGGAGGGGTCTCTAGTGTGGCTAGGCTACACATTTTCCAATGAGTGACAAACATGGTAAATTTAACAGTTGGTGGAATTAATTGTAATTAGCTCAGATCCAACACATCTTTAGAGATGGGTCGTTATTCAAGTATACACAAGATTTTTATTTTATTTTATTATTTTTTATGCAAGGCAGCAGCAATGGCATCATGCTACACTTTAAAGTCAGAAATGACAAAAAGACAGAATGCAAGCACATACATACACATACATAACCACATGTACTGTTCTAATGTGTGTGTGTGTGTGATAATGAACACAAGTAGGTGAACAGGACAGAAAGTCGATAACCTGGAGGGGGGCAGGGCATTTGCATTTAAAGGGCCAGCACTTACAATGACCTCTTACGGAAAAATGGGTCTGTGGAATTTAATTAATGAAGAATTTAGCCCTTAGCAGAGCATGAACAGTTCATCTAAGACCAAAGGGAAATATTTAAAAATCTAAATATCACTCCTTTAAGTTTTTTCTTCAATATTTGAATTCAGGATTTGTTCTCACCTGGCACTTGACGAGCATGTCAAAGAAGACCTCATCCCCCTCAGGCTGCTCAGCACTGGCCTCGATACGATCGTAAAGGGAGGGTGTGCGAGGTGGACTTGTACTGGAGTCGGGGTCTGGATGGAAAAAAAAAAAAAATCTTCAGTTCCAGTGGGACATATGAGAAAACTAGTGCAGTTTTATGGTGTATTTACCCTGCGTGGGGGTTGGATCTGTTGAGGTGGCCGGTGTAGGAAGCGGGTTGGATGTGCTGAGTCGCAAGCCAGGAAAATGGCTGAGGCTGACTCGTTGGTCGTCGAGACGACGGGCCTGGGAGCTGGCCAGCAACTCCAGGAAATGACCGGGATCCTGCAATAGTGGTTCGGACTCCGAAATAGCTAAAGGGAGTCATTTATAGTTATTTAGTTTTCTTTTGTATGACTGACCTACACTATACAGACGTGGAAAAACATTTTTGGACACTATTCATTTGTCACGTATTGCATTAAGAATGTGAAATCATTGAACTCTACAACTACAGGGTTATTCAGAAAGAATGAAATGACTTCATGACTCATCAGTTCTCAAGCATCATCAAAGAATGAATCAGTGACCATTTTAAAATGGCTGCCATAGGGGCACTTAAAGGGATTATCCAGAGTAAACAAGATTTAACCAAATATTTAAGGTTGTGTAAAATTTTAAGGGTGTCCAAAAGTGTTTTTCCACTACTATATAAGATATAACATGCATTTAAATGAAAAAGACATTATTCTCTATTTGATTCAAGACAAAAAACATCAAAAGAAGGTGAAAGAAGGGATGAAACAATAACTTTTGATCATTTACAAAAATGTTTGTGAAAGATAAATTATTGAATAAGTTAAACTAGAAGTTCCATCCAAAACATTTACCATCAATTTATTTAGAGCACACAAACTCATCAATAAACATAGTAAAAAAATAACTAAAAAAAAAAAATAAAAAAATATATATATATATATATATATATATATATATATATATATATATATATATATATATATATATATATATATATATTTAAAAAAATTTATTCAAAAAGCAGTGGGAAGAAGTACATTTATAAACTCCCACCCCTCTTCAACCCCTTGTCAACCTAATGTAAAACCTGTGGAAAAACCCAAATTTGGGGAAACAATAAGTCATCTCAGACATCCACAAAACAGAGGAAACTTCACACAAATATAAAAAAATACACAAACTTATGGGTGCTCTCTGCATTCACACCATAAAACCTGATGGTAGTAATCCATGTAACCTGGGAGCTGCTGCATATTATATTCTCAGTTACTGTCCGCACATTTATAAAAAGGAAAATGAGTAAATGTTGACAGGAGTTTTTAAACCTTATATATGGTGTGAATGCAGACTAATACACAAAGGGACCAACTCACATTTCCTTTCAGCTACAGGTGGGGTGGAGGAGGGAGAGGAATGGTCAGGAAGATGGCTCTGACCATCCAGGAGGGAGCACCTTTGATCGTCCATTCTGTTGCCCTGGAAACGAGAGAGGAGGTCGAAAAAGCCATCCTCTCCTATGGTGTCCCGTGGCCCTGGCTAAAATATTGGAACAGTTTAAGCACAAAAAAACAGGAAATAGCAAAAATAAATCATAATCCTATGGGCAGCGTTAACCGTGTGTTATTAAATGTTTTACACTGATTTAGGAACTAAATTTACATTTATTTTCAAGTCAAGTCATTTTTACCCTGTACATTTAAACTTTCTTAAGTAATGCATTACCTTTTTTTTAAGAATATAATTCCCTAAATTTGCAATGTTCAGTGTAAATATAGAATACACAAAAAAATACAGTTATTTTCCTGTCATTTGGGTATTTTTCTGTAATTTGCTGAAAATGTAGACGTTAATAAAAGCTCTGTAATAAAAACTGAGGAAAAAGTTCAGTAAATATACTTAATCTTAAATGTAATGAAAAAAACAAGTGTACAACTATGTTTGTGGTGACATCCAAATGACTTTTTCCTCTATATGTAGAACCATGTACCTCTATTTTCATAAGACGTCTTTCGGAGGAAGTCCAAACCAGTCGATTGCCGAGTACAGTTAGACGCTCTGAAAATTCACGATTTCGTTGTATTCTTTTTTAAAAACAACAATGTGTCAGTAGGCTAACCTTTGCTGTTGCATACGTACAGCTTCATTTCAATTTCTAATGAAATACTTGACTATGTTTTTTAAAAAGAATGCAACAAAATCATACTCCCCCGGCTCCCCCAGGGCTGCGTCCTGAGCCCCCTGCTGTTCACCCTGATGACCCATGACTGTCGACCCTGGTACAAAACCAACCACATCCTGAAATATGCGGATGACACAACAGTTGTGGTCCTCATTCAAGACGACGACGAGCTGGCCTATAGGGATGAGGTACAACATCTAGGGGAATGGTGTAGGAGGAACAACCTGCTATTGAACATCAACAAGACAAAGGAGATCATCATCGACTTCAGGAGATCCCAACCCAGCCACGCACCACTATTCATCAATGACACAGCAGTGGAGGTCGTTAGCAGCACCAAGTTTCTGGGGGTGCACATCACATACAACCTCAGCTGGTCACTTCATACCACCTCCCTGGCAAAGAAAGCTCAGCAGCGTCTGCACTTCCTGCGACAGATGAGGAGGGCCTCCTTCCCCCCTCCCATCCTCTCCACTTTCTACAGAGGGACCATCGAGAGCCTGCTGACCAGCTGGTCCGGGAGCTGCAAGGCCTCAGACTGGAAGTCTCTGCAGAGAGTGGTGAGGACTGCGGAGAAGATTATTGGGACCCCACTCCCCCCCATCTAGGACATTGCACACAGATGCTGCCTAGCCAGGGCACACCAGATCCAGTCTGACCTCACCCACCCCCACCATGGACTGTTCTCTCTGTTGGCGTCAGGCAGAAGGTTCCGCAGCATCCGCTGCAGAACAACCAGGTTTAAAAATAGTTTCTTTCCTCTGGCCATCAGACTGATAAATGCCAGATAAATCTGGTCTTAATTTACAAACTGCACTTTTGCACTTTTTTACTACATACCCATGTGCAATATTATTTCCTCACATCAAGACACATTTTTAAGTTTTTATATGTTTTTATACACGTTGTCTTTTTTATATACGTTTTATAGTTTTTAACGAATATGTGATGCGAACATGTGTGTGGTGTATTCTGGTTGCCAAGCAACAACATTTCATTGTCAGATTCACTGTCTTCTGAGTTTCTGTACAATGACAATAAAGGAAATCTATCTATCTTAAACTCATTTCACACGTCCTCCTAAAGACGTCTTATGAATACAGAGGTACATGACTTGAGATAAGAAACTCTGGACACACTATCTGAGGACATGAAGACCTGAGGACACTTGGGTTTGTCTTTAGGGACCCTCTACTTATTACCACGTGAGTGTGATTTTGTTTAGAACTTTAGAAGAGGTCTAAAAATAGCGTTTCATATGGACAAAAAAAAAGAGACATGTTCTAATCACTTCCATGCAAACACAGTTTAACTCACAACAGAATTTAAATTTCTCAGTTTTCATCTGAATAGTGTAATTTAATGTCGACTATGTGCATGTGAAAAATGAGCTGAACTTGTTTTTACCCCAGATAATCACTTTAGATCTGGTTTAATGAATAATAACATTGTAGATATTTGATTATTTCACTCCAGTCCCATCAGTGTACTTGTACAAACCTTAGGTGAGCCTGGTGTGTTGGCCTCAGTCGGCGACGGCTCCGTGCTGTCGTTGTGACCTTTAAGAAGCGATTTGCTGTTTTTCTGCTTTTTGCTTTTCAAACGATGGAAGAGGAAGAGCTTCGTGGAGGCCTTTATTGTGTTCGTTTTTGACGACCTGGCAAAAACATCCTCCTGCCAGTCCTACGAAAGACACAAATATATAAGTGAGACTGATACACTAACTTTAGTTTCTGTTTTTTCTGTACTTGGACCAGTATCCTCCGCAAAAGAAATAGGAAACGTTCACTAAATGTCCCACCCGCATCAAAAAGAACAAATTGCACTGCATCAAAAATAAACATTTTAAGTGTTCTTCTACATACCGGATGTCCTGATGAGTCTCCAGCTGGACTTTTATTAGTACCTTGATTCGTTTCCAAACTCTCTGTACTCGCCATTTGAGACTTCACACCTTAAACAAAGCACAATTCAACAGTATGGGTGAATATAAATATAAATATGAGTAAGACCATAATTATGTGAGAAAACACCACAATACAATATATTAAAATTACAATGGTGCAAATTGGAAATGTATTCCACTTAAGGTGAACACACACACAGACAGACAGAACAGCAAGCATCACGTCGATGGTCAACAAACATTGTAGAAGTTGAAAGTGGCAATTACAACGACCCAATGGTATGGAAATGACCCACATGTCTGATATGAAAATAACCCGCATGTCTGATATGAAAATTACCCACATGTCTGGTATGGAAATGACCCGCATGTCTGATATGAAAATGCCCCGCATGTCTGATATGAAAATAACCCGCATGTCTGATATGAAAATGCCCCACATGTCTGATATGAAAATGCCCCACATGTCTGATATGAAAATGCCCCACATGTCTGGTATGAAAATGACCCACATGTCTGGTATGAAAATGACCCACATGTCTGGTATGAAAATGACCCGCATGTCTGGTATGGAAATGACCCGCATGTCTGATATGAAAATGCCCCACATGTCTGATATGAAAATAACCCGCATGTCTGGTATGAAAATGACCCACATGTTTGGTATGAAAATGACCCACATGTCTGGTATGAATATGCCCCACATGTCTGGGATGAATATGACCCACATGTCTGGGATGAATATGACCCACATGTCTGGTATGAAAATGACCCACATGTCTGGGATGAAAATCATGTCTAGTATGAATATGACCCACATGTCTGGGATGAAAATGACCCACATGTCTAGTATGAAAATGACCCACATGTCTGGGATGAAAATCATGTCTGGGATGAAAATGACCCACATGTCTGGTTCATTTTAATAGTTTAATGTTCAGTCAGTGAAGACACATTTAAATCTATATTTTCGTTTTTCTTTAGTTTCATATGGGCACAGTCCTTTACCTGGGAGGTCTGGGTAAGCCTGGTAAAGTGCTGGCAGAGCAGAGCTGTTCATGTTGGTGTTACGGTAGATGTTTGAGTGGAGGTTGGAGCTGGATTTGAGGCCTACGACCAAACGTAGGTCGGACAAGTTCATCCTGGCCGTCACCTCACTGCTTTTGTCTCCAGTCTGCAACGTTTAGGACAGAGACGTTAATAAAACTCAACAGATGTTACATGTTACACAGAACATCACAAAAACATGGATTTATAAGACTGATATTTTGCTTTTTAAATTAAATCATGCGTGTTGTGAGCACTGGTCCTTTAAATCTGTGTGTTATTCGTCTTTCAAAAATAAAACAACGAAACAACACGTCTTCATTATTTGTCACCAAAACCAAAATGACAAAACTAATAACTTTTTTGGTTTTTCACTTTTCCTTTTTGTGTTTAAATGAGTAACGGATAACGGCCATTTTCTGTTTTATCCAATTTTGACCTGAAGCAAAGTTCGCAGCGACAAACATGGAAACCTACGTCCTATTTGGGGAAACTAAGAGGGTCACCCTAAGACCTAAAGATATGACGGCGGAGAAAATTGGTGTCATATCATATCATAACGGTATTTAAGTCCGGTGGCCATGTTCCTTTCGGTTGTTAAGATTAATTTCCGGTTTACTCAATGTGCTTCAGGTCAAAATTGGACAAAACGGGAAACGGTCATAATCTGTTTTTTTTTTTCCATTATTCATTTAAACTGAAATAAACATTACTATTTTTTCATTTTGGAAACAAATAATGAAGAAACAAGTTGTTTTTTCATTGTCTTATTTTGAAAAATTAATGAATGAATACTACACAGATTCCTTTAAATCCAAATGAGCTACTTCAAGCCCCCCCCCCACATGGATGTTAACTGTGCTTTCTGTCCTGTTCAATCACTTGTATTCATGAATACAACCCACAATTAAACATTTTAGGAAACCAGCTCCAAGTTTGGAGATATTTTCAGTTTTTATTGTAACCGTCGATCCTGATAAACAATTATAATCATACTCTGAGAAATGTTCGCTGGAAGTCTCCACCTTATATTATAACTAGTTATACAATCTGAATTAGACCATCAAAAGTCATGTAAAATAATGGTGATGCAATCAAGTATTAATGTTTCTGTCAACTGTCCTTTTACTAATTCCCGCATATTTTTTATGCAGCATTGTTCATAAATATGCACGGTCCCTTATTAAATAAACTAATAAATAAAAATTACAAAGATAAAAGTACTAACACTTGTATCTATCACATGACTAAAGCAGACAGAAAAGAAAATATGGGATTTCTAGAAGCACTGTTTTTCAGTCATAGCTACTGATGTAAGAACTGAAGTGATTTTGGTTACTATCAAGAAAACCATAGAAACTGGTTAGAT
>CM035786.1:7321173-7326173 GCA_020466265.1 Siphamia tubifer | reverse complement strand
CCATTTTGTTACATTCTTTTTTAAAAATATATACCATATTTTGTTTTTAAAAAAGAATGCAATGAAGTCATGAATTTCTAGACCATATAACTCTGCACTCGACAATCAACTATTTCAGAAACGTACTGGGTTGAGACACACTATCAGACGACATGAAGACCCTCAGGGACCCTTTACATCCTACCACTTAAGTGTGATATTGTTTAGAACTTTAGAAGAGGTCAAAAATAGTTCGCAAAAAAAGACATGTCCTCATCACTTCCATGTTAACACAGTTTGGTTCAAAACAGCCAAATCTAAATTTGTCAATATTCATCTGATTGGTGTGATTTTTATGTCTTACTATATGCATGTACTGTAAATGGTAAATGGTGTGCACTTATACAGCGCTTTTCCACCTTCATGGTGCTCAAAGCGCTTTACATTAGCCTCTCATTCACCCATTCACACACACACACACTCATTCACCAGTAGGTTTCTAAAGTCTACGGTAAGTCCTACTGGGGGCCTAAGTCAGGGTTCAGTGTCTTTGCCCAAGAACACTTCGACTTCGACACACCGCCAACCTCTCGGTCATTGGGCGACCCACTCTACCAACTGAGCCACAGCCGCCCTACTGTACTCTCAATCATCTAAAAAAATGAGCTAAAATTAATTTGACTCCAGATAATCCCTTGACTTAAGGTGTCAGAAGTAACAACATTTAAGTCATTTGTTGAAGCGCCGCTCGTGTTCAACAGGCGTAAGAGCCGGTCACACTTCAAAGCCTATTTAGGAAGAAAGTCGACAACAAATGTTATGTGACGCTCATACCGGTCATTAAGGTCCTGAGCAATGACCAGATGTTTGAGGTGGTAGTCAATGGCTCTCTCATAGTCCTGCAGAAGTGTGTAGGTGTTGCCCAGACTATAACAGGCCTGAGCCTCCACTGCTCTGTCCTTTAACAGCCTGGCCAGCTGCAGAGTCCTCCTGGAGGACAATGAGAGGAGGAGGAAGAAGGTTAAAGAATGTCTTAGGTGGGTAGAGAACAGATAGTTATCATTTCTATCACCTTTTTATTTTTTACCGTCTTTGTTTTAAGGGAAAGTGAATAGTTCACCCATTAACACAAACAGTGAAAGTTATTTTACTACGTTCTCATTCACAGCTTTTGTTGGACTAATCTGCCAGAAGAAGTACAATTGGATTTTCTTTATCTAAATGACTAATGCTTGTACATTTATATTCAGAAATGCATACTCACTGCATAGCTTTTATAATAAAAAGAAGACAAATATTTTAAAGAGTGACAAAATGAAAAACTGGAACAGTAACATCAGCACTTTTTTGGCAAGTTTTGACAAGAACATCACACACAACAATAAGAAAAAAGAAAATAATTGTCCATGTAACACCAATGGATTTAACATCTGTAAAATCATCATAGATGCAATTAAGATATTATGCTAGGTAAGACTGTGATGCCGTCGATGTGAAAATAGAAGAATGCAGTTCAATTTAGAAAATCATCAAACCCACCCATGGGCAATAAGACTTCTTAATGCTGGATTGTGATCCAGTGTTTTTTTTATGTATGGATGGTTTTAACTATGTTTGGATGTTGCTTTTATCTTTACATAGTTTTTAACAAATTTTAGCCTTTTATACAGTTTATTCATATATTATTTATTTTATTTATCTTGTATTGCACTTTAGGGGGGGGGGGGGTTCCTGCAACATTTCATTGTAACTTGTGTGCAATGACAATAAAGTTTATTATTATTAAATCATCAATTAACAAAATCCACAACAACAAAAAATGTGTATTTGAAAACAATAATAGATGATAGCAGCTATTTTTTGGTCTTAATAATTAATGCCTTTACAGCCTTTTTTACAGGATGAAGTAGTTTAATGTCTGAAATTCCTCAGGATTCAATCAAGCACTTAATACAATCAATTTTAACACCGTCTTTGTCATATAATAATCAGATTTTACTGTGGTTGCAGGTTTGAAATAAACATGATGATTATGATGAAGATTTTAGACTTTTAACTCTATATGGACCATGACCTGTTTATTTTTTTTTAACTGATCTTTTCTCTTTCCATTGAACTTTTCCTTGGTGATTTATCACCCTTTATATATATATATATATATATATATATATATATATATATATATATATATATATATATATATATATATATATATATATCATGCCACTAGTGGAGGGAACAGGGGGGCGGTGGGTGTGGTCCCCCGGGCCCACATGGATCAGTGGTCCACTTAAACCACAACAGATTTTTTTGTTATTAAATTATATTTATAAATGCTTATTTCCTGATTGCATAGCGAAAATAAAATAACTGTAAATGTGTCCTGGTTTGTAAAGTTATTCTCTCGTGCTTCACTCACTCAAAGTAACCGTCACCCCCCTGGACGTCGGCTACTTAAAATTCCTACGGTTCTTGAACGCACCTTGGCTTACGCACCCTGTAACTGACACACAGCATGTAGACAAACTGAATGCTGCTAGGATGTGTGCGCAGCCAGGACTAAGAAACAGTGGTGCTGTCTGTAGACCAGTATGAGTGGTCAGACTATGATACATCTGTCTTTTCCAGATCTACAATGCTACATAAATACATAAATGCTACATAAATACATAAATGCTACATAAATACATAAATGCTACATAAATACATAAATGCTACATAAATACATAAATGCTACATAAATACATAAATGCTACATAAATACATAAATGCTACATAAATACATAAATGCTACATAAATACATTCACACTTAAAAGTGAGCATCGCCTACCGGATCCTTACTTGATAAAAGAGTGGACGGATGATGTCGGTAAGTTTCCAAGTATACAATAGGCTGACATATATGTACTTAATTGACAAACCTTCTATGTCCACTCATGTTTCGACACATACGACTGTTATGAAGACACACAGATCCTTCAGTCTCAGCTTTACTCACTTGTAATGACCAGCTGCCACCTCAAACTGGTTCAGGAATATGTGAGCATTGCCAAGGTTACAATGGGCTCTCCTCTCAGCCGACTTATCCCCGAACTCTTTAGCGATGAGAAGTCGCTGCCAGGAAACAGTAACAGAAAACAGTAGGGTGCACATTAACCCTATTAAGAAAAAGATTAACAGCTGACATGGAGGAAATGAAAAAGGTAATGACAAGGATAAATAACTGTACCGAGATGAGCTATTATTAAACAGCTACAGTACCACAGCTTATTCACATAAAAACATGCAGGTCAGTGAAGAGATGAGTTGGGCTCTCACTCTTTTGACACTTACCTTTTCATGTGCACCTACTGCTGTTTGAAAGTCACCCAGTAGATAGTAAGTGTTCCCAAGGTTTCCATAGGTTCGACCCTGGGCTGCTCGGTCACCCATCTCTTTAACCAGGCACAGGTTTGCCCTTTAATTTAAAAAAAAATCAAAAATTAAAATGTCATAAAAGAATATGAAAAATAAGTAAATTAATTTATGAAAAAAAAAGATCATGCTTATTTTATTTATTTATTTATTATACTCAAAATCTCATTTCCAGTTCAAATCTCATCACACTTAAAATAAGACACGATAACTTCAAGAGAAATTTTTAAATTTTCAGTGAGATATGAAGAACTTGTTTTTAGACAATAGATTTTGAAAGTCTTAATTTAAGAAGTCTTAACAAGATAATTTTCACTTGTTCCTTAATTTAAGCAAAAAAAACAACAAACTTGAATTGATAGTTGCTATAAGTTACATTGGGATTTTTAAAAGACCTTTTTAATGCCTATTTAACAGACATGATGTCAAAAGAATTAGGAGAATGTATTTATTTATGCCTTGAATTCCCACTGTTCAAAGTCAGTTCTTACCAGTATCTACAAATTTAGCAATATTAAGGTTATAATTTTAATATAAAATGTCAGTTTGTATTATTTTCACTGGAAAAAGTCAAAATCTTATAGAGTGTAATTTACTCATTTTTAGTCCAAATATCTTATCGTGCTTAAAATAAGACAAACGACTCAACACATAGATCTGTAAAATCATATTTCAAAAAATCTTACCAAGATTTTCACTTGTTCTTTTGGCAGATTGTTTGGCTTAATTCAAGCAAAAAAAAAAAAAAAAAACCACACACACACACACATATATATATATATATATATATATATATATATATATATATATATATGTGTGTGTGTGTGTGTGTGTGTGTCTTGTATTAATTTTTAACTTGTTGTTAGAGGGGAATTTTATCCAGTGTATACTGGTAAGACATGAAGTGCACCCCCTGGAAATTCCAATATTAATCTGAAACTATTTAAGTGAACCTTAATTAGGAATGAACTCCTACACCCTGCACATACATACATATACACACAAACACACACACATATATATATATATATATATATAAATAAATAGAAATATAAATGTTGTAATGATCCGCCTATCATCAGGCTCTGCAGTCGACTGGTAATGACTGCCAGTTGTTCTGAAAGAGGAGAAACATCTCAAATTTTCCAGATATCAGCTGTTGTGGATCAGGATTGGACACCCCTGATTTATACAATTCAACACAGATTTAAAACTGTGAGGCTGTATTCCGACTACATCCTGCTGAATACAGGGTTCCACTGTGTAAATATAATACTGTAGGTTTAAACACTCATTTATTCCTGTATTGATTAGGTTGGTGAATGTGGGCGTGTCTACAGCAGAGGGTGTTTAACTCATTTTAGTTCAGTTCCACATTCAGCCCAGTGTGTTTTCAAATGGACCAGACCAGTAAAATAATAACAATGAAAAGAGCTAAATTACATTATGATAATGTTTACATCTATAATGTTTCCGTCAAAATGTGAATAATATTAACTTGACATGTCTTCAGAAAAACAAGTGTAATTTTAATATTAGTCTGCCTCAGTTTATCATTTGTACATGTACAGAACAACTTACATTTCAATTACAAATACACTAAACT
>CM035786.1:7168673-7318673 GCA_020466265.1 Siphamia tubifer | reverse complement strand
ATCAATAATATACCAACTTACAGTATATTTATATATAGTGTTAGTGTCTATATACACACACATACATACTGTAGTATATATACACACAATCCACACGATTTATCTCATCCTGTTACAGACTTCCTCTTCCATATACTTATTTAGAGATACATTTTTATATTAGATTATTACTGAATGTAAATGTTAAAAAAAAACAAAAACACAAGAGTTAAGTCATTTTGTGTAAACCTCTACAGACAATAGAACCTAACCTAGTAATTTAATTATAAAGGGAATAATGGTGATTAAAACTGAGTATTATATCCATCAAAGATAATTTAACTTCTTGTATGTTTGGTTGTGTTTTTATTTATTTCACTTTTTTTTTTTTACTGATTTATTTATTTAATTTCTCACTAATACCTGCTGTATGTTCACAGATATTCAGTTGTTTAAAAAATATGTGAAAATAAGGTTCCATTTTCTATTGTTTTTGTCCTGCATAGAATTATAAACATCAGAGAGATTTTTTTTATTATTATTATTTTTTAAATATTTTAAGTGAGACTTCTGTCTTTACCTGGTGAGTGTGAGGTCATGCCGGTGGTACTCCAGGGCTTTGTTATATTCCTGCAGGTGAAAGTAGGCATTGCCCAGCTGGCTGTAGATGGCACTGAGGATCTGAAGGTCCTCTGTTCCGACCTGGATGGCCGACTCAAAGAAGGAAACGCCGGCCCGATAGTCGCTGGCTTTACAGAGCCGCTCACCTTCCAAAGCCAAGTCCAGACATGACGACTCCATCCTGCAGAGAGATCAGCTTTGTGTTAAAGGGATCATATTTGACTAAACCTGCATTTATTAGGTTTCAGTTCAATTATTTGTGTATTTATATTTACTTTTTTAATGTTAATTTATTTGAATTCTTTTTATTTTACAGCCATTTAAATTCAGTATTTATTTATTCATTCATTTATTTAATTAAGTACTGATGTAATATGATTGTATTTTTTGCTGTTGTGTGGAGCAGTGACTACTTTGAATTTCTCCATGGGGATTAATAAAGTATATCTTATCTTATCTTATTTGGGGACCTTAATAGTTCAGAAAGTTTGAATTTCAACCCTACATGTGCAGCAAACTCATTCATTCTGGCAAAAATCAAGTGGATTTCTACAAACATTTTTAAATCTTCCTTAATTTGTTTCATTTTATAACTAGTTGCATCATGACATTTGCACATATACAGTACAGTAAGCCAAAGCAGGTTTATTTATAGAGCATATTTCATGTACAAGAGAATTCAAAGTGCTTTATATAAAACATTAAAAGTGTTATAGCAGCAATACAAAGTAGGCATGAAAAAGAAAATAAATAAACTGGAAAAACACATGACTTTGCTTAAAGAGCTTAAGATTAAAATAAAGTGCAGATCTGAAATGATGAATAAAAACTATTCAAATGCAGCTGAGAACAGGTGGGTATTTACTCTGGACTTAAACTGGGTGTTTCAGATGATTTTAAGCAAACATTGACCTCATGCAGACAGAAGTGAAGCCAACCCTGAAGTGACAAACATTGCAGTTCACTGTTCCTCCACTAGGGGCAGGATCCACAGCAGTTTAAAAATAGTTTGTTTACCTTCATGACACATGGGAGGTGCATTTTTTTCTAACAGATTTGTTTTAGATGTCATTAATTTTAAAATTATGCAGAACTAAGGGTGTGTCCTTTTGATTGACAGGTGCTGCCAGTGCTAGCGCTGGTGGCTAGTGGTTAGCTTCTGGAAAGGCCTCACGTTAAACCACTTCGGTCGTTTGGTTTCACTGAACTGGCTGAGTTTGTGGTATTCATGTAAATTCGTGTTGGGATATTTTTACTGCACTTATTGAACAAATATGGGATATTTTTACTGCACTTATTGGACAAACATGGGATATTTTTACTGCATTTATTGGACAAATATGGGATATTTTTACTGCACTTATTGAACAAATTTGGGATATTTTTACTGCACTTATTGGACAAATATGGGATATTTTTACTGCACTTATTGAACAAATTTGGGATATTTTTACTGCACTTATTGGACAAACATGGGATATTTTTACTGCACTTATTGGACAAAAATGATTTTCTCTAATATTGATTGCAATAACAGACCACCCTAGAAGTCCGTGCTCCAGTTTATTCATTAATCAGATTCATACATTAACCAGAATCGGTTCGCTGGGGCCTGCAGCTGCTGCTCTCCTTCTTTCTGACCCTGGGGTCGACCACGGGACATTTAGGATCAGTGGGGGATGGAGGACGCAGTAAGCCCAAGCCAAGCCCCATATGGGTCAAAGTCCAGCTCAGTGAGCTCTGGGTCCTGCTGCATTTTTGTCTCTGGCTAATTTGAAGTGTTTTGTGCTTGTGTCTGGTGGCAGCTGTGGTTTTTAGCCGTTAGCGCTCTAGCTTAGCTTTAGCCGGTGTATCCCTGTTAGCTCCAGCTTAGCTTTAGCCGGTGTACCCCTGTTAGCTCCAGCTTAGCTTTAGGCGGTGTACCCCTGTTAGCTCCAGCTTAGCTTTAGCCGGTGTACCCCTGTTAGCTCCAGCTTAGCTTTAGGCGGTGTACCCCTGTTAGCTCCAGCTTAGCTTTAGCCGGTGTACCCCTGTTAGCTCCAGCTTAGCTTTAGCTGGTGTACCCCTGTTAGCTCCAGCTTAGCTTTAGCCGGTGTACCCCTGTTAGCTCCAGCTTAGCTTTAGCCGGTGTACCTCTGTTAGCTCCAGCCGGTGTACCCCTGTTAGCTCCAGCTTAGCTTTAGGTGGTGTACCCCTGTTAGCTCCAGCTTAGCTTTAGCCGGTGTACCTCTGTTAGCTCCAGCTTAGCTTTAGCCAGTGTACCCCTGTTAGCTCCAGGTTAGCTCTTAACTACAGCGCAGAGTTCGATACACGTTCAGCTTCAAGTCTTCAGAAACTAATGGGTCACATGAACAGAAGCTTTGTCCATTTTTATATTTAGTCTATGTCTTAGACTTTCTGGGAGTTTGTTCCAGACATGTGGAACATAGAAGCTTCCGTGTCTGGAAGGACGAGACTTCAAAAATCTTATTTCAGTCATTTCATCGGTAGAAAAAAAATCTTAAATTAAGCAAAAAATAAAAAAAAATAAAAAAAATCTGTCAATGAAATAATTGAAAATTATCTGGGTAAAATTTCTTGAAATGACATTTGTAAGACCTTTTGTTTCAAACTAAGTTCTTAAAAACCAGTGCATTATCTTCCTCCTGCTCCTTCTCAATTGTGAATAAAGTTTTGTTTTCACGTCGTCCACCTTAAGTTCCTTTCTAAGCACTTAAGGTGGAATTATTTTTGCTTGTTCTGTTGCATATTGGAAACAAACTGAACTGAACTGTTCTGTCCATCCTCACTAACAGGCAAAACCGTACAAATATAAAAATGAACTGATTTTTAAGAGTGTAAAAATAGAAAACTAAGCAGTAAATCCTGTCATTTATCAGGCAGAAACAAGCAAATATTAGGCATCACGCTTCATAAATTCCATACAAGATGACATTAAGCTTCCCTGGCTCAACACATTGATGATTTGACACCCCCCCCACACACATACACCCCAACACAAATGTCAAACCTAAAAACTGTCCAAGTGTTTTCAAATGAAAATGGCGATGCATGACAGAAGGCTGTCATCTGAGCTAATGTATCTGAAGGCGAAACACCATAAAAACATCAGAATTACATGGAGATAATGTCTAGTACGAATATGTGGATTTTCACTTTGCACTACGAGCTGCTACAAATATAAAAACATATGCAGTCGCGCAGAGCAATGTGAGCAGAAATCCACATCCAAATATAGGACACAGCATTTCCTGCCGTGAGCACTGAGGCCTAAAAACTCCAGAATTACTCAGGAATGAAAATGTGCAGCTTACATTTAACCATGAACACAAAGTAAACTCAGATGTGTCTGCGGTCAAGGCGAACATCTCCTGCCCTCCACACCCTGCCAATAAAATAAGACCGTTCACTTCAATAGCCAGTGACAAGAGAGAGAGAGAGAGAGAGGGGGGGGGGGGTAAAACAAACAAAAACAAACAAATTAAATTCATTACATCATTGGATTGTAAAACAAATCCATTGAATCCATATTTACTGGGCTTTAGAAAAGAAAGCTTTAAACCAGGGGTCTCAAACTTATTTTCTTCAAGGGTCACATTCAACCTGATTTAATCTCCAATGGGCCAGTAAAATAAAAACATAACCTATAAATAATGACAAGTGTAAAGTTTTGTCCTTGTTTTAGTGCAAAAAAATGTCGAAATAAAGCAACATAAGCTTCTAAACTGCAGTGTGAAATATCAACATTTACACTCTGTTCTTACCGTCTATCATCTCATATGTGCCTTAAGTAGATTTATTCTCTATGTTTGTCATCTTTTTAGATTGTATAAGTGTTTAGTTTTAGTTTTTAGCTTATATATTGTTCATATATTTAAATATGTATATATACTTTTTTCTATTTATTTCTTTGGAAAAAGGGTCTCTGGTCTCTGTACAGGCACACATGAATTAGAACTGACAAATAAAACAAACTATGAAACTTCAAAAAAAGATTAAAAAAAGATTTAAAAAAAAAAAAACAAAACTTGTAAAAGCTGAAATTTCTTAAGAAAAACAAGTGAAATTTCAACAATAGTATGCCTCAATTTATCATTTCTATACTTAACAAGGAGAAAATTGTTAAAATTGTGCTTAATTTTCTTTAGACATTTTAGGTTGTTCATTTTTCTTCAGGTTTTTCACATTTTATTGTTACAGGATAGTTTATAAATGTAAAGATTTTTAGAATTTAATGTAATTTTTTGCTCTAAAACAGAAAAACCAGAAGTTGTTGTTATTCATTAGCAAAATATAATATTTCTTTCACATCAAACTGAGAAGAAAATGTGGTCATTATTTTTGGTAGGTTTTTATGCAGTTATTATTTAACATTAGATCATTATTGTATTATAGAACCACAGTTAAATGTTTTCAAATATATCACTCCTCTTCTCTACATGTGCATGCTGACATCTCATTTCTTATCCACGTAAATTAGAAAAGACAATTTGTTTTTAATTGAATCGACTCTATCTTTTTAGCACAGACTACACAGAAAAAAAAAGCATTTGCCAGCACACATTTAAACTGGAACGTTTACTTTACTGGTTCATGATAGAAAAATCAATGCCTCTTATAGATCAGCAGTATCTGGAGCCTTTTTTTTTTGTCAGCATCAGCCACTGATTATTCCCTGAGGCATAAAAAAAACCAACAATGAATGCAAATCCATCTCTAGTGCAGCCAGTCTAGTCAGCGTGTCTGATGTGGATAAGGTTTTATGTTTTTAATGGACGCAAAACAGGACAGAACACATCAAATAAATACACAGACAATCCAAAAAGAACTGCGTTAATAAATAAACATGTTTTGTATGAATGTCTCCTGTGAGTTCCTTCACTTTAACAGTTTTAGGTCTATTATTGTCATTGTTAAAGTGCTGTATTTCATCAGATGTGAATAAAAACATGGCCCAGCCCACCCTGTTCTCTACACAATCAGACTCACTCACAGACACAGACCGCCACATGTGCGCTGACCTCAGGGTGACCTCCACAAGGGGCTTTTTAACCCTATTTCAGGCCTCGAGCAGTGACAGTACTTCCTCTGAGTCTATCTGCTGCCTTTAACAAGCTTCTGCTTCAGGAAACTGGTTAGATAATTGAGGTTTATCAATCTGTGTATCATTCATTTTTCAAAATAAAAGCAAAAATAAGACAACGAAACAACAAGTTCATTATTCGTTTCCAAAACCAAAATGAATAAACAGATAACGATGTGGTTTTTGAATTTTCCTTTTTGTGTTTAAATGGATAACAGCCATTTTGTGTTTTATCCAATTTTGACCTGAAGCAAATTGAGTAACACGGAAATGACCTTTGACCCGCAGTAAGGGTCACCCTAAGACCTCAGGATATGACGACGGAGAAAATTTGGTGTCATATCATACCATAATGATGTTTAAATGTGGTGACCATGTTTCTTTCAGTTGTGAGGATTAATTTCCAGTTTACTCAATTTGCTTCAGGTCAAAATTGGATAAAACGGGAAATGGTCGTTATCCGTTTTTTCTATTATTCATTTAAACAACGCATCACTATGTGTTTTCTTTTTTTTCATTTTGGTTTTGGAAACAAATGATGAGGAAATGAGTTGTTTTTCGTTGTCTTATTTTTGGTTTTATTTTGAAAAGCAAATGAACTAAAATGATACACAGATTTCTATCCTTTCAAAGAAACAAGACCAGAAAAACTCTACACAGTTTGTCCCAGTGACACCTATGGGTGAAGGAAAGTCTTATTTCACGATACTTTGTCAATATTTAAAAGTATTGATATTTTTAGGTGTTTATTCACATGCATATATGGCAGACGTTCATTTTTGTTTTTACATTTTTAAAAAAATCATTATTTAACTTTTTCTTAAATGATAGTTATTTGAAGCATCATTCTTCCTGTCAGTTCCTTTGTTAGGATTGTACAAAAATAATGTTAGTTTTGAACTAATAGAATATGAACATTTGAGCAGGATCATAAACTGTACAGTCTGTAAAACATTATTTAAGTTTTACATTTTTACAGACAAATATGTTGTGACGTAGCATTACTTTATATTCTAATTAAATAAAAATGTGTTTAGTATTTGTGTTTATTTCTGGTGTAATTCAATTGTTCCAGGATTTATTTACTTTTTTAAAAAAAAAGAAAAAGAGAAATAAATTGCCTTGTTACTGTAGTAGTATCATAATATATCATTATATATTAGTATATGGTATATCTGTGCTTTTATTTATTCACTTTCTAAACTTTTAACCTGCCTATTTGGACACCAGATGGAAATTAGCCATTGCGCTATAATCTGGCACACACACATATATATATATATGTTCATTAATGTGCAATGTCCTGAAATAAAATAATAATAAAAAAAATAAATATTGTATTGTGATCCAGGTATTGATTTTTGCCAATACACCGCCCTAGTGACACCAAAGATCGAGCCTCCATTACTGTGTTTTCTTGAGTCGCCTTATTTAAATCAAAGTTCTGACACATACAACAGGTTTTAGGTGGATAAAGAACAGGTTCAGTCAGATTAATGTTCAAACTAAATCTTCCACAACTGCTCCGCGTCAAGGAAATAGATATTTTACTTATCTTTTGTGCCATTTTCTGATGCAATGATTAATTTTCTTTCCGTTCAACATGAAGTAACACCAACCACGGCCTCCTCTCACATACCTGTTGCCTCTCCCCATTCTGATGCACTCCAGGCAGTTTGATACGACGGACATTTCAAGCTTCTCGATCACTTTCTGGAGCAAACCCAGCTCTATCAGTACGACACCCTCTACCTTCTGTTCCTTCACGTGCATACACATAACGCAGCCCCAGCACCGGCGTCTCTGTCAAGAAGAAAAAGCAGCTTCTTTTTTCGATCTGCTTCTACCTCAACATGCTTCCCTAAACCTGTGTTAACAGCAAAACAAAAGGCTTAATCCACTCTGTGTCCACACTGTCCTGAAGGATCGGGTGCAGGACTACAGACCTTTGTTTAGGTTAACGGAGATTAACACCATGCCATTACCAAGCAGAGGCAGTGGGAGAAGACAGAGAAGGCGTGGGCTTGGCTGTCATGTTCAGCTGATAGCCGCATTTCTGCCACTTAGCCATTGGTAACCTGCATCTTTAAGCCACCTGATGGTGTGTCACTTCCAATTAGGCCAGACCTCAGTGGTAATTATAGCGACTTTAAGTGGCTCCTGTGAACTGTAAAAGCCATTTGCTCAACACACCATGAAGTACGCATTGAGCTGCATAAAGCTTGGGTGAACAAGTATGATTATTACTCAACCTTGAAAAATATAATTTATGTGCATGATAATATATGAATATGTACTAATGAGACAGGTCATTCTTAGATTTGGATAATTGCCGATCATTTCTTCGAGCAAATTACACACTGACAGCATAAAAAGCTAGTACAAAAGGACAACCAGAAATAATTTACATCAAAAAAGGTTCTATTAACTTATCCATAACCTACCCAGGGAAATCCACTTGTGTGAATTAACTGTAAGTCTGTACTGGTCCAATGTGCCCTCTAGGGGAATAAACCATACTGTGGCTCAATGCAGGTCATGTGACATTAAAGCTGCTCCTTCACTTGACCAAATCCTGTGCTGTGTTCCAATATTCATACTGTCATGAGTACATGTACACACATATACTTTCAGTACTTACTAAGTGTACATTTTTCAGTGGGTAAGGCTGTTCCAATTCCAATACTGGATCCTGCCTGCTGCACTTACCGGAAATTGTGTCAGAAATCGCAAAAAATAAATATTTTTTCTAACCAAAATAGATGCTATTTTTTATTGTGTTCTTCATGGATATGAATCTCCAGTTCCTCTGGAGAACGTGTTGTCGCCAACGCGGTCAGCGTGTCCTTTTGGCTGAAAATACACTGGTGTGTGAAACCATTTATGTGTCACATTATTGCAAAGTAGCCGAATGTTTTTCTGTAAAGTTTACCTTCTACATTAACACGTGAATAACCAGCAGTGTTGGACAAACTACTGAAAAACTAATGCATTACTGATTATAAAGTCATCAGTTACAATAGGAGAATTCCTTGTAACATAAGTTATTACTAAATGAATCTGTCCATGTTTTTAATTCACATTCTCACATGACTTCCACTACAGAGGTAATATGTAGACAGTACGGCGGCCGTTGAGTGTGAAAAGTGTACAGTAACTCACACTTAAAAATAGCGTCATTTGAGGGCATCATGCAGGTACTTGCAGGACACTGAAATTTGCTGTGATTAGAAATGGGACGTACTCCGTACCCAGAGACAGTGAAGAAAGGGCAGTAAATACAGATACTGGAGCACATTACTGATCAATAAGTATATAATGAATGCAATGTTAAGTACTCTGCTTTATGTTGTGTGTAGTTCAGGCACCGTAGAGACAGCGTTTGTCATTATTTACATGTAAGTGGGAAAAGCACATGTTTCCGCGCACGCACACATACACACACACACACACGCACACACACGCACATTTCCATGTTTTATAAGGACCAAGTTTGTAATAATCACTTGTCGGTAAAATAGCCATTATGTAGTGAGTGTAAACACACTATTTTTTTTCCCCCAAACAAAAAAAATAAAAGTCAAATTAAATAAAACATTTATAACATTTTAAAAAAAGATAAAAAAAAAACATTGAAAAATAAAAAAACATTTAAAAAATAAAACAAGGAAACATCTTCAAATACATGTTTTGCTTTTAACCCATTTCCACTGTTTTATGGAGCCTTCCAGAAAAAAAGCTAATTAATTAATTAATAAAAAGCTTTATTAGGCCACTTCATTTGCATAAATTTGCATGATTTACACAGATTTATATTTTACTAGTAGAGACCTACATTTATATTTAACCCTTGTGGGAACCGGCATTTTGGTTCCCATTGTGTCACAGCATCACAAATGACTGTATACACTCACACACACACACACACACACACACACACACACACACACACACACACCTTGTCTGGTAACAGTTGGTACTTCAGACTTTACACACCAATACCTGGTTTCACCCTGCGGCTCAACCGTTAACTGCCACTGAATTGCAGAGAATGGAATTCACTGAAGGGAAAGTGTACCGATGGAAAAGCGACTTGACAAGGCTTGTATGTGACGCTAACATTACAACAGGATGAAGTCATCTGCACATACACTAACCTGCAATTAGAGGCGTGAATCTCCAATGGACTCAATATTCAATTATAAATTATCCTGTGAATGATTCACATTAGAGCTGAGTGAGATGACGAAACTATTAATCAGAATCTAATTGTACATTCGTAGTCAAAAGTTTACATACACTTGGAAAGAACATCTTGTCATGACTGTCTTGACTTTCCAATAATTCCCACACCTCTTATTTTTCTGTGACAGAGTGAAACACACGCATCTTTGTCACAAATAAAAAACTATTAAATTTGGTTCTTTTATGAATTCATTATGGATCTGTTGAAAATGTGACCCAAAAATATACATACAGCAAAGCTAATATTTGTTTACATGTTCCTTGGCCATTTTCACTGCAGTAACATGCATTGGGTAACAATCCACAAGCTTCTGAATTAACCTTTGACCACTGCTATTGAAGTTGGATATTCACATCCAACCATTCACTCTTATTGTTCCCATTCACACACACTCCCAGCATGTTTACATTACACTGTGGTTACAAATTTGACTTGAGTTTAACTGTTTCTTCACCCCACATATGTGCGATGACAAACCTAATCCTGCCCCTATGCTGCCTCAGGAGTTCCACTACAGCTGGGATGATGTAATGAATTACGTATGGTGACGGAAATGTTTGAATCAATCAATCAAATCAACTATTTATTTAGCATATATATATATATATATATATATATATATATATATATAATAAGTTAAAAACACACAATAACAAAAGACACAGGTTCATGTTGACATTTCAAAAGGTTATCCCAAAAGACTAGAAGGTTATTATTGCTTCTGTATTTGTACATTCTTAAATTTTTACTAATGGTTTTGCTAATGGTATATCTGTGTTTATATTTTCTCACTTTGTAAATCTGGTACATTTACATATATGTATGAATGTTCATTAATGTGCAATGTCCTGAAAAAGAATTAAGAAAATAATAATAATAATAATAATAATAATAATAATAATAGGAAAGAATCCTCACCAACAGCATTAACCATGTGCGTTTGAACTGATAGACTTAACTTGTCATTAATGTGAACTCTTTGTATTAATATTATGGGTTAACCCTTTCATGTATATCTTGTATATTCATGCAGGTTAAGGGGCCAAGGACGATTGCGGCTCAATACGACAGTATATGTTATCAGAAGTGCCTTTCATTTACACAAAGCCAACACCTTTAGGGTGCAAATGCACACAAATCTGAACACTCCTTCCAGACTGGGGCGTACTGAAGACACGCTGGGTCGCGCCTCCGTCTAAACAGCAAGAAACGTTCATGTTCACGTCACACGTCTTTACGTCACATATGTTCACGTCACACGTCTTTACGTCACATATGTTCACGTCACACGTCTTTACGTCACATATGTTCACGTCACATTCATACGCTGAGCAGGTAAAGCAACACACTTGTCGGACAACCTGGATCCCGCAGATCCTCCAGCTGCATTAGCATTAGCATTAGCACTAGCAGCTGTAGTAAATGTAAGGTAGTCGTTTCAGCTATTGTACAGACATTACACACACATCATAGTCAAACAGAGATGGGTGGACAATTACATACGTCAAAAGGACATAGCCAACCTGGCAGGACTATCCAATTGTATTTCACCAACTGTTGCATCTTCATATAAACAAGGATTTCCTCCTGAATACGCTCGTCTAAAGATGAAAAACTGAAGACGAGACACCACTTTTGCGTCTTCTGTTTTCATTATCTCTGTATAAATGTAGCCTTAGCTTCATATCATCCAATGCACCTTCCATCACACTGACATTAATACCATTACTGTCACTTTCTAGTTCTTGGGAAACCTGATCTGCAGTATGTTTTAGTGTGAATCAATTATTAGATTGTACTTAAATGTTTCCAGAATCCAAAAGTGTTTTGTTTTTTTTTTGCATATTAAAACCAAACAAAAATATACAAGTATTTATTTATAGAAGTGATAACTCTTTGCTGTACTATATTCTTGCTGCTGTAAACCTGGAATCTGCCCTAGTGGGACTAATAAAACTATATTTTATCTTATTTTCATGCTCAGTGATTCTCAACTCATCACAATCCATCACATCCTCAATTTTCTACCTTACTGCACATGTAACTTTAGAACACAGGGTCAAAATCTACAACATAAAAACACCTCATCATTTCCATCCTTGTATTGATACCCCTCCCCTGAACATATAAACGTGACAAAACCACAACAGAAATGCTCTTATAGTGCATCACACATAAACGTGTGAATATACGACAAATCTTTAACACCTCCACCTGCAATCAAGTTCTGCTTAATCTCACAAATGTTTTGGTTGTGAGATCAAATATTTAGGCTGTGGCCTCCTGTAGCCTACTCAGCATCACTCATCAGGTAGCCAATGAAGTGTCAGGTTACGTTCAGTGAAGAGCTTACACTCATAACACTGTTACTTATCAACACACCTACACAGAAACACAACCCAAACACCCCTGTTTTATACGCTCAGAAATTAAAATAAATAAATAAATAAATAAAAATGAACAGCACTTATTAAACGTGTTAAGTTTCTCTTTTGACTTTAACAACAAGAGCAGCACAAAATAATATTCATATAAAATTAATTCATAAAGTATAAGACTGTTTAAGTCAGGGGTGTCAAACTCATTTTAGTTCTGGGGCCACATTCATCCTAATTTGGTATAAAGGTGGGCCGGACCAGTAAAATTCTATAAATAATAAGATAAAAATGTCTTAAATTTTGTTAACATGAACAATTTCTGTTTGTGAGTGGAGAAAAAAAACAGCTAAATTTTCCAATAAAAATGGTCACATCTACAAACTGTACGTGAAAATAAAATGGGATAAATATAAACAACCTCTAAATTAAGAAAAATAAGTGCAATATTGATGATATTATGCTTTAGTTTGTCATTTATACATAGTTTAGTAAAAGGCTGAATATTCCACAAAATATTTCAGGTTATGCACATTTTTTTTGTAAAAGGCTAGTATTTTTTCTACTTTATTTTACACTAAAATAGAAAAGAAAATTAGTATAAAGATATAGATTGAATTGACATAAATGATTTGAACTTCCTTGATTATTAATTATCTGCAGTTCACACATTCATCCCAGGGGCCGGAGTGGACACTTTGGCGGGCCGCATTTGGCCCCCGGGCCTTAGGTTTGACACCTCTGGTTTAAATCATCACCAATAACAATATGAGTGACTATAGTAACTGGTCAATTCTGCACTAATTAGTTCAATCCTGCACAGTTGGACTCTTCATATTAGCTGCGTTTCCATTACTCTTGGAAATTCACAAAATGTAAAAAGTGCTATAAAAACTAGTAATGGAAACATCTGAATTGGTGAATAATATTTGGAACAACCCATGCATTTGTAATATTAAGACTCACTTTTAATTAATGAACTCTACTAGGTCATGTTTTATTCTCTAAAGACACATGGTTTCTTCTGCACATGCTCCGTTCACTCCAGGTCAAAACTAGATGCATCAGAAAGATAATTAAACATAATTAGGGCTCATCATACTGAAACTGTCTAGAATTTAGTTTTTTATTTTTCCTCTTAACAATAAACAAAAAACTATTTGCATTTGTTTGTCTCTGTGTGATACAGCTACACCTTTAGAAATACAATAAAAGATTTTACTACAAATATTTCACAATAATATTGAGATTGTGAACATTTCAGTGATGAAAGTGAGGTATGAAAAAAAAACTGAACTTTTTTTGGTTAGTGAAATTTATTTATTTATTTATTTTTTAAACTAGACTTTCTTCAGTGTAATCCAGTGCATTTTCAGATCACTATAAAGAGAAAACAGTATAACTAATTATTGCATTCTACAGTCATATATTATTCTACATTAGCCATTTTTGTGGATAAAAGATTCAAATGTATGCAGTTAATGTACTTCAGTTTATTACTATGTAAAGTACATATCACTGGCCTCAGTATTGTTTGTGACACACAAACCAAATTTTAATTGAACATCACAAATGAGGAAAAAACCGGACGGAATTATCGCTAAAAAAAATAAATAAACGGATTTCTGGTAAAAAACTGAAAACTTTCATCACTGAAATTTTAAATGTGTCTGGAAAAAAAATATGAGTTTTTTCTTCCATTATTCTGCCCTACAAAAGCAAAAAGGCAGTAATTGCATTTTTGGCCAAAATAAGTTATTGTGTTTTTTTGCAACATTCAAATCATTCTTTGTCATGTAATAAAATATCTCATTTCAAATGGGTGAGTGTTTGTACAGTAACTGCAAAAAGTACAAGTAAAACAAAACAAAAAGACAGTAAAAACCATTACTGTGTTCTTACTAATGTCCATTTAGGACCCTGGCCCAACAGTTTACAGTCAATCACTGTATTAGACTGAAACACATGATGGAATTACTGTATTTTCTGAACTGGACTAGTTAGTTAGTTTATTTCAGTTACAAAAATTACACCATAATCTCATTTTGTGCTTTCAGTTAACAAATGTACACATATATATGTATGTGCTGTATATATATATATATATATATATATATATATATATATATATATATACATACATACATACATACATACATCTTTATAGAAACCAAAAATCTAAAATATACACATACATATATACACACATCCTTCAATCCATCTTTAAATATATATGCATACACACATATCTAATAACAACAATTATTGTTATTATTATTATTTTTATAACTCATTCTGGAACTGAAAAAGAAATAGGCAGAAGTCTAGTCTTATTTGACCTATCCTATAAAACCATTGAATCACCAGCAGATCATTAATGAAAGAAAAGACGCACTGTCAAATGGTTTTTACTGTATGAAGGTTTTTCAAATATAAAGGTGCATTAAGTGAAGTTAAAAAAATCATGATAAAAAGTCAAAATTATGAGATGAAGTTTACATTTCCAGTCACTAATCACTGTCAGAGTTCATCCATACATCAGTCCCACTGTGGTTTTTGTTGAACTAGTTAATATTTAGTAACAATAACTGCCTCATGTCCAATAATCTATAACTACTGTGTCTGAACAACAACAGAACGTTAAAGTCATTTTTCTCAGTTTGTGTCTGTGCAGTTACTGTTGGATCCTACCTGCGGCGAACATGGACTAAATGCTCCCAGTCTCTCACACACTGAAGAACAACCTTCCCATACATGACAAGAAGAGTCAGACCAGTGAACCAACAGAAAGAACCACTGTCAACTTCCGCACTGCGTGGAAAAGCAGCATTTTACAAGAATGAAGAGACTCGACATCCTTAAAAGTCATCAGGAAACAGTGAACAGAACTGAGCCTGGACTCAACAATGAAGGAATTCAACCGTCACACTATCTGTGTCCCACCTCTTATCTTGAAACCGGAGAAGCCTTAGTAAGCGTAAACACTCATGGAAACTCACTATCATGTGTTCGCAGCCACAAAATCTAATTCATTAGCAAAAGTAAACAATCAGTTCAGTTCTTGGGTGATGGAAGTGATAATCTACTTTTAATCTATGATGTAATTTAACAGTTAAATAAATAAGTGGCTGTAAGTACTGAAGGGATGACACTTCTTTATCTGAAAATACCTGACATATTTATTTGGAACTCTCACACACTCACTGAGCTAAAATTAGAAACCAATAGAAATGTTTTTTTTTTTTTTTAATTTATTTTTTTTAGGACTCAAGGACTCAAACGCTGACTAAAATCTTAACAATAATGCACACATGAAGTGTATCAGCTGGATGACTGCTTGATCAAACCGCCTTTGCTCTGTAGTTTCTTGTTATTATTATTATTTAGCTTTGTTTTTTTTTTTTTATGATACACCCCCCCCCTCTTTTAATATTTTAATAGTTTTATTTTACAAAAAGCCTCCTGTGGAAAGATGTTGTAAATTAGCTTGTGCTAAAACACTCAAACAATGCACCTTGTTTGTCTAATATAATTGCTATGTCCACAACAAATAAACAGTTAAATAAATAAACTAGAACAACACTCAGAGCGCAGACCTCCACCAAGGTAGAACCCCCCCCCTTTGAAAATATGCTCTCCATTTACTGCAATGTCAAATTTCAAAATGATCCAGAATCTCTTCCGGATCACCACCCAAATGTAATCATTTGTTCCTTGTGACACTCCCAACACATCCTGAAAATGCCATAAAAATCTGTCCATAACTTTTTGAGTTATCTTGACCCTCCCCCAGATCACCACCCAAATCTAATCACTTCCAGAACTCCCCCATTATCAACCTACCCTGAAAATATCATCAAAATATGCCCATAACTTTTTGATTTATCTCGCTAACTAACTAACAGGCAGACAGACAGGCAGACAGACAGACAGACAGGCAGACAGACAGACAGACAGACAAACTCTGGCAAAAACATAACCTCTTTGGCCGAGGTAATAAATAAAATTAGAAAACACAACTTAAAGATCTGGTGATTAGCACACAAGTCACAATATTATTACCACAATATATCACAATTAGAGATAGTGAAATTTCTAAAAAATCTTGACCGATAACTGGTTGAAATCGGTCACTGAGAAAATAAAACACTAGCTTTGTGGGTTCACACACACACACACACACACACACACACACACACACACACACACACACACACACACACACACACACACACACACACACACACACACACACACACACACACACACACACACACACACACACTTTTTAAACACGAGTCACACTGGGAGGTCAAACCATGTTATGTTAAAAGCTAACGTTAAATCATCACACAGAGAAAACATTAGATGTTCCAGTAAATTCTGTGGCTAAATATGGTGTAAAAAAAAACCTTAGTTATGTCCACCACCCGTCACGTCATTATCTAAACTATCCTGAAGGACGAAGATATTAACAATCAGGGGTGTAAAATAATTGTAATTCAGGTTCTACATACAGAAAAATGAGAACTCCATTGGAACAAACCAGTAAAATATGATCATAATAATCTATAAATAATTAAAACTGTCACTTTTATATATGTTTTAGTGTAAAAATGAAAAATTACAAGAAAATCTTTATATTGACAAACTATCTTTTGACAAAAAATGTGAACAATCTGAAATGTCTTAAGAGAAGTAAGTGTAATTTTACCAATATTCTGCCTGTTATTCAATGTTTTATGTATTTGTAATGGTAATATTAGTTGTAATTGTGGTAAAATATTATTAAAATTGCACTTTTTTCTTCTTAAGTCATGACAGGTTTTTCAGATTTTTAAGGAAACGTTACACATGTAATTTTACTATAATATAATTTGACTTTTTTTTCACTGATCTGGCACATTTCAGATCATACTGGACTGAACTAAAGTGAGTTTGACATGTGTGTTGTACAGGTATAAATATGACAACCTGAACTGAGGGTGAGTCACAGTTCAGTCCACAAACCACAACATCCTCTGGCTACTGACGGTTTTAGTTTTCTAACCAGACAGTAGTGATTCAGACAGTTGTTAAAGTCCCATAACCACAGCAAAACTAAAACTAGATATTCAGCAGATGAGGAAACAAACCCCCCCCCCCCCCCCCCCCCACACACACACACACACACACACACGTTTACATGTCTCATAAGGACCAAGTTTGTAAAATACATTTTCTTTATAAAATACAAAAAAATTGAAAATGTAATAAAATTAAAAACTAAAAATTAATTAATAAAAAAATTTAATTCCAAAAATAAAACAAATAAATACATTACAATTAAAATAGGAAATAAATAAATAAAAAACCCCATAAAAATAAATCCATTTAACAAAAAAAAAAAAAAGAAAAATACACATTTAGCTTTTCATCCATTTCTCTCATGCTTTATGGGGACTTCCAGAAAAAAATTAATGAATGTATTTATAGGGCCACATCATTTCTATTTTACTAATGTGGACCTTTATTTATATTTCATCCTTGTGGGGACCTGAATTTTGGTCCCCATGAAGTGACTGTGTAAACATACCAATGTCCCTATAAAGATACACACACACACACACACACACACACACACACACACACACACACACACACAGCTGTGTGTTTTGAGGTGGACTTGTATCTGTATTGAATGAGTCGTTTCTCCGGTGATCTCACTCTGACTGAGAGTCTTTGTCGATGTTTGCAGATTTTTTTCTACATTGCATCACTCACTAAACTCTTGAAATAAAAAAAAAGGGGAGCAGTCATTTCTGAGGTTGGGAAAGAGTAACACCAGGAACCAGTGCGGATTTTTTTTTCTGCAGTATTTGAGAACTCAGCTGAAGAAATGAAACATTATGTCCTTAGAACGGGGGTGTCAAACATGCGGCCAGAGGGCCAAATCCGGCCCCCGAAAGTATCCAGTCCGGCCCTGGGATAACTTTGTTAAATACAAAAAATGACAGTGAATATAATGATGATTTAATTTCAGGTTCTACAAACAGATCTAAATGAGTCAGATCAGTAAAATATGATTATAATAATAACTTATAAATACTATCATAATAACCTATAAATATTATCATAATAACCTATAAATATTATCATAATAACCTATAAATACTATCATAATAACCTATAAATATTATCATAATAACCTATAAATACTATCATAATAACCAATAAATACTCACAACTTCACATTTTGCTCTTTGTTAATTTAACATTTTCATGTAATTTTACTGTATTTACAATAAAACAATTTTTTCACAAAAAAACATGAATAACCTGAACTTATATGAACATTTTGAAATGTCTGACGTGTAAGTTTAACAATGTTCTGCCTGTTATTAAATGTTTTGTGTGTTTGTAGATACACGAATAAATAATCTGTACATTGTAATTGACGTGTAAATGATAAACTGAGACATGATCTTGTTAAAATTGCATTTAGTTTTCTAAAGAAGTGTCAGTTTAATCATGTTATTCACACTGTTTTGAAGGACAGTTGGAAGATGTTAACATTTTCATCACATAATTTTACTTTTTTTTTTGCTCTAAAACAGAGGAAAATTTGGAGTTGACATTATTTACTATTTTTATGTTATTATTTTAGTGGTTCGGACCAATTCAGATCAAATTTGGTTTAATGTGGCCCCTGAACTAAAATGAGTTTGACACCCCTGCCTTAGAAAAACATAAACAAAAATACTTATGATATCTACACTTTCCTGAAAATATTTAATCGCAGAATCAGCGTTAAGTACATGTTTCATAAGAGATTATGTCAGAAATCGTAGGATAATTTCTAAATATGGATACACAAATTCGTCACCAATACAAATATAAAAACGCAATAAAAAGCAAAATATACATCCTACTACTTTTTTCTACTTTAATATAAATTCCATGCTTATGTCACAGCATCTAGCATGTAAAAAAAAATCTCAGAAAAGGAGATAAAAACAGACTATTTATCTTAAACATTACAATTATAACAGCCCTGCAGTTCAAGTTAGAACAGCTCTTTGCTCTGACTAACTGTTGTTGCATCTGGTCGTCATAAAAATCCCAAAGTGGTGTCTGAAACCATAACTACTTCAATATGAAAACGCCCAACCTTTTTCCTTGGCAATTAAGTGATGCACTCAAAAGTGATAATCATCGTTTCTTTTGAAGAAAGCTTATAAGAAACCATCATGAGAGACTCAACCCATACTCTTATATGAGGAAAAAGAGGTTAGAAGGACATTTAAATAGAAAGATCTCTGTAATTATTGTCTTAACTTAAGTAGAATAGAACTGGATCACAATTAATATGTTAAAAGTATTAATAAATATTAAGGCAGTCAAAGGATTTCAATTCTCAATTAGATAAATTACAGGTTTGATTTGGATTAATTTCAATTAATCATGATCAAAACACTGTAGTTCTGGTTTTTGTTATGTTTGTTTTTGTCACAAAATACAAAAAAAATTCATGAAAAATCCAAAACGTGCAGAGAAATAAAACTGAAAACCATGCTAGTCCACAAAAAAAACACACACACAAAAAGTGACAAGAAACTCAAAAAACATATTCAAAAATGCTTCTAAAAACAGAAAAAAAACACCCAAAATTTTGATAAAAATATCCAAAACATATGCAAAAAAATAATATAAATGTAACTAGCATGTTTATTCAACACCTTCCACAGTTTCAACAAACCAACTGTTCCATTTAACTGTATTAACATTTCTAATCAGATTAATTCATGATGATGAATTACTGTACTGTGTGTTTATTTTGACAGAAAAACAGTGAAAATACACAGACCTATTAAATTCCTTGCAGATATTTAACACTAAACTTGGTGTTTGAATATCCTGAAATAAAAATAAAACCATGTGCTTTTGTCTTTAATGCTGCAAATACAGTTTTACATAAACATTTCCAGCTCAGCTTCATGACAGCATGTGTTTTGGTATAGCAGTAGAAACTAAAAATGAGTCACTTTTAACATGAACATGCTGTCAC
Organism: Siphamia tubifer; assembly: GCA_020466265.1. NCBI lineage: Eukaryota > Metazoa > Chordata > Actinopteri > Kurtiformes > Apogonidae > Siphamia > Siphamia tubifer. The sequence continues at coordinate 7,298,322 of CM035786.1, read as the reverse complement.
ATGTTCTGACTGACGGGAAAGAAAATGAGGAAAAAACTTCACGCTCCGTTGATATAATAACACCAAGTGTAAAACAGAGGAGGAAAAATAACGTTTGAGAAACACTGAGAGCATAAATAAACTAACTTCAGCTGGAAATGTGACGTAATAAAGGAAAACATTCAGGTCTGACAGCAGAACTTTTTTTTAAAGTATTCGTTTCGCCTACCTTAACGTGATGACCGCGAACACCTCACGAACATGTTTTAGTTTGAGAGGGAAAAAAGTTTTATCGACTCCAAATCTTCCACAACAGTTGTATTTGTCGTCGTCTAGTTGTTAGTAATCGTTGCTACTCACTCGTCCATCTGGAAGGAAGATGAATCCACTGTCTCGGGAAGCAGAAGTTGAAGAAGCCCCTCCTCGATCCAAAAAATCTGCCTCCAATTAGGATTCCACGGGTGACGCATTCAATTGCAGTCGGAAATGTCGCCGCCGATGAACAACTTCACTTCAAAGCGAGAATAAAACGTCTGAAATATAAAACTGGGAAAGCTGAAGGCGAGTTTCTCAGCAGGATTATGTGGATATAAGTCAGGTTTTAGTACAGTCCTGTCTAGAATAGCTGAAAGTAACCCAGGTCCAATCGACCGACGTGATTGTTGTCGAGACTATTTAAGCTCTTTCGCCTCCTGCAGGTCACAGCATGTACCTGCAGCTGAATACCCTCCTGAAGCCAAGGAACAGACAAGGTTTTTAAATGAATTTGACATAAATAAGAGTATTTCGTGGAAATTGCATAATATAATGCTTTTAGATAAATGTTTTAAAATGTATGTATATTTTAAAAAGGTCTTATTTTTTTAATGGAATGTCCTTTACAGTACTTTGTTTCCTGACTTTTTATCTTATAATTTTGACTTTTTATCTCACGATTTTAACTTTTTATGGTCACAGATAAAAAAAAATTTAAAAAATCTAGTTTAGTGAATCAAATGGAATTGCATAGGGTTATGTTTATTTTAATTTAATGTAATTTGATTCACTCAACTAAATGTTTTTATGTGTGACCTATTGAAGAATTTTTTAATTGATTCAATGTTTTACTTTTTTCAGTGTACATCATTACTTGAAAGAAATGAAATATCTAACATACTCATTTGCATTCCTTATAAAATTATACGGTTTCTTACATTGAAAGCCCACTATTATATCATATTTTTATCTCTGATATGTATACGTCAACATCAGTAGAGAGGCTGCTGTTGTAAGGTTTGGATGTAAGTGTTTATTTCTTTTATTGTAAATGTGTGTTTTCTGACTGAACCATTTTCTGAGTGACATTCCAACAAATATAAGAATTTACTTCTACAGGTCTATTCCTTTTAATAGCTCATGTTACTTTGTAGTGATGTGCTTTTAGAGCTGTTTTATCAAAGCTTTTCCTCAGACACTTCCTGTCTTTTGACATCTTTGTTTTGGTATCCTTGTGGTAAAGCGTTTCCAAACCCTTGAATCCTCCCTGGCTGTGATGGATGGTTTTAGAAAAGTTGCTTTTAGCTAAGTGGTTCTGATGGTATAAAATAAGGGGTGTCAAACTCATTTAAGTTCAGGGGCAACAATAACCCAGATTTCATCATAAGTTGGTCTAACTAGTAGGAGCAGGAGAAAAAAATCGATTGCCATATGTATCGAGATTTTTTGTTTTATGTTTTTTTTTTTTTGTTCAAAAATCTATTTTCAAACCCGGGTCTTCTTGCTGTGAACTAACCACTCAGCCACTGTGCTGCCGTTAGTTTTCCCATAGTGTTTATTTCATGCTTCTAAACATTTTGTTTGCTAAAATTCATGTGACACAAACTGATAAATGTTGTTTATTGTTTTGTTATTCAGGATGATGGTGAATGCTCGTGAACCTCCGTGATCGCTCCAGACAGGATGAGTGTTGATGTATTTTCCAAAGGCGTAGTTTCGAGGGGTGGGCTGACGAAGAGGCATAGGTGTGTATACTTTCAAAATATAGCTGCAGGAAAAGCTTTCCAAAACCTTCTACCCTTCCTTCAATAGTTTTTTTTTTTTAAATACTTAAATCTTTGCCTCGTCTGGTGTCTCTAAGAATAAAATAGTTGAATTACTGCTGACTCTTTATTCTTTCTAAAATTTGTTTTACAAATAAATGTATTTTAGTCCAAAAAATGATCCATTACTGTGTCATTAAAAAAATAATAATAATAACAATAATATATGATTCAAGAGACAAAAAATATCCAGTGAATAAATGACTCAGGATGTTTTTTAATTGTTTAATATGTAACTGTAGCTCAAGGTCTTGTTCAAGTAGTTCACAGAGGATTAAAATGAAGACTGAGCCATTCAGGATTAAACATCAGCTGTTTCTGAATCATTATAATACCAGTACTAGGGAGGTAGTAGAAAAGAAATAGCCCTCCTCTGGTTACACATTAGTAGCTTTAAGGGACCAGAACAGTTTTCGTGGGTCCAGCCTCCCTGTTAAACCAACATTAACAGACTCATTAAACCGTGGTGTACCGGGACGGTCCAGGACAAGACCGGAAAGGAGAGCGTCCGTTGGGAAAGTCAGTCAGGAAGACGGGGTCGTGGGTGGGTTGTTCGGTCTCGATTAAGGCCTGACGTTTTTTGCGGTCCCGCCTTTGGTAGCGGAAGTTGAAGGGCGGGCGCATGGCTCCAATTTCCTCTGAGGATGAAACTGCAGAGTCCACACCTGCTGCTGGAGGCTGCTGCTGGTTCAGTACCACTTCAAAAGACTCACTGGACGATGAGAGGAAGGGGTCGGAGGGTCTGGACACAACAGGCGGGATAAAGGGCGCAGGAGGGGCGGGCGCAGGAGGGGCGGGCGCAGGAGGGGCAGGCGCAGGGGGGGGCGGGCGCAGGGGGGGCGGGCGCAGGGGGGGGCGGGCGCAGGGGGGGGCGGGTGCAGGGTCGAACGGTTCCGGTTGAGTGACAGGGGGCAGCGTGGGGTCAGCAGGAACTGGTATCAGCTCCGGTTCTGGCTCCGGCTCTGGATAATATCCTGGGTCGTCGACTACAGGTGGGGAGAGGGTGGGGGTTGCGGTCTCTTCGGGGAGGTCGAGAACCTGAGGCTGCAGCGGTGTGAGTATGTCGACGTTCTGGAAAAGACGAAACGACATCACATGAAAAAGTCCACTTAGAGCAAAAGGAGCTTCAGTCATGTAACATTACCATACACGCCACAGCCTCACAGAGGAGACAACATAATTACAGCACTCACTGCATGCAGTCAAAAACACAAGCATACAATTTAGAATCTGACACACACCTTTAAACACACCCAAAAACAACACACACCCCAACACGCAGGCATGACACATGGGATCTGACAGAATAATTATACGGCCGGTGGTGTTCATTCAAAAGTTTAATGATCATTTTAAAGGTTGCCTCAGTAAAATCACAATCAAAACATACGAGTATAAAACATTCATCAAACCGAGGTCAGACAAGTGGGTTATTGTGTCCCTGAGTACTGTCCTGCAGAGTCAAACTAATGCCACTTCACTTCACATTTGGCTCTAATTCTCATCACTTCACCACAGAACTATTATGTTGTATCTGAGAGGTGTCAAACATGTGGCCCGAGGGCCAAATTATGGCTGAATAAAAACTACTACTATTGTTAATCATACTAATAATAATACTAATAAATACTACTACTACTACTATTACTAATAATAATCATCATCATCATCATAATATTAATAATAATAGACTACCTGTACTTTAAACATCTCACAGGACACTTGAACCTCTGGATGGGCGTTAAAGTCTCCAATCACAGATCCTGTACAGAAACCTGTTGTCTGAAAAGAACATAGAAAATGTTTATTAATTTAATTTAGGAAAGTTATGGAAGTTAATGAAGTTAAAGGAAAGAAATTGAGGAAAAATCTGTTAAAAATGAGAGGAAAAGGACTGTCACATACTTAAAAACAGAATCAATTACCACAGCTCTTCAGTGGCGTCATTTTTAGACTCAAAATTAATCTGTCATGTCATCAAGAAACACTTCCAGCCAATGCCTCAGAAAATAAACTAGGTGCAGGATGATCAGTATTTTTGTAGCAACATTAATTAGCATCAGTTTTATGAAGTGTCATCCTGTCAGCATCGTCATGTCATTTTTTTAATCTATTAATAAAACTGTTTCAGAAAATGTAGTTTGATGATAACTTTGACGTCTATATTTTTGCAGCACTAGCTTTACATTCGTCTCTAATATTAAAATATCTAATATGACATTTTGCATATCACATATGACCAAAACCAAAAACGCAGTCATTTTCCTGGTGTTTACCTCTGTGTCAGATTTAATTGTCAGCCTTTGACAGGTTTCTCTTTCTGTTATTCCCTCTGGACACTGTTGGACTGTGTACTCAACAAAGGTGGCTTTCACCGGCACAGTCTGAAATAAAAGAGCAGGGAGAAAAGGGGACAAAAATAAACTATAAAGAAACAGATCAGAACCACCATCTTGGTCTCAGTACACACAAAAATCTCACATATATTTTACAGCCAAACACAAAAATGAGCAACATGCAATGTTTGCTTCTGAACATTTTACCGTCTCATTTTCACCTAAAACAAAAGCTTGACCAAACAGTAAAGATTTAAGTTCTTCCACTTATCCTTTGCAACCTTGGGTGTATCATTATGGTTATTGTGGAGGAGTAATGGTACTCACATGGCCAACAGCAACTCAAAGGTGTGTTGGACCGTCTGCACTGTGCTCAGGTGCATCCTGAGATTTGTAATTTCACAATAAAAATAACATTTAACACTCTGCTGTGTTACAATCAAAGCCCTAGAGGATACAGAGTATACCTACAGTAGTTATTTTTCAGTCATTATTGGGTATACCTGCTTCTAAATCTGCTTAATCTGTACAAAGAATCAGTCCTGCCATCTTAAAAAACTAGGTCTATGCAGTCGTCTCCAACTGCTAAAGGTTTATCCCTGACAGGCGATGCAGTCACCCATTATTTCCAACACTCCCACCCACTCATTACTTATATATATATATATATATATATATATATATATATATATATATATATATATATATATATATATATATATATATATATATATATATATATATATATATATATATATATATTTTATACCTCAGAGTGGAGAGGGGTATCGTGTTTGAGTCTGTGTGTGTGTCTGTCTGTGTATCTGTCTGTGTGTCTGTCTGTGTGTGTGTCTGTCTGTCTGTGTGTGTGCGTCTGTCTGTGTGTCTGTCTGTCTGTGTGTGTGTCTGTCTGTCTGTGCGTCTGTCTGTGTGTTTATCTGTCTGTGTGTCTGTCTGTCTGTCTGTCTGTGTGTGTCTGTCTGTGTGTGTGTGTCTGTCTGTCTGTGTCTGTGTGTGTCTGTCTGTGTGTCTGTGCGTTTGTGTATCTGTCTGTCTGTCAGTAGGTTTACGCAAAAAAAAACTACTGGACCAATTTCCAAGACATTTTCAGAAATGGTGCGAGGTGTTCCAGAATAGATCCCATTAAATGTTGGTGAGTGTAGGTCAAAGGTCAAAGGTCCCAGTCACCAAAAATGTGTGTGCTGTTGTTGTTGTGTCGGGCACCACTTGTTTTCAACGTACCTGCGCTGCGACTCTGGTGATCTTCTTCACTCCCAGACCTGCACCCAGCAGGGACTTTCTTTTGTAGGACTGTAGAGTGACCTGAGCTGCACTCATGGCTACTGGGCTGTCGTCAGCCAGCAGGACAGGACACGTTGGACATGTCCTCTGGAGTTTCTCTTCAGAATCTGCAGGGACCAGATTATAGGAACCATTATTTGAACCTTTATGCAGTTAATATTTAACTAAATGCTGATCACGTAAGGACATAAAAAGCACTGGGTTAAAACTCACAGTAAAATCAAGATGCATTTTTTCACATCTTGTTACTGACTTAATAAAACCACCTCCTCTTTGGGACTGTGTGGGTGAACAAACACCTATACTGTCGATTCTGCCAACCTGAACCAAACACCTACAATATATCTACAAACACTTCATTTACCGTTTGTCAGAGCAAAATTAGTTCTTCTTCTATTTTTTTTCTTCTTCTTCACTGGCGTATTACAGTCATTACCTTCCTCCGTACATTTCACTTTAAATACGTGAATATATCGTACATGTTACAAAATAAAATACAATAATTATGACTTAATTAACCCATGTATTATGTTAGGGGTCAATTTGACCCATTTCATTTTTTGTATTGATCAAAATACTGGTTATCTTTTCTTTTTCTTCATGAAATGTTGTGACTTGGTCCAGTAGTTTTTGTGTAAACCTGCTGATAAACAAACAAACAAACAAACAAACTCAAACATGTGTTGTGTTTGTTTGTTTAAGATTCATTTTGGTTAATTTTACTGATGAATTTGGCAGTTTTTTTTTAAATTTTATAAATTTTTGACTTGAACTGTTAAAGTCTCAGCAGTTAAAAGATTAACCCCCCCCCCCCCGTCCAATTCATATCCCCCTTCTCTATGAGTGTGAGCAGTCATATGATCCTAAACAATAGACGTCCTCTGACAACGTAAGTGGCATTTGCGTCACTTTGGGCCCCCCCTCATGGGCTCCTGGGTGCCCGCCCCACTGGCCTGGTCTGTAATACGGCCCTGACTTATATGACGTGATATTGTAACAATATTACAGACCAACAATGGTGACGGAAGTGACACAAAAACATGATTAGTTTGTGATTAGTATTAGCTATAACAAAGTTGAGAGTATCTTTGAAAATCAAAGTTAATAAAATGTGATTTTCATTCTTACCTGGGACCAGGAAACAGTCGTAGCTGTACAGGTATGAGTAACCGTCCTGTGTGTGGAGGATGGTGGTGTTGCAGTTTCCAGAGATTTGCTTCAAACAAAAACAGAGAATGAAATTAGATAGACAGACAGACAGACAGACAGGCAGACAGAGAGATAGATAGATAGATAGATAGATAGATAGATAGATAGATAGATAGATAGATAGATAGATAGATAGATAGATAGATAGATAGATAGATAGATAGATAGATAGATAGATAGATAGATAGATAGATAGATAGATAGATAGATAGATAGATAGATAGATAATTTCTTGTACTGATAAATTAATATATTATCTTATCTTATCACACCACTTATATTTTAATTGACTTTAACATTCTGAGAATGTTTAATTAAATTTCTCTCTTCACTATTTATATAAATATTTCTATAAAGATATAATTTTCTTATTTTTTCCATTATATTTTCACTATTATCTAATTCAATAGTTTTTTTTTCAATTTAATGGACATAGTCACAAATACAGTAAAATGAGCTTGAAGTATGAAACATGTCCTCCATATGTGTGTGTGTGTGTGTGTGTGTGTGTGTGTGTGTGTGTCCTACCGTTTCCATGAATGGCCTTACATCACACCGTTTCCATGGTTTTGGGCTACCGATGTGACACTTGGTCTCTAGGACGTCCAGGTCCAGGTAATACACATTGCCTGCTGGGCCCTGATATGAACAATGCAAACACACAATACAAGACAAACACACACACACACACACACACACACACACACACACACACACACAAAATCAGTTGCCAAGCAAATGATAGAAATAAAAGAGAGGGGGTGGAAACAATGCTCAGTGCAGCATTTTCAACAGTTGTTGTTCTCAAATAAATGCTTGTGTGTGTGTGTGTGTATGTGTACACACACACACACACACACACACACACACACACACACACACACACACATATATATATATATATATATATATATATCACTATGCCTTGAATTGAACAGGAGTCAGCTGTTCACTGCACTTATTTGTTAAGACACATGTATAAGGAACACTTTCAGAGGTGTTATTCCATGTACAATATTGATTTGGCCGCCGGCACTTTGAGCAGGTGTAACAGCTGCATTTTCAGAAGCTGAACAGAAGCTCTTAAAATCCTGATCTATCCTGTATTTAGCCTTCAGCGGCCGACAGCATGAAGTTCATAAAGCCTGTTGTGCAAGATTTGTCCCACTAGTCCTGAACCGGAATGACCTGGACTTTTATTAACAGTTGCTTTAACGCCCGAGGCCTTTTTTCATGAGGCGTGAAAGAGGATAATTCTCATTTAGTTTAGTTTATTTCACACTTTAAAAGATGACAAATACATAAGGAAGTGCAAACAGAAATAAAATACAACAGTGCAAGGGAGGACAAAAGTTTCTATAGATCCTCCCTTCATCAACTTATTTAACACTATCCAGAGTAAAATAAATGTTAGCTTCATTTTTAGATGAGTGGTATACATGCAGATAGTTCACACCAAAATAACACCATTTGGATGTAGATTGAGCCAAACTGTGTTAACATGGAAGTGATTAGATCATGTGTTTTCACTGACACCAAACTTTTCTAAAGTTCTAAACAACATCACACTTACATGATAGTAAGCAGAGGGTCCCTAAAGACAAACCCAAGTGTCCTGAGGTCTTCATGTTGTCTGATAGTGTGTCTACAGACAGTTTGTCTTTAGGATGAATGGTAAATGGACTGCACTTATATAGCGCTTTTCCACCTTCATGGTGCTCAAAGTGCTTTACATTAGCCTCTCATTCACCCATTCACACACACACTCATACACCAGTAGGTTTCTAAGGTCTAAGGTCAGTCCTACTGGGGGCCTAAGTCAGGGTTCAGTGCCTTGCCCAAGGACACTTCAACATGTGGACAGCCAGAGCTGGGACGCGAACCGCCAACCTCTAGGTCATTGGGCGACCCACTCTACCACTGAACCACAGCCGCCCTCGACGATGAAGTCAGTGCAGAGTTACACGCTCTGGAGATTCACTATTACGTTGCGTTCTTTTTTAAAAACATAGTCCAGTATTTCATTAGACATTGAAATGAAGCGAATGCAACAGAAAAGCTTATCCTAATAACAGGTTGTTGTTTTTTAAAAAAGAATGCAACAAAATCATGAATCTCCAGAGCGTCTAACTCTGCACTCGACTATTACTGACTTCCTCCTAAAGACGACTTCTGCATTAAAGGAACTGTCTGTAGATCAGTAACTGTGGACACACTATCAGACAACATGAAGACGTCAGGACACTTCAGTTTGTCTTTAAGGACCCTCTACTTATTACCACATAAGTGTGATGTTGTTTAGAACTTTAGAAGAGTTATAAAAATAGAGTTTTGTGTCGATGAAGACATGCTCTAATCACTTCCATGTTAAAACAGTTTGGCTCAAAATGACAAAATCTAAATTCACCAAAAATATAAAAGTAAATAAAACAATACTATAAAAACACAAGTACAAAAAAAATAATTTACCATAATTTAGAATGACACGTGGACATGAACCAAATGTAGACTCTAAAGCAGGGGTCTCAAATATGCGGCCCAGGGGCCAAATGCGGCCTGGGATGAATTTGTAAAGGTCAATAGTTCTACAGTCAAAGCTGTGGAACATATTTTAGTTCAGGTTCCACATACAGACCAATATTATCTAGAGTCAAATAATATAAAAACCTATAAAAAATAATAAATCCATATTTTCTTCTGGGTTTGATGTGAGAAATATTTTACATGATAGTTATACTTAAAATTTTTATCTTTGTTTTAGTTTATTAAAAAAATGACATGAAAATATGGAAATATTTAACATTATAATTTTATTATTTTACTATAATGTAACGATAATAATGTGAAAGTATGAACAACGTGAAATGTCGAAAGAAAAAAAAAAGTTGCTTCTTCATGTAAAAATGATATGTTGAAGCAAAACATTGTTAAAATCGCATTTATTTTTTGTCAATTTTAAGGCTTTTTTTCCCCTGGTTATTCCCATATTTTTTTGTTGTTGTATAGTTTGTAAGAGAAAACAATGGGGGTGTTTTGTAGAAAATCAAAGACAAAAGTTTGGGGTTATAATCGACACGCTATTCTATTATTTTAGTCTAAATCAAATCAGGCTGAATGTGAGTTTGAGATCCCTGATGTAAAATGAAATAACAAACAAGGAAAGTAAAAAGTTAGGAAAATGTGGAGTTATTTATAAAAGCAGGAAGTAACATTATATAAGATAGGTTTTGAAGTTACATTTAGTACAAATGCCATGAAATGATGACAGTCATTCATAACAACTACAACAACAAATAGCCATTTATTGTTGGGAGTCTCCAGTGGCTGCGTACTAATGTAATTGCTCCTATTTTTCATACCTTTGATATAGTCCACTGGTTTCTAAACTGGAATCTGGGGAATTACAATGAGTCTTTGAAAAAGCTGACTTTAATTTGATTATAATTTCCCAAGAGTGAAAGTCAATGTGTTGTGACAATGTAAGAGGATGATTTCTGATTAGAAATTTACAGTGTACACAATCATTTCCCAAACACCACAACACAAATCTTATCAAATGGGTTCCCACTGACATAAAGATTGGTCACAGCTGGTTAAATCTATCAGTGTGTGCTTTTCCTTCCAGGGATGTTTTGGTAATTCTGCGACAACAGAAGAGAAAATAAGCTTTCCACCCCACTTCTCTCGTTAAACATGAATAAATCACCCACTGACAGAGCGTTTGCAGCTACAAACCTTGACACAGCTCCCTTACCTGAGCGTGCAGATGGACATTTGCAATGCGGTTCAGGGCGAACTTATAGCCATCATCACGGTCCTCATTGATGTAAGTGACAGCCAGGCGGGACAGCTTCTCCACTGCTCTGTCATTACAGGGGATAGGAGTCAGTTCGTTGGGCACAAGAGCCAAACCGTCTCCTTCCAAACACAGCGTCTGAATTGACAGTAACGATAATAGCAGGAATAAAGTGCAGATACATTCACCCATAGTGGCAACAGGTTTAGACGGGAACTGAGAAAGAAAGTTGGTTTCTGGTGAAGTTTGTTCTGTTCTCTAGTGTTTGCATTTGTCGTACGAGACATTGACTTTTGGAATCAAAACAGAACACATGTCGAAATGAAGCAACCAGGGACAAAGTGTGTGTGTGTGTGCGGAATATTTGTGAATTACACACCCAGTGCACAGGTGTCAAACATAAGGCCTGGGGGCCAAATCGGGCCTGCCTAAGGGTCCGATCTGGCCCTTTGGATCAATTTATAAACACTGTGCCGATTCGATTCTTTTACAATTTTTTTGGGTGCTGATTCGATTTTCAATTGATATTCCCGATTTTTGGCTAACTTTTTTAACACCAGACCAGATGAACAAGCTGCATGATGATGACTACAGATCATATCAGGACGTATATTTTCCCCCCAAAAGATGCACATCATATGTGAGTCACTTCAGGTTTATTCAGCAGTAATATATTTGAACCAGACTTTGGGAAGTAAACTGTGTGTTATCTGAACACAACACAAATAGGAGCCTTTAAATGAACATTATAAAGTGAACTGAAAGTCTCATTTCAAAGCTTGGACTGCATGTACCGTATTTTACACACTGTAAGGACACTGTCAATTAACGGTTTATTTTTTAGGTTATTCATAAATAAAGACTCACTGGATTATAAGGCACATTAAGTGAAGTCAAAATCATGAGATAAACTGTCAAAATTATGAGATAAAGTCTAAATTTAAAGTCATTAAGCACTACCAGAATTAATCCATATATAAGGCGCTGTGTGTTTTTAGTAGAACTAGTTAATATACAGTAATAATAACTGCCTCATGTCCAATAATCTACCTACAACTGTAAGGTCATTTTTCTCAGTTTGGTGTCAGTGCAGTTACCGTCTTTTTACTTTGTAGGACAGAACAGGTCTGCTAATGCAGGCTGCATGTTGTCTTAAATGTTTTTCTTCTTTTTGTTTTTTCCTGTTGTCAGTTCTGGTCCATGCTGTATCATCACTTGCCCATGTACTAATGTCTATCCTATTGTATTTTTAAAGGTGTGTACTATTCAATTCAATTCAATTCAATTTTATTTATAAAGCCCTAAATCACAACAAAGTCGTCTCAGAGGGCTTTACAAAAACATAATCAACAACAGAAATACATGAAAAGTCCCAGGCATCCCCTGTCCTTAGACCCTCCCCCTGTCCTTAGACCCTCCTTCTCGGCAAGAAAAAACTTCCAAACCCAGTGGGAAAAAGAAGAAATCTTGAGGAGAACCACATTGAAGGAGAGATCCACTCCCATGGACGGACAGGCTATAGATGAACATCCATGTATAAATAGAAATGCACTGTAGTACACATACTACGTATGTGTACTACGTATGTGTACTACGTATGTGTACTACAGTGCTGGCATACTACATCTGGCCCAAAAACAACTGGCTGTCCCTGTTAAATAAACAAATAAACAAATATATTAAACAACTGCATTGATTAACATTTGAATATGAAACCATGTAAAGTTTGTATGACTTTATACTATTTAAAGTAGGGGTCTCAAACGTTTCTTCTTCAGGGGTCACATTCAGCCTGATTTGATCTCCAATAGACCGGTAATTTTTTATTATTTTTTTTAGATGATATTTTTATCTTGGTCATAATACAGAACAGAAAAGCAGAAGGCAGGAAAGACACACATGCACACATGATCAATATATTGCTTTACCAAAAGGGTTTAGGGCTGAAAGTGAAAACATAATAATCTATAAATAACAACAACTCCAAATGTTTGTTATTGTTTTAGTGCAGTGTTTATCACATCTGGTCCTCATGCACCAGTATCCTGCATGTTTTAATAATTTCCACATCTAGTTATCACATCTAGTTCAATTATTGATCAGCTCTTCAGAAGCATGATAATGATGTAATGAGGGTCGGGTACCGAAAGTGGGTATAGGTATGGAACTGAGGCAAACATTATTGGTAGTAGGGCTTTAAAAAAGAAAAAATAATCATAATAATTACAAAAAAAATCATTTATTTTGAAAAAAGATGGAGGGAGACATTTTTTTAAAATAAACTTTCTTTAAACCAGGGGCCACATTCAGCCTGATTTGATCTCCAGTGGGCAGGACCAGTAAAATTAAAACATAATAACCTATAAAAAAATAATGACTCAACATTTTTATCATTGTTTTAGTGCAAAAAACAAAACAAAACAATTAAATTATGAAAATACTTTTATAAATCATCCAAATGCAAAAAAAAAAGTCAAATTAAGGTCAATTTTAACAATATTCTGCCTCAGTTTATCATTAGTCTGTGTGTTTTATTATCGATCAGTTCTACAAAGACACTAAACTCTTAGTAAATTGTGTCTAATTTTTTTTTATTCACATGTTATTGTTACAGGATAGTTTGTAAATGTAATTATTTTCATAAATTAATGTCAGTTTTTCCACTAAAACAAAGATACACATTTAAAGTTGTCATCATTTAGACAGAAAAAATCTGAAAAGAAAATATAGTTTTTTTTTTAGTTATTATTCTCTTCAGCTCAGGGGCTGCATTGGGTCGTTTGGTGGGCCACATCTGGCCCCCGGCCGCATGTTTGAGACCCCTGCTTTAAAGTGATAGAGTAAAAAACACTGCATGGGATCCACAGCTGTTTGCTCTCATATAGGATCAGAATTACATCGGTTTCAGACTGTAATATGAGATGTCACCACTAGGGGTCAATGTGAGTCTGAGGTTCTGGTCTGGTAAATCTATTGGACCATTAAACAGAAGTGGGTTAATGATGACAGTTAATTACTTTCAGCATCACACTTTGTAGGTTTAGAATCCTGTAGCTTTTTTTAAAAAAATATATATATTTCTGTTTTCAGTCATGATTTTACAAAAGAAAAGAATAATGGCTCTTAATTATTTTCCTCTTATGTATGTAATTAACACAGATACGTCAGCTCTGTACACTGTTGAGCTTAAAAAAAAAAAAAAAAAAATTCAACAGTCTAGAGCTATTGGTGACAAATGGAGCATACATATTCCCCTTCACTCATAGATCAGAGTGAGGCTGTGTTATATGGGTGGGGTTCTCTTGGTTTGGTTCCATTGTTCTTGACAACATCGATTAACATCTGAGTCTGACCGTGGTCCAGACCACACACACCGGACCGTACACTATCTCTATGATTCTCTCAGACACACTGAGCTTTCACAGTGATTTGTTCAGGGAATGGCTCTGAACTTTAGTGCTTTTATTGTACCGACTAAATTGCTGAGATACCATCGAGTTTCTATCGTTTTATATCATCTGATACCAAATCTCCTGAGCATCAGTTCAGACAGAGCACAAAAACTGCTTTTATCTCTTATATGTTAACAGACAATTCCACATCATGGTAAATGTAGTGGTGTAGTCCAGGGTAGAAAGAGTAGACCTACTTATTTTTCAGTCAGTATTGGGTATACCCACTTCTAAAAACCTCTGCAAATGTGAAAAGCAAATACAGAAATAGAAAAATGGCTTGATACATGTATTTAAAAAAAAATGGATTTATTGATTACATTTTGTAACCCTGCATTTATTTTTCCTATTTACTGTTCCTTTATCTGTTTTCTTATTTATTTCTATATTTTATTTTCACGTAACGTCTTAATCATAAACACAAGGTCTAGTACATCCTCTTTACACACTCTTTTGACATTATCCAAGTATCAAGATCTGGAAGAGTCTTCCTGCAAATATTCAAGGTGCTAAAAATCTAGTTAATTTTTAAAAAATGTGTAAAAAGTCACTTTTTTAGCCACATTGTTTACAAGGATTCAAACAATTTTAATAATAATGGATTGGGTTTATATAGTGTTTTCTCTTTGGCCACTCAAAGCGCTTTACATGATTGATCCATTATTCATTCACTCTCACATGCCCCCTCTGGTGGTGGTAAACTACATATGTATCCACAGTTGCCCTGGGCCAGACTGACCACCTATGACCACCACCAAACATTCATAGATCAGTGTGAGTGACACTGGAGGCGATTTGCCCAAGGACACAATGGACTGACGAGGACAGACTGGGATTCAAACCACCAGTTATTGGACGACCCGCTCTACCAACTGAGCCATGGCCGCCCTATTATTTACTATTAGTTCCATGTGATCCTTCTATGAAGTTATTCACAACTATTTATTTGTTGTTAGTCTTTGTTCTACAACTTTCCATCTATTTCTTAATAATTTTGTGTTTATGTTTAATTATTTAAAATTTTTGTCCTTATTTACATATGTGTCATTTATATTTTTGTCTGTATATATGGTTGTCAGTGATCCTAGGAAAACAATGGAAACAAGTGTTTTTATGTCAATTCACATACAGTATTTTGTATTGTATTTATGTGCTTTTACATTTTTACCAAATCAAAAATCAGTGATAGATAAATAGTGAGCAAATACTACTGATGGATTTTTGGTTAAATTAAATACAGCAGTTTTATACTTGGTCAGTGTTTGTATAATGGTGTTTTTCTGGACTTCTTAAAAAAATGTTTTTAAAAAGGCAAACATTGACAGTACTGTACAGTATATTCACTTCACTAGGGAACACTACGCTACTGGGTAAATAGGTAAATATTTATGCTATGAATATACTTTAACCCTTTAACTCCTGAGACTTAAGCCATTCCACAGTAAAAAAAATAAAATAATATAAAATAAGAAACAAAATGAACAAAAACTGCCAAAGTGATCAGTAAAATGAATATTAAACTAACAAAATAATATGTAACATGAACAAAGTAAGATGCTAACGGAACACAATTGAAGAAAAATTCTAAAATAAAAAAAAAAAAAACGTAAAAAAAACCCAAAACTAAGCAACATCAAACAGAAACTAACAAATATTCACAAAATAACCAATAAAATGAAAAAACGCAAAAAAAAAAGAAAAAGAAAAACCATCAAAATGAAGTTTAAAAAAAAAAAAAAAAAGGAATAAAGGACTAGTGTTGTAATTAAGTTCCAGTAGTTTTAGTTTGGACTTTTTATTTTTCTAAATCAGTTACTTTTTGACACCTGTACATCAGTTACATGAACAAAATTATGAGTAAAATAAGACCAATTTCTGAATTTTTAAACTAACCCATCCATTCAGAACGCGTCAGCGTTGACCATGGGAGTATACGGTGGTGGGGACATAATTTGATGACTTCCTTGTGAGAGAAAGCAACAATAAATAAATAAAAACATGGCTAAAAGAATGAAAATAACATCACATTTTGTTTTTGTCAACAAAAAGTAAGACATTTTAGGAATGTTTTTTATTTCTTAAGCCACATTTTGCCTGTTTTTTTATTGGTCATCTATAACTGCATTATATATTTAATTATAGTTATCGTCATAAGACCCACATTTACATCTAGTTTTCTTCTTCATATAGAAGATTCTTCACATATAAGGCACACTGGATTATAAAGCGCATTAAGTGAAGTCAAAATCATTAGATAAAGTCAAAAGTATTAGAAAAAAGTGAAAATTATGAGAAAAAAGTGAAAATTATGAGATAAAATGTCAAAATTCACAGTTACTAAACACAACCAGAATTAACCCGTATATAAAGTGCACTGTGGTTTTTGGAGGAAATTAAAGTCTTAAGTGTCACCTTATAGTCTGGAAAATACAGTAACCTTTTGTTTCCTAAATGTCATGTCATTTCCCATCCAAATATTGGACTGGACACGTCCAAAGCATCCAAACTTAATTTTACGCCTATGGCGCTGACGCATCAGCTTAAAAATACAAATAAAGATCTGTATTCTACATTATTTCAGTTAAAACTACAAATTGGTGTTTGCAATTTAATCTTCTAATTCCATTTGGCTGTGACTTTTTTCATTTAAACATCAAGTTTTGACATGTTAGTAAGAGTTAAAAGTAAAAAAACAAGCTAGCCCCCCCCCACAGTGCTTCCTGTGTTTTGTAGTGTTTTTGGTTTAAAGTAGCTAAAATGTAAGTGTAGTGGGTTCTTTTTGCAAGCAGCAGTCCAGGGATAATCATTTAATCCATTTCAAATATTCACTGAACCAGGTTCAGCTCTCAACAGAGGCTGGAGGAGGGGGAGCGAGCCTCGCTCAGCAGAACAAATTCTGCTAATATCAATGTTGTGTGAGAGTTAGTGTGTGTGTGTGTGTGTTTTCATACAAGAGAATGTGCATCACAGCATCTGTGTGTCTGTGTGTGTGTGTGTGTTTGCACATTTGACCGTACACAGCCGTGCATGCATGCGCCAGTCTTACCAGCAGCCAGTTGTGTTGCAGCAGAAGCAAAAAGAGTCTGTGGGGGAGAGATAAGAATGGTGAGGCTGCTCCAAGGACTCACTCTACCAGCACAACGCCAGACCCAAGTTAGACAAACCTCCTTTGATGTGAGGACAGAGTAATCTCCCCTTCTGCTCGCTACAGAGAGATGCCATGCTGTAGTGATGCCCAAGCGATAGGATGGGGCTGCTGTCACTGGAGCTCCTGCTGTTCACTTTGTACCGTGATGGGTAATGAGACCAGAGTAAGAGGAAGAGGAGAAGAAAGAAGAGTAGAAAAGACCAGAGGAAAAGGGGAAGAAAAGAAGTTCAGCGTGACAATTTCAGTGTGACATGTGCTAAAAGTGTCTGAAAGGTTTCATTGGAGTGGAAAGTTCACACAAATCCATATCCCGCTCCTCCGAGTAGATGGTGCAGATATGGATCCTGATTCACATTCGAGATTTTTTTAAAGAATTCTTCACCCTTGGGAGGTACAGTAGTTATTACTCTGCCGAAACACACATCGTAATGACACTTTAAATCAGAGGTGTCAAACATGTGGCCCGGAGGTCTAGTCCGGACCTCAAAAAGGTTCAGTCTAGGCCAAGGGTGTCCAAATCAAGTCCTGGAGGACCAGTGTCCTGCATGTTTTAGATATTCCTCTCCTCCATCACACCTGGAAAAGCTATTACATCATTATCAAAAACCTCTGAGCTTCATGATGAGCTGATCATTCATTGAAGCAGGTGTGGTGGAAGGGGGACACATCTAAAACAGACAGGATACCGGCCCTCGAGGACTGGATTTGGACACCCCTGGTCTAGGCCATGGGATGAGTTTGTGAAATCTAAAAAGGACACTGAAGATATGAATAATGTTTGTTTAGGTTCCACATATAGACCACTTTAAAGGTGTCATTCCACTGAAAAACACCTTTACACACTTCCTTTGGTCACCCCAACTTACCAACACATGCGGCGTTTGAAGGTGGTGTGTCGCCTCCACTGGGGGGTCTGAGCTCTGGTTGATGTGTGTGCACCTGGGTCTGTGGTTGGTCTGACCCGGGTTGATCAGACGGACTGGTCCATGGGTGGCAAAGCAAACTTATAAGAGAGTGCCTTGGAATTTTTCTTTCTTTTTGCTATTTTCCTATCCAATAAAGCACCTCTAATTATCATTACTTATTTTGAGTCCAGGTAGCGCTCCTTAAAGCAAACTTTTTTTATAGTATGTTTACGCTTTGAACGTGTTTCCATTGACGGTTGTTCTCGGCAAGAGCATCATGAAATATCATCCCATGAGATTTCACTGCTGGAAGATGGACCTTCCCATGTCCTTACATCACGCTGCATTTCTCTGCTGTTTGTTGTCTCTAAAATGACAGTTACGTTTTCCTCGTAAGTTATTCCAAGAAAAGTCTCCGTCTCCTCCTCTGTCCATGTGTATCGCATCATTTTCACTCAGAGAAAACTGATCATGTGACCATGTACGTCACATACTGTGTCATTTAATTGTAGAAAAAGTGTTTCCATTGTACTTTTGCGATATATTACAATATCGAAACGTCTGAAAAATCACCTCATGAAAGCGTAGAAACTTTGTATCGATATTTAAGTGTTTTTTTTTTGTTTTTTTTTATTCAGGTGTTTCAGTTACCAGTTTTTTTTTATAGCTATTGCAGCTACCAGTTCCATCACCAACAGAATGTTCAGTCGCCGCAGTGGGCTAAGCAGAAGGAACAAATATACGCGCATTCAATGTCCACACCAGTACTGCACTTTAATATAATTTATTTGTATCCATTTAATCCAGAAGACTCCAATAGTATTTATGCCGAGCATAAACATTTTAGAAAATCCATTAAATAATCAAACCTTAGCAGTAGTGGTAGTGGAAGCGGTGGCGGTACATAAAAAATAGACCTTCCTCCTTGGTCAACCCCCCACCAAAACTGAACCAGATCACAGGGATCAGGTATGGTTAAATACGGCTTCCAATTGCCTACCGCCCATGCCCAGTGCCACACCCCTTCCAACAGTAACCAAAAAATATAAACACAAACCAAATAAACCAATACCTATACATTTAACATATTAATGAACAGAAAAAAACACATGAAATATTTATGGAAAGGCAGCTACCGTCTCTTTTTCTCTGCCCCAAAATTTTCAGGTTCCATTTCTTTCTCTTCCTCTCAGTAGAATGTGAAGAGAGGGGTGGAGTCAGCTGTGACTCATTTACACTAAAACTGTGCATTTTTTTTGTTTATCCAGGTTGAAGAGGCTGCTGTATCTCTGCTTTAATGTGGTATTTTGACCAAAGCATGTCACAGACCAATCACAGAGGCAGTACAACTGTCCCCTTTAAAGATAGAAACTCACATATGAGCTTTCATTTGGTGCCATGACCTTTAGCCTTGAGTGACCTTGAAAGGTCAAATGAATGCCAATTAATGTCTTTAAAATTACTGTCGGAGTCAAGGACCCTTTATTTTGTAGAGCTAACTGCTACTTCCCTCCTGTCGATACCTAATAATAGAACTTACAGTATTGACACACAGTTCACATCACTCTCTCTCCATGTAACTTCACTTCTATTCAAGAGTCATGAATCCAATCCTGGGTGAATGTTTATGGGTCAAAGAGCTGCTGTAGGATCTACAGAACCACAGAGAGAATCCAGGCTGTAGTGATAGGATGGTGCTGCTACCACTGGAAGTCATGCTGTTCAAGTTTAAACAGTGATAAGTAATGAAACCAGAGGAAAAAGGCAAACTGGGGAAGAAAAGAAGTTCAGCGTGACATGTGCGAAAAGTGTCTGAAAGGTTTCAACAGAGTGACTTCTGTTGTAAAGTTTGGGTCTGACATGGTCTAATAGTGTTTGGAAGCGGTTCATTAGTATTGTTTTCAGGCACAATTCCAGTGTTGCACGGCCTAAACGCCTTTCCACTGTGCCAACATTTTACATTTCTGGGGAAATATTGGCACAAATCCCTTCCTGCGTCACATTTACTTCCTGTAAAGATGGTAAATAATTGCAGTTTTTTAGTCCATATAGAAAAAAAGTCCTGTAAAGAACATGCTGCAGTACTTGTCTTTCACTTTGAATTGTGTGTGATCTGGATGTTTTGTTCTTATTTGTCCATCTTTTACAAACACAACGTGTGTAATGGACAGAATACAATTGCACGACAGCAGTGGGTCTTTATCTTTTGAAAAACCATTATCTTTATCTTCATCTCACATGCATCACTACCTATTCTCTTTGTCTCCTCTTTACTATTCATCTCTCTTCTCCTCTTATTCTGCTGCTGGAATTTCTCTCCTATGTTATTGGTCGGCTTTAGCGCAGAGAAGACATTAGCATGATGAGAGAATAGGAAGTGGAGAGGAGTAATTTCTTCATGTAATTGGTTTGAAACTTTTCTTCCCACACTGTTGTCGCCAATTCACGGACACCAATTACGAAACTCTATTAAATTTCCCAGTAATCACTGAAGTCACAGACTCTAGAACGTTCTAGCAAAGCTTTCACAGGTGATTGGCATCTGCAACACAGACATTTGTTCTTACATTAAATGATCAAGTTAGTTAATTAGAGTCTTTATTTCTATATCACAATCTTTTCCTGTTTATGTGCAAATATTTTAACATTTCTTGATAACACTTTATAATACCTACACACAATTGACTATGTATTAACCATTTATTACCCATTTATAAATGTTGTTCATTATGTATTAACCATTTGTTACCTATTTGTTAATGTCTTGTAAATGTTCATACTAGTGTAAATGTAAAATTTTATTATTTTTAACCAACAGGTGCAGTGTTTACAACTGTTTCTTTGTTTACCTGTAAAGCAAATATACAAACACTGCACCTGTTGGTTAAAAATAAACTAATTTTATATTTTTCTTTGGAAGACACTCGTATTCAAATTCCTGAACAAATAACTGGAATATCTGAAGAGAAGTAAGCATAATTTTACAAATATTCCACCTGTTACTGAATGTTTTGTGCATTTGTAATTAAAATGTCAGTTGTTCTGAGCATGTGCAAATGACAGACAGACAGAATGAGGCAGAAAATTGTTAAAATTGCACTTGTTTTTCTTAAAATGCGTCAAGTTGTTTATTCCCATTTTGAGAGAAACATTATAGATGGAAACATTATCATAATGTAATTTTACTCTTTTTACTGTTATTATTTTACTGGTCTAGCCCTTTTCAGATCATATGTGGCCCCTGAACAGCCCTGCTCCAGGGCATATATAAACCCCTTCAGGTTTGGGTGTTCCGTCCTATGGCAGCTGACAACCATCCCTTCAGACGGCAGATAGAGGTGGTAATTCTCATCCCAGCAGATCCACACTCAGTTGCAAACAGCCTCAGTAATAATCCCTCTCAATCATCACTTGTGACCTACTACAAGTGTGTGCTGGTGTCTGTTATATCTGCACAGACACTATCCTCGCCCTGTGTTTGGTTTATTTCCTGCATTGTTATTTTCGGGGCATTTCTGGGCCTGGAAATTTGAGAAGTGACTGAAATACACAAGGTGCTCAAATGGAAGTAGAACAAGTTTTTGACTGTGGTTACACGGTTGTGTGCTCGTCTCTTCCCTCTGCTTTGCTGTAGGCTTTTTGCAGGTCTATATGCCTGTGAGACCAAGGCCAGGGCAGAGTTACTGAGACTCTGAGGCCTCCCTGTGCTGTATCAAGTGGCTTTGTTCACTCACAACTAAGGTTATGTGAAGGAGCTGGCATATTTATTAGTGCTTTTCAAAACTGCTGCAGGAAATAATATTGTATTTTTTAAGGCTTTGTTCTCACTCATATTCTTTCCCTCTCTTCATCACCTACTTATGTCTGTCTGTGCAACTGTATAACTCAAAAACCCACTGCATATTTTAACTTCATCTTTTCACACAATTTCACACAAACTAGGTCCCTTACACATCTCAGACACCCTTGAAGATGGTCCAGATCTCAATTCAGATTCACATTGGAACATTTTTGCTTTGAAGAATTGTTCACCATTTGAAGATAGTTACTGTTCAGAAAAACAAAGACAGGTCTTCTTCACCTCAGTATTGAATACACTGCCTTCAATTTTTGGTATTTGTACTCACTGAACCATCATTCCATGAGGATGGACGGACAGAGGGAGGGAGGGATGGACGGACGGACAGACAGACACAGACAGACAGACAGTATTTTCTTCAAACAATAAGAAAAGAAAAATACCCACAATATGTGCACAGTCTTAAATGAAACACAACAAATATGGAAATAAATGGGTTCTAAAGGTTAAAGTCATTATTTGTTGTGATCTTTGTCCCCCTGAAGAAGCAGCACAAACAAGTAGAAATGATAATCTGAAATGCAATCAATCTCATAGCGTCTGAATAAAATGGTTAAATAGTCCAGGCAAACTACCTGATTTTGGACTCAAATATAGAATACATTGAAATAGTACTTTTTTTTCCACCATAGATTATCTCTACAAGGAGTTAGAGTTAAGATGAGGTGTTAGGATAGAGTTATTAAATGCTAATAAAATGTTTATTATATGTTTATAACAAATTTATTACACGTTTATTGTTATGTTTATTAAGGTTTTATCAAGGGTTAGTGTTGGAGTCAGGGTCATTAACATAGTAATGTTAATAATGATGAGGGTTAATATTGGTTAGGGTTAAGGCTGTGGTTAACACCCTATAATGTAATAAATACTTGAAAATGTAATAACACCTAAAAATGTAACAGAATTTGCACTTAACACAATCAAAAATGTCATAAATAAATACACTATTGGGGATTTATTACATTTTATTGTATTACATCCATTACATTTATTAAATTTTTCAGTGGGTCTTGATCAAGTAAAATCTTAAAGATAATGTACTATATATATATATATATATATATATATATATATATATATATATATATATATATATAGTCCACAGTTCTACATCATGGGTCTACTTGCTAAGTCACACCCCCTTTAACCCAGTAGTCATTCAGTTGTTTTAAATGTATAGAACATTCTCAGATTCTCAAAACAAAAAATCTATCTATCTTACATTATGTCAAGTTTTACATTTTCAGTTTTGACAAAAAAGTGTAATAAGGTATTACATTTTCAGTAAAAATGTCATTACAATATCAGTCAGTATATTTTATTACATTATTGAGTTTTATTACATTTTTGATCTAGTTAAGTGCAAATATTATGACATTTTCAGGCGTCATTACATCTTCAGGATATTCTTGCATTAAAAGGTGCTATGTGCTTCTTTGGCTGTAGTGTAATTATTCATTGTAGAGGATATACTGGGCCAAGACTCTGAAGTCTGATTTTCTAGTTCACTTAACATTGCTTGTCTTTCCTTCTTAAACTGAGCCAAGAGTTGAATATTAAGTAAAAAAAAAAAATTACCAGAAAATCCTACACATATTATTTTACTAAATGCATTATAAAGCATGAGTCATCAGGCGCTTTTTTATTTTTTTAAATAACTCAGATTTAGTGAGAAACTGAGATTTGGCAGAAAACATGATTCACTGCAAAATGCATCAGTTTGAACTTAAGCGAAAATACATGTGAAGATGGTGGTGTCAGGGTGAACTATAGAAGCCTAGAGCTGAGATGATGATGCACGGTCAGGGAGACTGGTTCAATCACTGGATGTGATTGAAGTACCGTATGTGCTGCTCTCATGATGCACTGCCTTCTCATCTTATTTCCTTAACCAAGTCCATATCATGACCAGTCACCTGTGACTCAACGCTCAGCTTCATATCAGTGTCAGTTATACTAATAAACACATGATTATCGGACAGCGGTTAATCAGAAAAGCCTATGTTCTATAAAGGGGCTATATGCAGGGTCTGGGGGGGGGGCAAGAAAATTATTTCTGAAATTTTAGGGGGTTTATAAAAGTGACAACATTTCTATTTCACATTTTAAATAATGGATCTATTTTGTGTCTTTGTCACATTCGGTAGGAGATGATTAAGCCCACGATGTGACGAGTGACTGAATGCGACCGTGACCGACCGATGTGTGTTTCTTCACTGTTCTTCACAGACACAATAAAGTACATTAACATTATTAAAATAGTGTCGGCCTTCGTCAACCAGATAACACAATGCAGACAGTGAGTGAACGCCTGCACAGGTGCTTTCCCTGCACTACTGTACTTTCTGTAGACACATGTGAAGTGTGTGCACAGAGCGTAGACAGGGGTTAGTGAGAAGTCACTGAGTCAAAGCATGACCTTGTCTAACCGACTGGGTATCAAACTCATGACAACTAAAACTTTTCAGCCCTAAAGCCTATTTATACACCCATGCAGCCCACTTTGATGTCAGCACTTAAAAGCACCACTAACTCACCCTGGAGGAAGAGCCTGGCGCACAGAGGATGTCTCAGCTAAAGTGTGTATGTGTGTGCACAACCGTCTTGGTTTGGGAATGTGTGAGAGTGTGGGAGCTCGTGAGCGTGTCGACTCACCATTTGTGTTGAGCATCGTGAGACTATTTCTTAACTTTCATTCTTCCAGACAGACTTTACACTTCTTGTTCCTTTTATGTCCATCTGTTCCAGTGTCTGAGGTGGAGCCTTAGTCTATGTTGGACTATTATATAATATATATATTTACAATAATTTATTTTTATTTTCTGTTTGTTTTTATTGATGTGTATACAAGAGGACCAAAGGCACTGACATACACCAGGTTACCATGTTTGTAGTATATACCATTAGATTTAGATTTGTATATTTGTATGAACGAATAACATTGAAATACAATACAAACATAATGTGTGTGAAATAATTAAACTGGTTACACAGCATCCATCTCTTTGTTGTATATATATATATATATATATATATATATATATATATATATATATATATATATATCATAGAGAAGGCTACTGCAGTAGTCTAGTCTGGAGGTGATAAAAGCATGAATAAGTGCTTCTGCGGTGGAGAGGGAGAGAGATGGACGGATACGGGCCATGTTTTTGAGGTGAAGAAAGGATGTTTTGGTGACCTGTTTGATGTGCTGTGTGAAACCGAGGGTGGTGTCGAATATGATGCCAAGGTTATGAGTGTGGAGAGAGAGAGAGAGAGAGAGAGAGAGAGAGAGAGTTAGAGAAGTGTTGTCAACGGAGACACATATGGGGGATGGGATCGGGTGAGGAATCGGGGGCCAATAATCAGGAGGTCAGATTTGTCACTGTTGAGTTTGAGGTCGTTGGTTTGCATCTAGGTTTCTAGTGTGAGGTTAGATTAGTTTTATTGTCATTTGTGTGTCATACCTACAGTATGTAGCCACTGCCACATTACAGGTGTCGCCAGTATTAGACGTGTCACAATGACAGAATGCAAACACATACATAGACATCAGTGATGCGCGGGCTGACCCGAAGTGAGTGGGTGCCCGCGGTCATCCGCAGTTACTGGTCATTAAAAAATATTTTTAATGATGTTCCGGTTGCAGTCGGTCGGGTCGTTTGAGATAAACATTAAAATAACCTGGTAAATACACTTCATTAACTGATTATCTGTGAAGGTGACATACAACGTGGTCAGTATCTACAGTATGGAGGGAGCAAGAGAGAAAGTCAAGTTAGGAGAGTGGCAGCTCTGGTAACATACAAAAAAAAAGTAAGGTTTGGGACACAGTCACTGAGATTTTTAAAGATGATGAGCAGCTCCCAGTGTTTTCTTTTCCATGGAAACTGGGTTCAAATGTCTCTTTGGATGTTACAGGTTGCAGACCCAAATGACATCGGATTTTAACACGGAAATAAATGCAGGCATGTGAGTAAGGTCGTTTGGTGTTCATAAAGACCATTGACAATGACTGCATTTTTAAAAATGCGGGCCGAGAAGTGGGTCGGATCTGTTTTTTTCAAATATGCAATAGGTTAGTTAAAAAAAATGTAGGTTGCGGGTGATTTATACATCGAAGCGTGCATCACTGCCAGACATATATAACATCATACATACATTATGTTTTGTGGGGGGGCATGAGAGGAAAGAAAGCTTTTGGAGGCATTTTGTGCGAGTCCTTGACAATCTGTTGTGTATGAGAATCAGAAATAAGAGACAGAGAAACTTGGGTCTGATCAGTTCTACTGTGGCCTATCCATGGACGATGTTTGGACTGCGAGGAAAATAGAGAAGAGAAAAGACCAACTGTTGGTTTAAGGTGTTTTTAGAATATGTGTGTGCATGTCAAGGTGAGATTCAAAGGTGCGCTACAAGATCTTAGAAAAATTATTCCAGTAAGGTACATTTTGAAAACACACTATTTAAAAGTCTAAACCCGTGTCTACAGACATGTGCACCAAAGCCACGCCTCCAGCACTGGCACATACAATAGTTGTTTCACAAGGCTACTGCTACAACAGCAACCATTTCATTAAGTTTTCATGTTAAAATTGTTGTTCTTGTGACCCTATTGATTGTATGTTTGATTTTGCTCTTTCATCTTTAATATGAAAATTACTATTAATTAGACTGCTCTACTATCTGCCTCAGACATTAAATGTGTTAAATCTTACATATTTTATTAAGATGAATCAGAAAACAAATGATATTAGTGCTGGTTAAATCATGTTTTTAATATATATGATGGTGTGCAGACAGTGTTTGGAAGTAGATATGACACCAATATTCCTTTGGACTAAAACATAATCTCTTGTTAATTCTTAGGAATTTCACATTTTGACCCAAGAGTCTCATCTCGTCTCATCATCTGAACCCACTTTATCCTCACTAGGGTCACAGGGGTCACTGGGGTCACTGGGGGCCTAATCCAGTCTCCAGTTCATCTCAGGGCTGAACATATATAGACAAACAATCACTGTCACATTCACACCTATGGGTGATTTAGATTAACCAGTTAACCTATCAGTGCATGTGTTTGGATGGTGGGAGGAAACTGGGAGAACATATAAACTCCACACAGAAAGGTCTGGTGTGGGAATGGAACCAGGGTCCTTCTTGTTTTGAGGCAGGAGTGTTAACCACTGCACCACCGTACTGCCCTGACCCAAGAGCCAAACAGTATTTAAAACTTGATTTTTAATTTTTTTACATTTTTTAACAGTAACACACATGTGGTAAAATGTCATTAGTTTTATTCAGGGAGCATTTGACTTATGTTCCATTTTTTTTTTTTTTTTTACCTGTAGTTAGTTTAACAGACTGGTCATTTCTCCATTGGTGCCACTTCATAGTTTCCACAAGACACCCACCTGGAGGGCTAAACAGTGCTGACAGTTGTTTTCTCTGGTTTCCTCATTTAAATGCTGGCTTGCTGCTCTTCAGTCACGCGCACTAACCGTCAAGGAGAGACGTCTGAGAAAGAAAAAAAAAACCCCCAGACACATTAAAGTATATTTATACGTCCTCATGCAGCCATAACGTACATAGAAGTCTCATTCTATATGTCTTCCACAGCAGCTACGACTGTCACTTAAACTGTAGGAATGGTTTGGAAAATGTTTACATTAGTTTTATAGCATAAGAGATAGCGTTAATATAACCAGGAGAATACCTCCGCTGTCACTGCTATTCTAACTCACCAAAGTTAATGATACATTGGGATAACGAGACGGTTTGTGCACCTCGCCAACAGCGGGACTAGCAGTAGCAGAAGCTCTATTATATTAATCTACGTCCTATCCTTCCACCAAGACTCATGAAAGTTACTGCTACAGCTTTTGTGTGTTTTCCTGCTGACAGACGGACACGCCAGCTGGACCAAAAAGGAGTGACCTCATAACATCATGATGGAGGTAATGAGGGAATATCTTCTGGGAAAATGGAGTTCACCCACCCCACCAGTAAAAGTTATCAGACTTGTAGAATTAAAGCTGAGGCCGATTAAAGCTGTTGCGTTGGCGTCACGCTAACACATGTCTGTACTGTACCTGTGTCTTTTCTGTCATCTCTTCACTGATCTGCTTACCTACATTGTTTTTCTCAGACTGCTTTTTATAGAGAGAACTTGGGATAGCCTTGGCAGCACGCCATTTCAATTATCTTTCGCTTTCACTTTCTCCCGAGTAATCTTTTAATCTTACTACTATCCACCGTAGTTTCAGCCCAGCCTTTGAAAATCACTTAGCAGGTTTTTTTTCTCTCTTTAATGTCCATCAAGTACCCATTTGTGTGTGTGTGTGTGTGTGTGTGTGTGTGTGTTGTGTAGCCATCCACAGTGCAGATGTCCACTTCTCATACTAATTCAATAATGATTTAACTATGAAACATTCCTCGTGACATTATTACCTCCACCAAGAAGGTTAACCCTCCAGTATCCTGCTGCAATTTTATGCATATGTTGCACTTGATGTTAAAAAAAAAATCTTCAGATTATTTTTCTGAATTTAGGTCAGAATTGTCAGAATGCTGGTTTATGAAGAGCAGCATCATCCAGCGACCAGTTTAACAACCAGTAAAACAAACAAAGACTCGTACAGTAGCTGTAAAATACCTGCTAATGACCTCATCTGCTCCCAGTTTATTTAGTTGTTTCTATTGATCAGTAATTGGTGGATCATGACCTGTCTGCCACTGTTGGTGATGTCTCTTTATTAAACACACTCTATCCTTTTATTTAGATGCAATTTTTCTTTTTTCTTTTAATCACATGTACTGGGGATGGTTTTAATCAGAATCACGTAGACCAATAGATTAAAAAATAACCATCAATTCTACAGGAGGTCTGAAAAAAAAAAAAAACAGTTTAACAGCTGAACAGTCATGGTTTTCTTGCTCCTGTATCTTTTCCCTGGTGGCATTTGGGGGGGTGGGGGGGGTGACATGCCTTAGGAAGGATGAGTGGGGTCTTTTAGGATACCATCTGCTCTGCTTTGGATGTGATGTACCACTCTGTGAACTTTAACACCTTTTATATTTATCATGACGCCCTGGAAAGTCTTGTCATTTAATTTAAAACACACCAAATGCTGCTTAACCCATAAAGACCTACTGTTACTTCTGTGGCAGTTCACAAATAAAAGGTTAGACTTTTCTTAAATAATTTATCACTTTAAAAAATTATAATTAATAAACTATCATTCTTTTTTTTTTTCCTCAATAGAAACCAGCTATTTTTGTAGGTCTGTCAAAATCAACAGATTAAATGTAGATTAATCCATCATCATGATTAATCATATTATAAAATTGTAACCCAATTAAAAGGAATTATTTACAGTTGTTCTGTTTCAAGTTGTGTTGAATAAATATGTTATTTGCGTATGTATTCATATGTTTATTTCCGCCAAGGAGATATTAACATAATGCATTAGTGCTGACATATTATGAATGAATGGTTTAGTTTAAAAATTTAGAAAAATTAATTATAATTTTTTTTAAATTTTACTCATTCAGGTGTCGAAAAGCAACTGATTTAGAAAAAGTCCAAACTAAAACAAAAGGAATCAAATTACAACACGAGTCATTTATTCCTTTTTTTTTTAGCTTCATTTTGTATTTTTTTTTTTTTTGTGTTATTTGTTATGTCATTATGTTATGTTGTCATTGTTATGGTGAATGAGTGATATATTTGCATAACAAAACCATCATGGAACAAAAACTCACACGTCATAATTGCTTGGAGCTACTTTCTCTCAATAGTGATCAATGCGTTTCACTGCTAACAGCTGTGCACCTGCACGTAGGAGTCGCGAACATTGCCGAACCACTGCTGAAAGTAGTTTACTAAGGTGCACAGCTGTTATGTCGTGAATATTCATTAGTTTCTGTTGATGTCGTTGCTTAGTTTTTTTTTTACTTTAAAAGTTTTCTTCAATCGTTAGTGTCTTACTTTGTTGATGTTACATATTATTTTGTTACTTTAATATTCAATTTTTGTTCATTTTACTGATCACTTTGGCAGTTTTTGTTCATTTTGTTGCTTATTTTATTTTATTTTTTACTGCGGAATTGAGTCTCAGGAGTTAAAGGGTTAAATTCAGGTCTGTTTGTCTGTCAGTAGGATTATGCAAAATGTTCTGAATGGATTTTGATTAAACTTTCAGGAATGATAGATAATGGGTCAAGGAAGAACCCATTAGATTGTACAAAATGAAGGTCAAAGGTCAAGGTCACCAACACATCAGTGGTAATATCTCAGGATTTAGACAAGATAGAATATAGCGGGTTTTTTTTCATTCACATGGTCTAACCTTCATTCATCAGATAGGTCAACATCTATGGCTCCATCACGTCACGTTTTGGCGCCATATCAAGCCTTGCTGTAACTGACTGCCTTGTTGTATATGTGTTTGATCATTTTATAAAATGTTTTGGTGTTTTTTTCAGTATTTTTGAAGAGTTTTTGAATATGAGTTAATTTTTTGTGAATGTTAGCGTGTTTTGTATATTTATTTTCTCCACATTTTTTGTTTCTTACTGTATTTTTGTGTATTTTATAGGGAATTTGAGTGTAAAAAACCCCTAAAACAAAACAGAGACATAAACATGAAATGTTTTGACAGAGTTTTCTTTTCAATGAAGAACTTCCAGCCAAAAATACCACATTAATGTTAATCATGTGTTAGTCGAGGTTACTGCCAACACTAAAGCTAAAGCATTGTCTATCTTTGACAAACATGTTAAGTGCAGATATATTCCCTCCTTTTTTAGTCTGTTCATGAAAAATGAAACGCAATTAATATAAATGAAAAATTAATATTTAATCATGATTGATCAAAATGTATCCACAGCAACACTGTGATTAATCAGATTAAAGCATTCTAATCATTTGACAGTTCTTATTTTTGTATTTAATTCACCAATCGTGTTGAGTTTGAGGATTAATATATGATTATGACTTGATGGTTATCATATCAGATAGGAAGAAAACT
Organism: Siphamia tubifer; assembly: GCA_020466265.1. Lineage (NCBI taxonomy): Eukaryota > Metazoa > Chordata > Actinopteri > Kurtiformes > Apogonidae > Siphamia > Siphamia tubifer. The sequence continues at coordinate 7,267,223 of CM035786.1, read as the reverse complement.
GAAGGAAATGTGACTTTTTCCAGCATGTTCACAGCTGCTACTATATATATATATATATATATATATATATATATATATATATATATATATATATATATATATATATATATATATATATATATATATATATATATATATATTCTTTTGATCTGATTTTACTTCCCAATTCTATGTGCATCATGTTTTTGAAGGTTAACTATATACTGATAAGACTTTCTTATGTAATTAAATTCATTCAACTACTTTTTTGTGAAACTAATTAGTGTATGAATGAAATAATCTACTTATGTTTTTTTTTTCATTTATTGTTGTTTGTTGGAAATAATGAGATATTTGAATGTCAGGAAGAATAGCTGTGACTGCTTTAACCACTAATGGGAATCCAAAGTAAAAAAAAAAAAACAAAAACGTGCAAATAACCAAAGCTTGTGTGTAGTCTGACACATTATGCAGGTTTTCATTTCAACTGTAACTAAGTAGATGTTTCTTTGTGAGTGTAATTCACTGTGCCATCTGCAGACTTCCTACAGGTTGATGGAATGCTTTTCCTTGCTTGTGACACTGTGAATAAAAAAATACACCAATTTAAATATGACAACTTTGAGCACCCATTTATGTGTTTTTTTTTGTCTGTTTATAGCATATGCAGCAGTGATAACTGAATCCTCAAGTGCTTAAAACATTATACAACCTGCAGATATTGTATTTGTGCCTGAATCATGAATCATTCAGGTGTACTCAGGCAGCACTAAAACACTCCTAATACATCTTTGTTGTCCTCTCAAAGGTCTGAGATGACTTGAAAACATTTTCAAATGAGAGTATTGGGAGTGTTATGCCCAAACACAGCTGGGTAGTCGGTCTGTCAAGTCATCGTAGGACACACATTCCTGCTGTGTTTGTTAAAACAGTGTTTATAGAGCGACTTTTTACGGAAAAAAATCAAGTGTATTCACAGGAAAGTAAACCATGCATATGTGGGATATGCATGTGTCTTTGGTTGTAGTCGAGCATAAAACAAATACTTGCAAACTCTAAAATGAGTCCATTTGTACTTATAATGTGTTGTGTGTTTGATATTTTGTCAGAATATGAATCGAAACATTACAAAATCAAAAATTATATTTACAAAATGAAAAGTTACCGTCTTCAGTACGAATACAAGTGGTCAAAAATATGTCCTCACATATGTCAGGGGTAGTGATGCGCGGTTAGGTGGTTTTACAGAAACCCGCCCCGCCCAAACCCAAGATGTGGCTAGGCCTGCCCCGCCCAACCCGCATGATGTCACGTATCGATAAACCCAACCCGTCCGCTATCAACCCGCGAGCTTAAATTTGTCTCTAAACTCACATAGTACATTCGCAGCATCTTTACCTTGTGCTTCTAATGTTAAAAGTCATGAAGCATAATTTTTGCCTCCTTTCTAACGTCTCAATATGCACTCCAGCACATAAAATAGACTCCACCCACATCATCACTCTATAAAGCCAACACATACAATGTTTCCGTACAACCTTCGCATCGCCTGTTTTAATCTTCTCCCTGATCAAGTCCGACATTTTCACTCTTATCTCTGAGTGTTCAGGGAGATTTGGTGCTAATAACAAATAAAAAGTTGGAATAAAAAAGCATTCAAAACAGAAACTGACGGGCTTGCACATGCGCGAGCCGAGCACGCACGCACGCACGCACGCACGCACGCACGCACGCACGCACACACACACACACAAACACACACACCTCAGCGGGTATTGATTATCCCTGACCCGCCCCACCCGCATCCGCAATATGTATTAATACTGCGACCCAGTCCGCCCGACTCGCGGGTCACCCGCGGATATCCACTGGCCAGTGGGTAGCCCGCGCAACACTAGTCAGGGGTGCTCAGTCCTGGTTCTCCAGAGCTACTATCCTGCATGTTTTAGATGTTTCGCTTTTCTAACAAACGTGATTCAAATGATAAAGCTGCAGAAGCCTGATACTGACCGTCAGGTGTGTTGGGACATGGAAACATCTAACACATGCAGGACAGTGGCTCTGGAGGACCAGGACTGAGCACCCCTGACTTATGTCATTATCCATTCAACACAGAAAACAGATCAGCGGCAACTTCACTCCAAGAAGTACAAAAAAAATCTTTGATGTGTAGCACTGTACATGTGTGATGCTGTTGATGCTGGCGTGATGACGTAAGCGGTGATGTATTTTTGACCACTTTCTTCCACCTCAGAAATCTGTATTCGTACCGAAAACACTGAACACCAGGGTTTAACCTCTGACATTGACTCCGGCTGCTGTTTATACTGGATCTATGACCCCCCCCCCCTCTCTCTCTTGACTATATTAAAAAATACTATGACTCATAAAAATAAAATAAAAAATAAATAAATGCAAGTTAATTTAGTGTTCATGTCTTTCTCTTATGAAACAACATCCTCTAAATATGTGTTTGTACACGGAAACGGAGGGTGCACACTTCTGTTCTATAGAACATTTGACTGTTAACGTTTTTTGCCTAGTATCTGTTTTTCGCGAGCACGGAAAAATGAAAAATAAACAAGAACGTTTTTTCGAAGCATCCGGACAGCCAAATGCATTAAAGGAATAGTTCACTATTTTTCACATGGATCTGTATGGGTTCAGTGTCTTTACTCTGGTGCACCCAGAGTCTTACCCCCAACAGTGTCCTGTGAGTCCAGTTCTGGTCCGGTTTTGGTTAAAGCAAAAGTAGTCCTGGCAGGTTACCTGGGGTCAACTAAATACAACACGTTTCTTCTCCAAACAATGTGTGTTTGAACGAGTCATTTATTCACATAACAAAACCATCACGCATCAAAAACTCACACCTCATAATTGCTTTGAGCTACTTTATCTCAATAGTGATCAATGCGTGTTGTCACTGCTAACAGCTGTGCACCTGCACGTAGGAGTCGCAAACACTGCCGAACAACTGCTGAAAATAGTTTGCTAAAGCGCACAGCTGTTAGCAGTGACAACGACCATTGAACAAGACATTCAAGTCATTTTTTTTCTCCTTCCCTATCTTCCCTTTTCCTTTTGTCTTTAATTTTTTTCTCTTCCTTTTTTACTCTCTTCCTCTCTCCCTCCCTCCTCTTCTTCTTTTTCTTACTTTTACTTCCACTTCATAAATTAAGCACTGGTGTACTCGTAAACCTTTCATTTCGTAAATGTAATTTTTGATGTCGTAACTTTTCAATTTGTATTCTGACAAATATCAAACAAATTAAAAGTACAAATTGACTCATTTTACAGTTTGCAAATATTTGTTTTATGCTCAACTACAACCAAAGATGCATGTATATCCCAAATATTTCCTGTGAATAGGCTTCAATTAGTCCGAAAAAAAAAAAAAAAAGTATGGACATGTAAGTTGCAGACCACCTCCAAATACATCCTCAGTGTGTACTCTGTGCATTCTAATTGTGTTCACACCTGGCATAAAAGCTGTCTGCATGTGTTTGGAATATAATCAGTGAGGATGTCAAAGCCAGGTCGAAACAGGTTGTGTGATTCTTTACAGCCTCCTTTTGTACAGGCTGGCATTTAACATTTCAACGTAGTGTTTATCAGTGAAGTCTGTTAACACAACAGGGAACCTAAAGGTAGAAATGTGTAATATAAATGTAATGACATGACAAATTACAACCTCTGACAGTCTAAGAATAAAAAATGCACTTTACATATGACAATAAAAAATACCTATAGTTTCTTTGTTTGATTTGAGTCTTTTAAAAAAACATTTAGTTCATTCTTACACTTGCTTATGTTTGTACTTTAACTGTGACCTTTGTTACATCATATTTTAAGGAAGGTGTTGTAATACCATTTTAAATCAGTGTTATTTTATAATTATTTGTTATTTATCATATTGTTATTTAACTTGTCATTATTATCATTGTTTGTTGGGATAAGACCCCACCCCAGATAAACCATTTGCGTTTTTTATCCAATAAAATAGAATATAATAGAGTTTATTGCCATTTGTATGTGTTCAACAAGGTTAACACAGGTTCCTGAATCAGGAAACTAAGTATCTTCCCTTTAAATATTTTCTTTTGTTGTATTAATGTTTGTTTTATAGTTTTTATCTGATTGTATTTGAATAAACAAACAAACTACACACAGCAAAATGCAATTCGACTTCAATATGTATCAACCAATTTATGTATAACTGAATTATAATGCAACGTAACTCTCAAAGACCCAAACATCCACTGTCAAACAAAATAATTTTCTGAACTCAACTGTTTAAGACCTGTTGATCCTTTAATCCTATCAATACACTTAAATAATTGTTGTAAAATACAGTTTTTCCATCTTTTCATGATCATCAGATATGATCCATTTGGACATTCAGAGGCTCTGTAGTTACCGTGGAAACACCATCATCTTCTGCAACATTAATTCATCCATCGAGTTTAATCAATAATAGTGGATGGAAACACTGGGCTTATGTTCAGTTCATGAGATTGAACCGAAAAATCAACCTTTTCCTCAGTTTTCACTGTTTCTTATATAAAAACGGTGAACTTCAATGTCAGCTGTGAAGAACATCGACATGATCAGTAAATGAAATATGAGGAAAATACTTGATTTTTACTGGAAAAAATGCTAAATATAGAGAATAATCTGACAATAAATGGTTTTAAATAACTAAATAAATTGTTAAATAGAGAGAAAAAAAAATTATTTGACAACTGCCACAAAAGTCACACTGGGTCATTTTGGGTTAAATGTGATGATGCTACAGACATGTACATGAGGGTTTGTCTGATGAATGTGGTGAACGTTTCACTCCATAGTGAGTCCAAATTGGCATTTCTTTCTACTAGAAGATAATCATCAATGAAATGCAGAGGTGGGAAGTAACTAAATAAAAGTAGTTTGCTACTGTAGGTATCTGTACTTTAGTCGAGTATTTATTTTTCTGGAAACTTTTACTTTTTAAATTTTTTTAAAATAAATATCTGTACTTTATACTCCTTACATTCTCAGAATAGACTCGTTACTTTTTAAAACTAAACACCATTAATGTCAAGTTTGTGCAGCAGCTACTGTGGTGTTGTCTTCTCTTGTAGATGCTAATGCTAATGCTACTTCAGATTCGTTGCAATGGGGGACAGGCTGGGGGGGGGGTTTAACCTGCATTCCGTGGGTCAGCTTAACCCCACGTGGGTGACACCACATGACATAATGTGGACAGGCTTTGTCTGAGTCACTCCTTCTCTGTGTTGTTTTCTATGAATGGTAAACACAGCCAGTGGAGGGGACACACCAGCATGTGTTGGTACTTCGGGGTGACCCATCAGATTCCAAAAATGAGCGTGGAGAAGTGGGTTTCTGCAGAATGACACCTTTAAACAAATGAAAATTAGAATTGATGAGATTCGATAAAGAACTGAATCATTAAGCAGTATCGATAATGCATAAAATCGTATCAATTCCCATTCCTAATTTCGATGTAATGCTACTTCTCATAAAAACAAACACCACGGCTCCTCAAGGTCGTGAGTCTGCATCAGCGGAAGTCTTCTCTCAATCTGACTATATTAGTCTGGGTTTGATGTTTGAATGAAGATGGCCGATCAGGGTGAAATAAAAATTCAGGTCCAGCACCACTCCCACACAGTCTGTCTCTTCGTCTGACTACCACCCTTTGCTTGGCTGCTTCTGACCAACTATCTGCCTGATTGCTCTCTCTCTCTCTCTCTCTCACATATTCTCGCTCGCTCGCTCACTCCTTCGTCCTGTCTCTCTCTCTCTCTCTCTCTCTGCCCATCAGATCAGTGTTGTTCGCAGCCAGGAAAAAGAGGAGGTGTGAAAAGCTCATGCGGCGAAAGCAACCCCAGGAAATGCCAGACAAAGAATGACTGAAACAAGAAAAGTGTGTCTGATTGTGCGCACGTGCAGATGTTTGTGTGAAGTCAAAAGTGTGTGTGTGTGAGTGTGTATGTGTTGCATGTCATTTCCTTTCCTCCAGTTTTCTACCTGTTTGATTCTCTCCACTTGAATAGATAAGACTCTCTCCTTGAAACTCTTAGAATGTATGGACTATGGAATATCAAACTCTATAAATAGTCTGTGTTGGCGTGTACGTATGCATCACAATGCTTAAGCAGTCACACTCCAACCTTTAATATAGGAACCATTTACATTAAGGTGTAAACGCTCAGAGTCAGTGCCTTTACATGCACTTAGAGAAATTCCTCTTATTACCTTATTCCTCTTAATATCAGCCTTTTAAAAGTCATATACAGTATACACATTTATTGGACTGTAGTCAAACCAAATTGTAGTTTTTGGAATCAGACTATTGGTGCCAGATAATGTGGTCAAGTCAAGCTTTTTTGGCATAAATATGCAAACTGTGGTTAGCTGGAGTATTATATTATAGAAGGAGAAGTAGAATACATAGAAATTTAATCTAATAGCAAGTGATACAAATATTAACCCATTGACGTGTGAATTATGAGAACATTTTTACTAAGTGTTTTTATTTCTCTTTAGGTGTGAAAAAAAACTATTTCTTTTAATGAACCTATGTTTTTATGGAGTTACAAAAATGTCCTACTCCACTTCCAATCCACACACATCCAAACCCCTGCACATTTTCAGAACAAGCAACGGCACGAATGGATGCTACTGGATGCTACTCTGGTAAGGTGGGAAGGGGGAGTGTTCCTTCACGTATTCTGAGCCAATCAGAGACGCCTTGTGATTGCATCATGGACATGTATGAGGAAGTACCGGTAAACTGTGTTGTTCGACCTCAAGTCATTTTTCTACCGTGAAAAAACTTGCTTGAAACAAAACAATCCGGATGTTTTTTTGAAATAGAACCAACACACAATGTTATCAATAACAATGGAGAACACAGTAATATTAATGAAATAACCATGGAATGACAGCTTTAACCTCATTGCAGACCAATCCTTACCTTCTACCTCTGGACCTACTAATCTGCTGGATTTCACTCATTATGACCTCTACCCTTATGTCATAAATGGTGCATCATCATATACAGGTGCTGACGTAAAGGCATACAACAGTCTTGAAGCATCCCAGTATTTTGTAGTGGGCTGAGTAACCAATGCCAGATGTTATGCCAGCGCTGGAGGCTTCCTTATAATAATAAAGGCACTGGCACGGGTGCGCCTAACTATTTTCTTGGGTGCACCAGCACAAAAGTTAGGTGCACCCAAATGTTTCAACTGCATTGCATTTAATTCAGCAGTTTTAATGTTTGCATTTTTCTTTTCTTTTTTTTCTTTTTTAATCGCCCATACAGACAAATATTGATTTGTAAATGATTAATCAACAATTTTAATAACAAAGTTCTTTATTTGGATCACAGCTCTGAAAGAAAGATTAGAACTGACTGCAAAGTGATATTGCTTAAAGTGCTTCACTGAGCTGAAGTTTCAATCTAACACATCTCAAAAAAAAAAAAAAAAAAAAAAAAAAAATATATATATATATATATATATATATATGTAAAAAACTAAATAAATTGTAAACTAAAAGTGCAAGTGTCTTAAAGGCTCCAAATCTCATAATCTGAACAGCTCCATATCTTATAGACTGTTCTCCATTACAATCACATGTCCCTCAGATGTACTTTCAGTATGAGTGTGTGTGATGCACGGTGATCGCTGTTCGCATATAGCTGTTAGCGTAGAGCCTATACATGTGTATGTGTTGACAACTAATTAGAATGTTATTAGAACGTACTCACAGTCGGTCATCGCTCCTCTGCCCAGAAAGTCCTGACATGTTTTTGGTTTAATTACACCATCAAACAGATAATAGGTGATTTGCTGATGCCAGTGTATGTATTGACAACTAATTAGAACATTATTAGAAGGTACTTGGCGACATGCACGACTACATACAACCCACACCACGCCCATCTGCATGAACTGGCATGCAAATAGCAAGTCCTGTCTCTTGTTGATCACCCAGAGACTTGTAGAGTTGCAGGCATTTTTTTCCCCCAAGGGCTGGTCGCACCAACCTGACTGTATGGATGCTTCTCATGGCTGCTCGTGCCTTACATCTGGAAACGCACCATTAGCTTCTCTTTCTCCATGCTAGCCACCATGTTTTTCAAAGCTACTGTGTCGAGAGTCTTCCTTATGTCATAACTGGTAAAATCACACCCAGTGATCCTGATTGGTCTGTCTACAGTTTGGACAGAGACAACAGAATGTCTACGGTGGTTTACTAGACCCTTGTGTGAAGCTCACAGAGCTGAGCGGAAACACACAATGGTCGGCGAAAGCCAGGCGAGGTTGCACCTGTGCGACCTAAAACATTTTTGCGTCACACTTTCGATAAAATACTGAATATAAACTTCAGTGCGCTGAACATATTATATACATTATATTTTATCAAACTTTTTTACAAAATAATTTTTCCCAAGACTTATTAGGATGAATCTACTGATTTTTTAAAATAATTTTGAAAAGCTTCACGTACCCCCTGCAGTACCTCCATATACCCTCAGGGGTACGCGTACCCCCATCTGAGAACCACTGCTCTAGACCCTGAAACGTAAGACTTTATCTTCTTTCATTGAAGCAAATGTATCTGGTGTAACTTGCACACACTTGGCTAAACTTTTATTAGGCTAGCAGGCTAGGCTAAACTGGCAGGGTTGTAGTGTCATGAAGTGCTATGTTTAGTGACAGAGAATGTTGCTCTGGTAAAAATTTATCTCGAAAACTTGCAAAATCACTATGTACAAAATGTTCATTGCAAAGTCTTGAATATTTCGAGGGTTGCTAGTCTTTGTGGTTAATTGCGGTTAGTCACAGCAGCCTCCTCTCAGCCTCAGAAGGAATGCGGTAAAACACAACATTAGATTTATGTCCTTTTCTGTGGGCGAACAAAAACTGAATTAAATAAAATAACTTAGTCTATAAACGTATAACTTATCAAATAGTTTGAAGACATCGACCGTTTCCTTTTACTTCCAGCATCCATCATGGCTGAACGAAGGAGCGCGACGATGCCGTGACAAACAAGCAAACGGTCAATAGAGTGTGTTACAAGTCAAATATTTTCTAGAACTTCTCGGAGTGAAGTTGTCACTGAGTGGTGATGGTTTGAATTCGATCTGTTTCCTGTGTTCAGTAGATAATACCTGTGGCGTGATGACATATTTTTGACCATGTTCTTCCATCTAAGAAATTCTTATTCGTACTAAAGTCAGTAAGTCGTAACTTTTCAGTTCATATTCTGACAATGATCAAACACACAACACATTATATATATTATATATTAAATGGACTAATTTTAGAATTTGCAAATATTTATTTTGTGCTCAACTACAACCAAGGACAAATATGCATGGATTGCTTTCCTGTGAATACGATTAATTTTGTCGCAAAAATCGCTCGATAGCAATATAGGAAAAAAGAAAAAAAAAGCCCTAGGAAAATATCCTGCACCCTACTTTTAAATAACTAGGTGAGTTATTGCCAATCGCTCTGGCTAGATGTGCATGTAAACGTACTGAATGTTTGAGGGTTCAACCTGAAATGGGTCTTAACACTTACATACAAACTGGCCATGATATCACAAGTGACATGAGCCATGTAAAGATGTCATTTCCATACGTTAATCATAGATGTTTCCTCCAACACTTAAGTGCCGCGAGAGAGGAAATGGAGAGTGGTGTCCTCTACAATGATATTAAGCATTAATGGATAGTAGAAACATTCCACTCAGCTGCACACACACACACACACACACACACACACACACACACACACACACACACACACACACACACACACACACACACACACACACACACACACACACACACACACACACACACACACACACACACACACACACACACACACACACACACACACACACACACACACACACACACACACACACACACACATAAGTGTTTCCTCAGAGGAGCACTTCTACAGCTTTATCAACCCTGAAATAGGAAGCGGTTTGTGGTGTTAAAAAGAAATACGTGACTGTGTCAAGCATGCAGGGGCGTAGGCAAGGTTGGTTCAGGAGGTAGAGACAGGAAAGGATGGTCCATCAAGTAAACAAGGTTTCTCTAATCCTAATTAACCCCCCCTTGTAACTTGACCCTGCCTCTGAGATGAGCCTCCCGACTGAGCAGCTCACAGTTGATGTTCTTCCAAACACAGAGGAAGGAGGTGTCTGTCAGCACGATGTGAAAATGAAAAATCAAACAGGAATAAAAGGGAGCGACAAAAGAAACACAGACCCACATTGAGATGATTGTTCTGATGGAGAGTCTACATTAGGTACTTCAGTCTAGTCTTCTGCATTTCCATTCTAATAAATATGACACCAAGTTACCACAGCCGGTCTAATCCCCCAAACAGACAAGCATGGTTTTTAATAATTCATTTATGGAAAGTCATGACAATCAATGTTTGACGCTTATATCTTTGCTATATGTGAATGTGAAGTGTAAGGAGAAGATAGTTCTAAGCATTTTCTTTCTTTTGTTATGAGTCACTTATGTATTTAAGTGGACGCGGAATTACATGATAAAACTAAATTACACTTTTTGACCTTCAATACACACAATTCTTTCTCTTCTTCTTCTTGTTCAGAGTGGAGAGCTCTGTACAAACCTCCTCTGAGGAAGGAAAAGGATGGTCGACCTCCAGTGTAAAATACTACATGGAGCCTTTGCCTCAAATGCTTTTATCTCCCACCTCGAGCCCACTGTGTCAGACCGGTGCCCGTTCTGTAGTTTTAGAGAGACAGCGTTTCATGTTTTTAGTGAGTGTATTAGACTGTCACCTCCCTTCACTATTTTAGCTGATGTTTTTAAACTGTCCAATGACTTATTTTTTAGCATTCCAGTTTTTATTTATGTGGTAAAATACAGAAAACAAAAAAAAAAATAAAAAAAATTGACTATTAAATTATTGCTGGGGAAGTGAAGATGGCCATTTTAATAACGACAAAGAATGAGATCGAGGGGTTGGCAGGGCAAGAACCACGTCAGGTGCAGACTGAGGCTGGAATGAGCTTTTTTTTATAAAATACTCAATGATTTGGACAGTTTTAGAAACATTTGGATTTTTCATAAAATGTTTTGCACTGTAAAAGATGGCCTCTCTGGCTAAACATGTCCACTGTTTTGTATTCTCTTTTCACCTATTTGTAATATTAGATTTTTATTATTCATTTGCATTATTATTCAAATTATATTTTATTTACTATATATTAGTTATTTACGTTTCTTCTTGCCTTCCTTTATGTCTCCAAGTGTTGATTCCTACCTGTTTAAGGTACGACACATTTAAGTGTGAAGCATGTGTGGTTGTTGGCTAGGAGAGCCTGTGTGTCTTTATCGAGGGAGCTGTTAATAAAACCCACTGATTTGGGTCATTGATTAGCACGTAAAGTAGCAAAAACATCGTCAACCTTGGAAATCGGATTGTATCCCGTGGGTGAGCCGAAGAATATACATCTCAGGGTTACATATTTATTTACCACCACACACACATATATATATATATATATATATATATATATATATATATATATATATATATATATATATATATATATATATATATATATATATATATATATATATATATATATATATATATATTCCCTTCACAGAACACCTGATATTTCAATTACAAATTCACAAAACATTTAGTAACAGGCAGAATATTTGTAAAATTACAATTACTTCAGATATTTCAGCTGGTTCATATTTGTTCAGGTATTTACTCAGGTTTTTGGAAAAGGATGGTTTGTTAATCTAAAGATTTTCATGTAGTATGACTTTTATTTCACATTAAAATCTGCAGTTTTCTTTATTTATAGGTAATTATGATCATATTTTACTGGTCTGACCCAATTTAGATCAAATTATTATGTATGTCGAACCTGAATTAAAATAATTTTTGCACCGTGGATTATTGTTATTCATACTATGGGCCAGATCCGGCCCTTTGGCGGGTCGGATTTGGCCCCTGGGCCTTATGTTTGACATCTGTGGTCTATATAGAAGAGACACATTCTCTATATGTTTTACGATGTAATATTAAATAGTAATAGTTAGTCATGAAATTTCAAAGACTGTACATATTTATACATATTACTGTATTTTCTGGACTATAAGTCACACCAGCAAAAAAAATTATAAATAAAGAAGGAAAAAAACATATATAAGTTGCACTGGAGTAAAGGTCACATTTTTTTGGAGGGGGGGGGGGCATTTATTTGATAAAATCCAACTTGAAAGGCAATATAGAATAGAGAACAACAGACTGAATAGGTGTACAGTATGCTAACGTAACACATTCAGCTAAACAACATAAACAACAAACTGAGAACGTGCCTGGTATGTTAACGTAACATATGCTCATGCTTAACAGCGACCTCTTGCAGTTGTCTGTGCGAAAATAACATGTGATATTATATAATAATGTGTTAATAATTTCACATATTAGTCACTCCAGAGTATAAATTCCAAAACCCCGGCCAAACTATGAAAAAAACTGTGAGTATTAGTCCAAAAAATATGGTATATTTAATATAATACCCTTTGCGTTTAGTATTCTTCAGTGAACATTGGGTATTTTTCTATATTTAATTAATTGATCATGTACATATTCCTAAAAGCATGAAGTAAATTCAAAGGTTATTTTATCATAACTGAAAAAAAAAGAAGAAATAATGACATTTTCTGCAAAGCACATCATTAACTGAGCAGAAAAATAAACACTGCTGTTTCTCAAACAACATGGGTTTTACTGGTGAATCATTGCAGCACATGACAGTGTTTCCATATTCACTCTGGAGCATCTAAACATCCAAATGGGTCATATCTGATGACACTGAAAAGCTGAGAAAATGCATTTTACTTGAATTATTACAATGCATTTACCAGGATTAGTGCTTCACGGGTTAGTAAACATATTTGACCACAGGGTGCCCGTGGTCCCTGGAGGCTGTTTAGGTTTTTGAGGATTAATGAGCAAAAAAATAAGATGGTTTGGATGAAACCACTCAACAGTTTCAGGCTGTTGCTGGAAGGGAGACGTTTGTTTAGTTTGAGTTTCCATGTGCAGAATAATCCTTTTTTCTGAATGCTAAATGTACATATATTTAATCATTTGGTGACACTTGTTGGTTTTGTTCATTTCCTCATATAATAATACAGAATAATATGGTCTCTTTCCAACAACTCATCTTATAATGATGATGGATGTGACTCAGAGGCTCAGATGTTGTTAACCTGACCATTAATCAAACCCTTATGAATCAACAACTTTAGGCATTTTATCCTGAATGCAGTAAATTAGGACTCAGTATTATAATATCCTGTACAGTTCATGCAACAGTGTTCTTTAAAATATGGGTGTAATTATTGTTCAAAACATTACATCTGATATTTTTCTCCCTTAAAAGTTATTTTTTGTTGAATGTGTGACAAAGGTCAGGCTTTTCCATCTTGGGGTTAAATCAATTTTATTTATTTATTAATTTTATTTCAATCACAAGGCTATTTTCAAACACAGATTTGGTCATTTTTATTCCCAAACTTTTTATCTTTCTTAAAAAAATATGAATTGGTAAATTGTAAATGGTTGTGCTCATAAGTTTATAGTGGCGCGACGCGAGATGAGATGAGATGAGATGAGATGAGATGAGATGAGATGAGATGAGATGAGATGAGATGAGATGAGATGAGATGAGATGAGATGAGATGAGATGAGATGAGATGAGATGAGATGAGATGAGATGAGATGAGCTAGTGCTGGTCATTTTATTTTGTTTATAGTTTATAATGTGTTAATTTTAGCATCCCAAATGTAAATAAAAATGAACAACTTTTGAATTATGACCTTATTTTATTTCAGAGTTTTTTTTTAACACCACATGCAAAGTGTGTGTAAAAATCCCAGCTGTCCACCGCTGGGTTACAATAAGCAGGTTTCTGAAGTTACAAGGTAAAGGGCAAGAAAGATGATGCTCAGTGTATGTTTTAGAAATAAATACGACTAATTTAATCTGTTGATGGGTACAAGAGGTCGACTATTGAGCTGCTACTACAGGAAGTATTACTTTAATTTTCCTCATAATTTCCCTTGAGATCACGGGCAAAACAAAAGCACACATGACAAAGCGAGTAGCTCCTGTCAGGTTTCAGACACTTTTTTTTTTTTTTTCAGCTGAACACATGCGATAACCTCTGGGGTTCACGAAACGCCTTAAAACAAATGTTTATCTGAAGAGAGAGAGCAGTTTTGGCTGTGCACTGGACCATCAAAGTGTGATCACAGCTGAAGACACAAGCCTCTGCTGTCATTTATAGCATTGAAATAAGGCCCGGTCATTATGTTTCTGTGTGTATAATTATGTGTGAATAATGCTACTGAACTGTGTGGGTACCTCCCACTGTGGGTCCCTGTGTCGCCAGTCTTTCACATCTGGCTAACGCTTTGAAGTGACAGGTGTGTCGTCTATGCGCGACACTCGGACACACACATGCATATACAACACACACCGGGCGCCACCCCCGCCATGATGATGAATGCCACACATTCGGAGATAGACCCCTGTTGGCAAGAGAATATACAGTGTCGAATTGGGTGTTCGGGGACTAGTTTCGATGGAGCGTAATCAGATTTACACATCTTAAGTTGCAGAGGCTTTAATGATGAAAGAAACAGGCTTAAAACCCACATGGTTGTCAGGCGTAAGTCATGTGGGATGAGCAATGTCTTACTTCTCATGTGTAAAAGTCCTGATCTAACATGTCTTCCCCTCCCAGTGGTACATCAGAGTGGATTTCAGATTTAAAAAAAAGACAGAAAGATGGGAGTCACACACTCAGAATAAGACAACCAATCACAGAGAAGTTACAAAAACTCTCACTTGTTCAACATTCCACACAGGTACACACGTCATACACAGTTTGACAAAAGGAACTGGGCTAAACAGAATTATTTTCTCATTCTCTAGAGATGCATAATCCAAAGAAAGGCTTTACACACTGATATGTTGCTTTTTCAGAAGCATAACTTGTTTTAATTCCCAGTTTTTCTCGTTTCACGGGGCTGAGGGTTCTTTTGATTTCTAACGCACATTGATCAAAAATGAAGAAGTCACATATTGTCAAAACTCTTCACACAGGCAGTCGAACAGAGGCCTATGTGGAACAAACTGTGAAACACTTTACACTGAAACAAAGCTTTGAATGACCACAGTTCTCATCCTGTCACACTGCATGTGTAAACACAACATGCAGTATATTTCTGTTCCCAAAATATTGTACTTCTTTAATTACAAACACAAACAGAGTGAAGGTTTTTCTCCATCAATCATATTCAAACATGTAGAAAATATTAGGAAGAATATTCAATAATCTTCCCAAATGTCTCAAAATATCTACATATGAAAGACAAGTTGCAGTGAATATGAGAAGAGAAGAAACTTTGCATACATTTGAGGTTTTATTTTATGTATTATTATTATCACTGCAGCAAGAATTTGAACATTATTATATGCAACTATAAAAATGTAAAAGTGCTATTGAAAAAGTAAAGTGTTATTCAACCTCCCCTGCCTGCATGACCTGTTTATAGGAAATACACAGAGAAACAACTAGTCTGAAAACCACAACTTTGTTTCGTCACAGCGTCTTGTGCTCCGCCCACTAAGGCTGATGCTCCGCCCACACGAAGGAAAAAAAACACCCAACAATGTTTTTGACATGAAAACGTTAAATAATTGAATAAACGTGCATTTACAGTAGGCTATTAAATGTCCAAATGGAAAATTTTATTTTATCACAGTGTCACGGGTAATGTGAAAAACACTGACAGGCCCACTTATGATTAGCTTTGAGTGTTGAAACCACTATTACACAACAACCAATCTATCTATATATATATATATATATATATATATATATATATATATATTTTTTTTTTTTTTTTTTTTTTTAATTAATTAATTTTTATTTATTTATTTTTTTGTAGTCTGACTCTTATTGTTCTATTTTTTCCTTCATGTAAAGCATCTTTGAGTGCCATGAAAAGCGCTATACAAATAAAATGTATTATTATTATTATTATTATTATAATAAGGGAAAGATATGACGTCAAAACGTGACATGATGGAGCCATAGGTGTTGACTCATCTGATGTCTGAAGGTGAGACGATGTGAATGAAAAAACAACTCCACAAGATTCTATTTTGTCTGAATCCTAAGATATTACCACTGATGTGTTTTAGATGTTGACGTGTACTGTGACATTGACCTTTGACCTTCATTGTTCAAAATTTATTTGGTTCTTCCTTGACCCATTATCTATCATTCCTGAAAGATAAAATCCATTCAGAACTTTTTGTGTAATCCTGCTGACAGGCAGACAGACAGACAGACAGGCAGGCAGGCAGGCAGACAGACAGACAGGCAGGCAGGCAGGCAGGCAGGCAGACAGACAGGCAGGCAGGCAGGCAGACAGGCAGACAGACAGACCTGAATCTAATAATAAAAACCTAGTCGTCACATGTAATGTAGCCTAATAGTATATGAATTTTTAAATGAATGAATTAAAAGGCATTAACGAATAAGAGGTTGTAACAGCCCATAACTTTTCTTTCCACATAAACAGGCGACACAGTCTATATTCAGGACAATAAAACAGTGCATTACCATCAGCTGTTACTTCTACATCCTAGAATTAAACCTTTCCAACAACTACTGGGGACGTCTGAATGTAGCGCACGTCCATCCATTCCTGGACAGGCCGGCGTACACCTCCATGAGACTGGACAGGACAGGGCGTCCCACACCATGTCTTACTTAGGACAACGCTATGTCGGCGTGTGTGTTGGATAATAGATAACTGAAGTTGAATCACTATAATATAAGTGAGTGAAGGATACAGAATGTTGTATTTTTACTGTTTTTAAACCATAAAATAATGTTTTTTTTGTACTGTTTTCCAATATTAAAAAAACTCCAGATGTTGCCAAACGCAGCCCTAATTTCATACACCCCCCAGATGTAATCAAAGGTAACCCAATTGGGCAGAAAACTGTCCAATCTTACAACACTGTTTATTAGTGTCAATAAAACATCTCCATTGTACACCATGTTCATGAAAAGAAAGGTGAGAATCAAATGGGTGGACTTTATCATTGGGACATTACAACCAGCAGTAGTGTGTTGTAAACATTTCCAGGACAGTGACTTTTACAACGTGGGTGCCTACAGTAGTGGTTTTACTTCTAAGATTTTATTAAAAGATGGATCTTATCCATCACAAAGATCAAACACCAGCCCACAGGCGGTATGTGAAATGTAATTTTCCCCCACCACCTAATTTTTTTGTGTCAGAGATACATTATAAAATCCACACTGACAATTTATTTTTTTATTTCTGTTTTAAAGAATGACAAATATCTGCTGATAAAAAAAATACCTGGACAAGGCCTGAGACAAACACAAAGCACTTTAGTTTGCACTGAGGGAGATTCACACCTGCAAATTAACTTCAAATCAACTAAAAATGTCCACAGACCTGGACATAAAGAGACAGATGTGAAAACCCCTTTAGGCCACAAGCTCTAAACCATTGCTTTAATAATCATGCCTCAAACTAAAGGGGGCAGAAATAAACACATTTTCTGCTTTGTTCTTTTTTATTTCAAGTCTACATCACAATCCTCCCCTTCATTAGACAGTCCACAATTGTTGTGAGAGGTGTTTTATTCAACATGAAAAAGTACGATTGGCAACACATGAAAAGAGTCGTATGGACACTGAGTCACTGAGTTGGATTGGGAATAAAATCAGACTGTTTGTTTTTTATCCAAATATAAATATAGATTAAAGGCCTTTGTTGTGTTAAAAAAAAGTATTATACGCATCTACATTTGAGAATTATAGTTGTATTTGGGAACATTTATAGACACTATATTACATAGTCTCACCTGCATTGACTTACATATAAACTTACAAACATACTTATAAACATACAGTCATATGGGTTCACCCTCCGCAGCTACAATAGCTTCAACTCTTCTGGGAAGGTTTTCCACACCGTTTAGGAGTGTGTTTATGGGACCATTCCTCACACACTGACGTTGGACCGAAGGCCTGGCTCTCAGTGTTTGCTCGAATTCATTCTAAAAGTGTTGTGTGGAGCTGAGGTCAGGACTGTGTTCAGGACAGTCACATCAAACTCTCTCACCTATGATTTTATGGACCTTACTTTATGCACTACTGTTCCCACTAACTCACAGCATGACAATATCCAAAGTCTCTCTCTCTCTCACACACACACACACTTGCAGAATACAGAAATGTCACATTAAACTCCATAGATTAAGAATAGGATGTCACTAGAGTGTATTTCAAGGCAGGTGAGCGAATACAATATAGTAATATAGTGTGTGTGTGTGTATATATATATATATATATATATATATATATATATATATATATATATATATATAATTTTTCTTTCTACTTGACACCATGTATTGTGTAGTTTACACTGTAAAGTGGGTGGGTTTTAATAAGCTTTGCTTCTGTCTAAGCCTTTTTCAATCACATTGTATTATTTCTCTCTTCTTCGGTTTCTTTGAAATAAATATATGATTGAAAACCAACCAACCAACCGACCAGTAGTTTCCAGACTATTTAAA
Source organism: Siphamia tubifer (assembly GCA_020466265.1). Taxonomy (NCBI): domain Eukaryota; kingdom Metazoa; phylum Chordata; class Actinopteri; order Kurtiformes; family Apogonidae; genus Siphamia; species Siphamia tubifer. The sequence continues at coordinate 7,248,497 of CM035786.1, read as the reverse complement.
ATCTGTTATTTTTTTCACCAAGACCCTGATTTTATGTAGTTTTATTCTTCTGTGTGTATGTGTTTCATCAAAATTATGTGTACAAATGAATCCATAATTCACAGTAAAAACCACAGAAGTGCATGGATATCACACAAACAAACATGAGTCTCTAGAATCATTCAAAACAAAAACTGCTTTTCCAATATGTTTAACCTCTTAATGTCTGAATTTAAATACAAGTTTATAGATATTTCAAGGTCATTAAAACATTATTTCCAAATTCCATACTTTTTAAGACATTCAGGACCGGTGCAAGAAGATATGTATGAGGTGATGGACCCGGACCCCCAAAGACACCATAAACCCACCACCCTAAACCTCACAATTTGAGAATGCGCCCCTGAATGCGAAACAGGTAGCCTAGATGCTAACTCACTTAGCGGCTGCTACGTGCAGACGCACAGCTGTTAGCGCATCGATCGCTATTGAGAGAAAGTAGCTCCAAGCAATTTCGAAGTGTGACTTTTTGGAAGCTAGTGGTTTTGTTTTGCTAATAAATCACTCATTCAAACAAATGCTGATTTGAGAAGAAACATGTATTTTGTTGACCCCAGGAAACCTGCCGGGTTTCACTGTGACCAAATCCAGACCAGAACTGGGCTCTCAGGACAGGGGTAAGTCACGGTAGGTTCATCAGAGTAAAGACGCTGATGTGAAAAATGTAAACTATCCCTTTAATGCTAACATATAATTGTCCAACAGCTTTAACTGCAGTGTTTAATTTTGATACATAGGTGAGATGTTCAATTATGTGTGTCAGTAATCACAAACTACAAAAAAACTACAAAATAAAATACACTTCTTACAGAAATGTGAGCATCTTGTAGAAACTAAAGTGAACTTAAAATAACAGAGAACACACAGTTGTAAACACAGCAGTGCTTCTGAAGAACATCAGTGTGTCATTTCTGGCACAGTTGTTGAAACGCAGAATTTCATTTCTTGCTTTTTTTTTCTCAATTATAGATAATGGTTAATGGTTTGGGTCGAGTCACTTCTACTCATATTCTACCTCTTTTTCTTGTGCTGGAAAGTTTAGTTGTATGTCTGTAAAGGTCAGTGTAATTGGATTTTCTTTCCAGAAAGAAAAGAAAAAACTAGTGGTTAATTGATTTTCATTTTAAAACAGAAAAATAAAATACAATTTCAAGGTGTTTTTCAAGGTGTTCAAACCTTGAAAAACATTGTTCAAACAGATGAACCACATTTTGAAAAAAAAAGTATTGATATTAATTTTCCATTTCTCATAACAAAAGAGAAAATTACTACCAGAGATAAATGGAAAAACGGACCAGATTTCATCTGAACTGGAGGATTTGTTTTGGTCAATTTTCCCATTTCTACTTTATTTTTTGTTATAAAAAATTCAATTCAAAGTTTTTTTTGTTTTGCTTTGTTGAGTTTTTTGTTTGTTTTGACACTGAAAAAGAAAAACATGTATCATCCAATCATTCCAGTATTCCAGTCAACCTGCCAGATGAAAAACCAAAAAACTCAATATATGATTTTCGAATTTTTATGTATGATCGAAAAATCAGGGGTTAATGTTTGATTTCCTTTTCCCAACCCAAAACTAAACAAACAAGTATTTTGTATTTAGCATTTGACCTATTCTGTATATGTCTTGTGCTATAGGCTATAATTATGTCGGTTATTGTAAGTCGCTTTGGATAAAAGCTTCTGCCAAATGTAATGTAATGTATTCAGAGAATGACTAATCTCACCCCTTGCTTTAAAGGTGTCATTCTGTTGAAAACCACTTTTCCACTTTTCTCCTTCTGGAATCTGATGGCTCACCCAGACTTACCAACACATGCTCTTTGACAGTGGTTCGTCACCTCCACTGGCTGCATACCGCATTCAACAAGAGGAACCCAGAGGGACCCAGAAAAAGCTGGTTTGTCTGACAACAGGTGGACTTTAGAGTCACCCACGTGGGGTTAAGACCATACTTCATTGCAACGAATCTCAAGTAGCATTAGCATTAGCATTTACAAGAGAAGACGGCGCCACAGTAGCTGCTGCACAAACTGGGAAAAACTGTTGGATCAAACTGGTTCATGTGTCTCTGTGGAAACAAAGCCTGTTTTTTTTCCTGCACGTTTTCAGAACAAGCAACGACACAAAACCTAGCTGGATGATACTCTGGTAAAGATAAACACATACAGAGCAAGAGGGGAGGGGGGAGTGTTCCTTCACGCATTCTGAGCCAATCAGAGACGCCTCATCATCGTGTCATTTACATGTATGAAGAAGGACCAGTAAACTCTGTTCCACCTCAAGTCATTTTTCTACCGTGAAAAAACAGGTGGAAACAAAACAATCTGGACATTTTTTTTTTTAAATCAAACCAACACACAATGTATTAAAGAACAATGGAGAACACGGTAATATTAATGAAATAACCATGGACAGCTTAAAGGAAACAGGGATGAACAAAAGCTTCAGTGTCTCTTCACTGACATCTATATTTTTTCGGACTACAAGTCACTGTGGAGTATAAGTCGCATTTTGTGTACAAGACAATTCAAGGTGTTTTACATAAAACATAAGAAACTTACCGTATTTTCTGGACTATAAGCCGCTACTTTTTTTTAGACGTTTCGACTTCAAGTTATTTTTCTACCGTGCAAAAACAGCTTGAAACAAAACAATCCAGATGTTTTTTTAAATAGAACCAACACACAATATATTTAATAAGAATGGCGAACACAGAAATATTAATAAAATAATGATGGAATGACAGCTTTAAAACGGCTTGTGAAAAATAGTCTTCCTGGAATGTTCATAAACTGTCTGGGTCTAATATAATTTTGTGGCTTCAGTTGTAAAATAAAACAATCCAAGAAATGACTGGCGTCCCTGATTATATTTGACAAACACCAACTTCTTAGTTTTTGATCATACAAAACAATGAGAAAACTAAATATCAAGTTGTTATTTAGTTTTTTTGTCTGTCAGGTTGAATGGAAGAGTGGAATGACTGGATGATACACCAACTAAATTAAACTGTAATAATAAATATTTTAAAACAAAAATAAATGAACCGCTAGTTTTTCCTTTTGTTTCCGGAAACAAAATCCAATAAACAAAAGATACACTGGCTTTGTGAGTAGTTTTATTTTCTTTTATAATTGTTGTTTTGGCCTTGGCACTTCATGAAGACACATTTTTGATTTAATTAATTCATATGTAGTTCCTGTTTTGTTTTTTTCTAAACAACAAATGTGCATGTTTTTTTTATTCCCCCTGTGTTATGGAGGAATTTTTAAGAAGACATTTTAATTCTCATTATATTGCTGTTAAATATTATAATATTTAACTAATTATATGTATCTATTGCAGGGGTATGAAACTCTTTTGTAGATGACACTGACCTTCACACAGAAAAGTAAACGCCTCAAGAGTTATTCATTTATATTATCAACATGGAGTCACAGTTTTGTTTTTCTTATTCACCAATGGTTTGCAAGAAATATTAAATGTTTGGCTGGTTTGGTGTGTGGTTTCTTCATTCATATGTAGCACACATAGCCTTCTGTGTCTAAGAAATGAAAAGAAAATTAATTATTGTGGGAAAAATGTGATTTTGAAAAACAGATTGTCAAGATTTGAATACAGAGTTTTTCTTTTTGTTTTCTCTATGGACATTATTCAAATAAATAAAATCGCTAAAGTGAACAAATACAACAAACCACAACAGTGCTGAACGATAGTTTTGCTACTTTGTGCATGTTTTCCTTGAAAAAGTGTAAAAGAAATAATAACTTACAGGTATTATATTGTTGTTATATTAGTGGACTATGCTATTCTTTTGCAGATGACATTAACCTTCACACAGAAAGGCAAAGTTCTCAAGAGGTTTTCAATCATACTGTCAAAATATACTACAGTTTTATCTGCTTATTCAACAAAGGTTTGTGTTCAGTGTTTTGGATAAAAACCATAAACCAGGGGAGTCAAACTGGTTTTAGTTCAGGGGCCAAATGGGTCAGATTAGTGAAATAATAACAGTGAAAATAGTTTAATGACATGATAATCAGACATTCATAGCTGTACATAAAGCATTCATGACTGTTTGATGAGACATGACTCAACATTCATACCAAACATTTCATGAATGTGGAAGACAGAATGATGACACCTTTTCAAAATAAAAGTCCAACAATCGCAAAGCAACACTGATGTTTCTACGGTAAATGGACTGTACTTATATAGTGCATTTATACACAACTTGGTGCCCAAAGTGCTTTACAATTCCTCACATTCACCCATTCACACACACACTCATGCACCAGTAGATCTACGGTGGCCGACGGGGACAAACACGTTGAATCGACGAAACGCTGCAAACACAAGAAAGACGAACACAGCCAAAAACACAAAGACATAAAACAAATGCAACACACGTGTCCTGCAAGAGAAAAATGCTGCAATAACAGAAACGATGCACAAGTAAAAATGTACAAATGCCAAAGAAAAATGCTGCAATTACCAAAACACGCAAACTCCCAAAACAACTGCAAGAGAGAAACGCTGCAAATTCACTCCACAACAAAATGGAAGTTCACCAAAATAAAATGGAAGAAGAAGAAGATGGCGGATGAACATGAAGTTAATTAATTTCAGAGATTAGCGTGAAAAGGTTAGCTTCCCTTCATCTTATTTAAACACTTCACCATAATCTGCTACATTATCATAGAAGAGCAGCAGCTAAAGTTAGCTACAAACCTCTGCTGCTCCACACCTTTTCACATTAATCTCTTAAATTAATTAACTTCATCTTCATCCGCCATCTTCTTCTCCTTCTACCCTTTTATTTTGGTGAACTTCCATTTTGTTGTGGAGTGAATTTGCAGCATTTCTCTCTTGCAGTTGTTTTGGGAGTTTGCATGTTTTGGTATTTGCAGTGTTTTTCTTTGGCATTTGTACATTTTTTCATCTGCTTCGTTTCTGTTATTGCAGCATTGTTCTCTTGCAGGACATGTGTGTTGCATTCGTTTTATGTGTTTGTGTTTTTGGCTGTGCGTGTTTCTTGTGTTTGCAGCGTTTCATCGATGCAATTCGTTTGGCCACCGTCGACCTCCGTACTGTTCAAATATACATTTTAATAATTTTGTGAAATGTTAATGCTTTACTTTATCCAAGTTGATTAAACTGGAAATGATCATGATCCGCAGTGACAAAGATGGAAACCTACGTACCAAGAATTAACTAAAACCACACCAAAACGTATCCATATTTTATTTATTTTTTCTCGTACCATGTAACTGTCTGTGACTTAATGTTATGGGAACGTCATTGTTATGAAGCAGAAGGCAGATTCAACCTGACAGTGTAAACCCTGCTCCTGAACACACACAGGAAACACTCAGAGAAACAGCCATAAGGATTTAAAAATAACCACTGTCTAATTAGTTGTCTGTGTGTGTGTGTGTGTGTGTGTGTGTGTGTGTGTGTGTGTGTGTGTGTGTGTGTGTGTGTGCGCGCGCGTGTGTGTATACGTGTATTCCTATTTTCCTGGGGACATTGATCTGTTTACACAGTCATCTTATGGGAACCTTTGACATCATGGGGACCAAAATTCAGGTCCCCATGAGGGTTAAATATAATATATTCTTGAAGTCCCCGTAAAGCATGATGGAAACACGTGCAAATTCAAACATGTATTTTTCAATGGTTTGAAGAAGAGTTTCCTTTTATATTATTTTAAACTTTTTTTTGGATTTGATTACATATTGTTTTTAATCTTTTTAAATTTTATTCAATTGTATTCATGTACTTATATGTATTTTTATATATTTAATTTTTTTGTTTTAGCTTTTATTAAAAAAGAAATAAAGGTGTTTACACACACTACTCTTTTATATTATATTAATTTACTTTTTCTTCTGCTGTAGCACTTTGACAATTTATTATTATCATTGTTATAATTTTGGTCCTCATGAAACATGGAAACCAATGTGTGTGTGTGTTTGTGTGTGAATGTGTGTGTGTGAATGTGTGTGTGTGTATGTGTGTGTATGTGTGTGCATGAGGGCAGGATGAGGCTGCTGCGACATAGTAATTAAGAGAAACACTTCTTTGATCTTAATGAGCTTTCTCTACTTGTACGGGAGTGAGGAGATATGTGTGTGAGTGTGTGTGTGTATATATATATATACACACACACGTGTGTGAGAGGGTGTGGATAATGTGTGCGAGTTCAGACTTTCTTTACATGTCACAAAGCCCCTGCCCACCGCGCGCGCGCACACACACACACACACACACACACACACACACACACACACACACACACACACACACACACACACACACACACACACACACACACACACACACACACACACACACACACACACACACACACACACACACACACACACACACACACACACACACACACACACACACCAGATAATCCCTCTGAAATGAAAGTGTACGACAATCCAAAACAGCACGACAACTTTTCTCTGTGTTTGTTCTGGTGATGATTCGGGTTCATGACATGTCACCGCTTTGAAAAAACTAGATTTGGGTCAGTGTGAAGATGAAAAAAAAGAAAAAAAACAAAACTTCCCTCAGTCTGTTTCCTCTCAACTTTGTGCCTAATTTACTGAAAGATAATTTGAATGCTGAACAGTGGCAGCAGGAGTCCACTCTATTCAGCAGTGAGATTGATGCATCTAAACAACACCAACAAACATGGCCCGCAATCACTCTAGAGGGGGTGTTCCGCTGAGAACATCATTACCGACTCTGTGTTGTCTGGGAAATCAAAGTAGCTTCCCGAGCTTTGATAAAAAAAGAGCCGGGCGCCGACCAGGGTGGGAGTTTACTGCTGGGTTACCCCCAAGAAAAACTCCACAGATAAAATACGATTAAACCAGCAGAACAAAAATTAGACCAAAAACCAGAACATCCGCATCATTTTATAAAGCGATCGCTGAAATTAAAGAGCAGAGTCTTTCCACATCTTTGGTTGAATTCTCATGATCATTGCAGTGATGTTATCAAACAGAATTAAAGAAAAAAAAAGAGCTGCAGTTACACAATGCTATCAAGCTAAGAGTGAAACTAACTAATCAGCTCAAGTATCATTTATTAATACACTTCTTTTTTTTCCCCCAATCGCAGCAGTGTCTGAAGGCTTCGCTGTAAAGAGAGAATGAGGTTGCTCAGATCTAACTAATCAATAATCAATCACAGCAAAATGATGCAATACAGTGTGTAATAGCAGCAGGGGGGAGAATAAAGATGGAGAAACCCAACAAGCATTAAAGAATCAGTGTGAACACTTAGAGATAAATAGCAATCATTTAAAGGGGTTAAAGGTCAATATTAACAGCAGGCAGAAGAACACACTTAGAGATAAAAAAAAAAAAAAAAACACCAACAAATCAATGCTATGTGTCTGCAGACTAATGACAGAACGATGGTTACATTTATATGATGTTTTTTTTTTGATTCAGAATGATTTATTCTGAATAAAATAATTCTGAATTAAAGTTATTTCCTTTGTGTTTACGTGGAAATGTTAATTCTGAATAAAGGTTTCCATGGTAACCAGGTTTACTCTGCTCTAGTTATTCCGGTGTTCTGTCAAAATGGGCATCCCCGTCGAAATGAGCTACCGACAGCCAAAATTGACAATAATCTCTACAAATTAAATTCTACAATGTCAATGCAGAGCACTTCTCAGATTCCACACAGATATTAATAAAAATATGGGCATGTCCCAAGAGAGCTACAGCAGCAGACATGTTTGTTTACTTCTGGTTACAGCTGTTTTGGTTACGTAACAACTGTTGGAGTCAATTGATGATGTCGGTGAGTGTTGAAGGGGTGTCCCAATTCATAGGGGTTACTTTTCAAGCCCTACCCCTTATAGCTTCTTTTGAAAGGGTAGGGGTAGGGGCCTTGGTTTCTTTGACTCTAAAACTGTGTTTTTTCTCCTCATTCCATCTTTGCTCATGTCATTTGTTTCGTCACCATGTGCGACCAAAGGACTGACTCACTACTGCCCCTAGTGGTGGCAGACGAGTAGAAATGCTATGACTAGTTTAAAATGTCACTGTTGGGAGTGTTTTCCAATATTACGTGTGTTGCTGCTCGATAACAATTTTAAATAAGCTTTAATTTGCATAAGCTTTAATTTATGTTAATATAATGACCTCTAACTGTTGTAAAAAATAAACCTGGGAGTGATCATTTACATTAGCTGAGTGATAAGCCTTAAGGAGCAACACTGATTTTTCTGTATTTATATGCAAGGGTAAATGCAGTTGTTACAAACACAAACACAGCATTAGACATGATTTAACCCATAAAGACCCAGTGCTACTTCTGTGTTAGTCATCAAATGCATTTAAATATATGTAAATATAGGAAATTAAACATATGAATTACAATGAAAAAACACAAAATTAGCCCCTCCCATTAAAAAAAAACATGATTGATCACCTTGAAATACCCAAAGAAGGGTGGTTACCCTAGGAATAATACCAGAAGAGATCACTGGTCGGCATCACGTATATTTGTTAGAAATCCTACTCGCTGCAGCCATTTAATGTATTACATGTGGATGGCTGAAACCTGAATCCCCTTTTTTATAATGATTAGATCTTGAAGTTATAGGAGATGTATGAAATGGAAAAAATGACATATACTGTTAGACTTCAAAAAGGTTTTTTTTCAAGACATGGAAACCTGTGATGCTGATGAGACTGCAGTCATCATCATCATCATCATCAACTTTTATTGCAGACTCAAGGTCCAGATAAAAAAAAAAAAAAAAAGACATATGCACCCACATAAAAAGAGAAAGAGGATAGGGATAAATAATAAAAACAATAAAAATATTAAAATCAAAAACATCATTATGACATTTCTTTTTCTCCATCTTTTCTTTTTCTCTAATGCCTCCATCCCTCCTTTTTAGTTTTTTTTTTCTTTTTCACTTCCTCACATCATTATTGTTATAATCATTTATATGGGTTTCTCTTGTGAATTATGAGTTGGCATTGATTATTTTTGTGCAGCAAAGGCACATTTCTGTTTTTTGAAACCATTACTCCCAGGACTAGAGTGTAAGAAAAACATGAGGCAGGAAGAAGAAAGGAAGAAAAAAGGGCAAATGAAAAGAAAATATGATGATTGTGGTGAGTTACTGGTGAAAAACAAAAAAACAAACATGATTGAAGTCTATAGATGTCAATAGCAGCCGGTGAGATAAATCTAATAATAATCTAAAAATCGAATATGTCATTCTGATCGAGTGTGAAATCACGTGATCCAGTCACTTCAAGGGATCTGGACACCCCTACCTTTCCACAGACTGTGACTCATCTTAGTTTTGAGGGTCCTGTTCACAATACTATTTCACTGTGTTACAAAATGGAGACTCAAGGGGCAGGAAGATAAGATGAATTTTATTCATTTATCGAAGGCATTTTATTGAAGTTATTAAAGTCTTCTCTGTAGGTGTGTTATCAGCCTGGTGCAAAAGAAGAATTAAGCACATGGGAAACTCAAGGGACAAAACAAGCCAGAGTTGAGGCACTGACAGAACACTAATCCAATGAAGAGTGGGAGATGAGATTACTGACAGGGAGCAGGTGACAGCGATAGTGGAGGAGAAACTGGAGGAAGAACAGCAGAAAAACAGCATGAGTGGGATGGTGCTAACCTGGCAGGCTGTTGTCAGTCTATTCAATACTTGGAAAACAGTCTGGAATTGGGCAGATCGCTGTGAAATATGTACTAGCTACTCTATACCGACCAGGAGGGATACTCTGGGTCTTTAAGTATTCAGCGAAGGCCTAATACACAATACTGAAAGAATTTTTGTACTGATTAGTATCTATCTATCTATCTATCTATCTATCTATCTATCTATCTATCTATCTATCTATCTATCTATCTATCTATCTATCTATCTATCTATCTATAACATCTATCTATAACATTGATTCACCAGTAAAAGCAAGGAGTTAAATCAATAACAGTGGATGAGGATGCTAATTCTATGTTCAGGGTATGCTATATTTTGAGTACATTTTTATTATTATTTTTTCAGTTTTGGATGCAATAACACTGGTCTGCAAGTAAAATACTTCTGGAATAAAATTAATGAAATGTTCCCACATGTGTGTTACTGATAGAAAAAAAACAACAACAAAAACTCAAGTCTTAAATGATGTTTGGCTCAAGTTTCCAAGGTAAGTTTTGGTTCAAAATGTGAAATTTTTCAAATTAACAGAGAATAGATTTTAGTCCAAAGGAATATTAGTGTCAGATCTACTTCAAAACACTGTCTGCACATTATGATCCATGATCTATCTATCTATCTATCTATCTATCTATCTATCTATCTATCTATCTATCTATCTATCTATCTATCTATCTATCTATCTATCTATCTATCTATCCATCCATCTATCCATCTATCCATCTATCCATCTATCCATCCATCCATCCATCCATCCATCCATCCATCCATCCAAATGATTTATTGTAATTTATTGTATTGTATTTTACTCACTGAAATAATAGTAATGGCTTCTATATTATTGTTATAAACTTGTCCTACTAAACAGTGGGTTGATATAACGAAATGGAAAATGGACCAATCACAACTTTCCTTTGGATGGTATCTGGGTGAATCAGTGACACCTTCTGGCAGGCAGGACCTTCAGTAACTCTAGTGGAAGCTTTAGCTGTTTTAGCCAATCGTATTTTGTTAAGTTGTGGACGGGATCATTTCCTATCATCTTCCGAGCATTCGCAAATTCTTATTGGATAATGGTCGAGCTACAACTGTGAGTGAGCAGGCTGTGGTGACGTCAGCGTATTTATTTGATTGAATAGTTCGAGTGCACGAGCTAAAGTTAGCAAACTGCATTTGTAGCAGCTGCAGGAACAGAACTGTAGGTGGTAGATTTATTATCTGTTTTGTCACCACACAAAGGTTAAAGTGGATTTAGTATTGGCTTGTTGTCAAAGCTTCTTTCATGAACAGCTGGACGTTGTTACGAAAGGTTGAATAATTGATACGAGTAAGATGAATAATTTAGACTAAAATATTCTTTTGTTTTATGTGTTCTTTCTTCTCATGTTCTATTTCTTGTATTACTGATCTGCTGGTGATTCTATGGGTTGTATATGATAGGTCAAATAAGCCCAGGCTTCTGCCTATTCCTTTTTTTAGTTACAGAACTAGTAAAAAAAAACAAAAAAAACATTTGTTAATTGAATGCACAGAATGAAATTATGTTACTGTAATTTTGTAACTGAAAATCAACTAACTAACTAGCTAACTAACTAATTCTAAAGCTAGCAAATCTGTGCTAACCAGGAAATGGATTTGACCATCACTTTCATTTCACTAACTATGAACAAGATGAATCTGTACCAAAGGGGAATTGAATTGTTTTTGAGGAAAAAAAAGTAGGATGGACTTTGTGTACAAATCTGAATTTTTGGTGAGTAAAATGTACCTGTTTCTTCAATAATATTTCAGGTTTACACGGTTATTACTTCCACGTAGGAACAGCAGAGGTTATATTTGTTAGCAGGTTAGTGCAAAAGGAGGAAATTTCCAGGCTATGTTGAAAATGGCCCAAGGAATCAATGATTACATTTTGGTAGAGGAGGGTGGAGGTCAGGACGGACTGCCCTACTATCACCCTTTCTATTGTGTACTGGGGGTGGGGGTGCTGATCTGCTTTGCACTATTTTTTGTTTTTTAAGTTATTGATGCTTTATGTGTGTCACAACTGTAGCTGCAGTACAAGGAGACCTGCTCTTTGTTTAAGATAAACTGCATTTATTGTGGATCCATTTGAGATGTAATGGCTCCTTATGCTGCATGTCTGCATAAGATGGTTTTTATAGCCATAAAATAGTTATTGAGGAATGTATTGAATCAGATGGAGCAGTACTAAAGGACATGGTGTGAAATGCATGATCCGTCACTGATACTGAGGGGACGGGTGGTAACAAGTGGGGACCTGAATTTTGGTCCCCATAGTGTCAGAGCTCCCCATGGTGTGACTGTGTAAACATATCAATGTCCCCATAAAGATAGGAATACTAGCGCGCGCACACACACACTCGTTTTCCATGTCTTATGAGGACCAAATTTGTAATGAAGTAGCGATTGGATAGAGTGTAAAGAATTTTTTTTTTAATAAAATTAAATAAAATTAGATTTTTAAAGATTTCTAAAAAATTTAAAATGAAATGAAAAAATAATGAATACATTAAAAAAATATTTTAAAAAATAAAATGCACTAAAAATACATGAAAATTAAAAAAATACAGAAAATAAAAGTAACAATAAAAACACATAAAAATAAATGTAAATTACAAAAAAAGGAACGTCTTCAAATGTTAAAAAATACATGTTTCACTTTGCACCAGTTTCCCTCCAGCTTTATGGGGACTTCTGGTAAAATTCATGTATTTAGAGAACCACACCATGTCTATTTTACTAGTGGGGACCTTTATTTATATTTAACCCTTGTAGGGACCTGAATTTGTGTCCCCATAGTGTCAGACCTCCCCATATTGTGACTGTGTAAACATATTAATGTCCCCATAAAGATAGGAATACAAGTGTGCGCACACACACACAGTTGAACAGCAGTGGGTCTGAGCTTCGGCTCAACAAATAGACCTCAGGTAAGATGTAGCCCTTTGTGAGAACTATGCAAACATGAAAGAAGAGAGAGGAAGATGATGATGATGACGAGGAGGAAGAGGAAGAAGAGGAGGAAGAAGAGGAAGAGGAGGAGGGCTCCAGCAGAGGAATAGACTAGACATCAAACAGGGAGTTATTTGATCAAATCAAGATGATATTTTTCTTATCTATTACAAACCCATTTGTGTTTACTATTGCATTTTTTAGTGAGGTAATTACTTTTTCCATGACTTTACGTTGTCACATTATCAGTTGCAGTTGTGTAGTTTCTACTTTTCTGTCGGTTTTGTTTGATGTGAGGAAAACCTCCACTAGTAAAAGAAACACAAAATAGATTTTTGTATATTTGCATTCAGTAGGAAGTGAGTACATGTACAGAAAGTCAAAAGAGTAATAGATAAATAAAGTAATAAAGGCAGCTGTGTGTGTATAATGTCCATCTGTGAGTAGTTTCTGCTTTGGGAGGAAATGAACGGGTAACAGTTTGTTCATGTTCATTTTATTGTTTTTCTCTGATTATATGTGAATAAAAAAACTAAACAATAGAAGAAGATGATGACCATAACGGTTTATAGGATGGACTACATCATGTATTTTAAGTAGAGTGCCAGGAGACACGGTTCTCCATCATCCTGTGTTCTTTAGGACAGCTGTTTTAATACCCGTTGATTCACTGATTCTATCAAGTCATGCAAATAGTTGGTGTAAAATACAGTTATTTATCTGTTCCTGGTCTTTTTATGGGCAATAGTGATCTCTTTTTTTGTGTGTTTGTGATGTATCTATCTATCTATCTATCTATCTATCTATCTATCTATCTATCTATCTATCTATCTATCTATAACATCTATCTATAACATTGATTCACCAGTAAAAGCAAGGAGCTAAATCAATAACAGTGGATGAGGATGCTAATTCTGTTCAGGCTATGCTATATTTTGAGGAATTTTTTTTTTTTTTTCAGTTTTGGATGTAATAACACTGGTCTGCAAGTAAAATACTTCTGGGATTAAATTAATGAAATGTTCCCACATGTGTGTTACTGATTAAAAAAAACCTCAAATCTTAAATGATGTTTGGCTCAAGTTTCCAAGGTAAGTTTTGGTTCAAAATGTGAAATTTTTCAAATTAACAGAGAATAGATTTTAGTCCAAAGGAATATTAGTGTCAGATCTATTTCAAACACTGTCTGCACATTATGATCCATTCACTTTACAGGTTCTTTCTAGTGGAATATTTATTAATCTGTTGTATAAACCAGCATATATGTGGAATAACACACCATCATATATATTAAAAACATCAACTAAACAGCACTCATTGACTCAAGTCATTTGTTTTTTGATTCATCTTATTAAAGGATTTAGCACATTTAATGTCTGAAGCAAATGCTTTCTAAAAAATTGTAGAACAGTGTAATCGTTGACTTTAATCTAAGTTTTAATGAACATCTTGTTAGGTATGAGTTGTGGAAGTACCCAAAAGTAGACGGACTGGAACAGTACAAGCTTTTAATGATCACATATAAAATAATAGAAGTAAATGTACAAACAGAAAATCCTGTACAAACCAGAGACAAGGCTATTGGAAAATCCAAGCGGAACCAGGACCGGCTAGTCTTTAAACGGCTGGGAGATCTGGGCCGTCCAGGAGGGGACAAGATAGAGAATGTAATAACCTGACGAGGAGTGAAGGAAAGAGGAGAAATTAAGTAGTGAGGTGATAATGAGAAAATAAGATACAGGACAGAAAGAGAGGAAAGTGGTTGTGACACATCTACATTATCAGTTCATTAAATAGAGAAAAATACCTGATTTCACTTAAAAATACAAAAATAAAGAGGATGATATTTGAATTAATGGTGATAAAATACTTAAAAAAAGATTAAAAATAGAAGAAAGTGTATTTGAGAACTGGCACACAAAAAAATTATGGGTCTTCATGGAGTTTGATTTTCTTTTACTTAATATATGCGTCATATATTTCCAATATACACCCAAACATACTTTAATCAAAGTACAAACCCCCCCCCAAAAATAAAACCAAAGAATGTTTGAAAGCTCCAGCTGTACATGTAAATGAGGAAGAAGAGTGTATATGTTTTCTTTCAGACATTTTCTGCACAATTTCTCTCAATTGTCAATTCTGATTCCCCAAACTATGAATCACAAAAACAACACAATGACTGTATTTATCTTTACTCGTTCAGTTTGTGTGAAAATTTGTTCTCAAAGAAGAAAATACAAAACTTTATATAGTTGTGTCAGTGTGCAACACGGATTATATCACTTCTATATCAGCAGATCTACAATGTAAAAATTGGAGCTTGTCAAAGTGAAAGTAACACTATAAAATAGACTGTTATGACAAACTAGGACAGTGTCATAAGGAGGCATGTTAGGAACATAATGTGGAGGAAGGAGTCAGACCCACATAAACACAGCAGCCATGTCAACAGTGCAGAACATGACTCACACTCATATCAAATCTAATCTCTTACTGTATTCCTCTATTTTGCCCTTTTCCGTCTCTTATTCTCTCTTTTCACAAAATGTGTTAGTGGTCATTAAAGTGCAGAGAACATTTATAAAAATAATATGCCACACGAATAAATGACAGCTCTTTAAATGCTGCACTTCAGAATGTGAGGACACCAAACAGGTTTAATAAACTTTAATTAAATCAAACTTTTTGCCTCATATCACTGTGATGCTGTTAGGGCTACAGCCTTTGAGTATTTTAATAATTGAACACTACTGAAAATCCCTTCAATTAATCAAGTAATTGTTTAAAACAGATTGTTGCCCAAAATAATTGGTCAGTGATAAGATATGTAAGAGAAATCTGTAGCAACTTGTAACGCAATAACGACTCATAAAAGTTCATAATGTAATAATCGACTCATAAGGTGATGAAATCATGAGCGCGTACAGGGGCGTAGCACCAAATTCTGAGCCGTGTACACTCTTAACCCTTGTGCGGTCCTTCGTAAAAAGGCACACTGACTGTGTCCTACAATCGGGTCTTAAAAACCCAGATTCCAAAGTTCAGTTCCATAGACTCATCACCCCACCCCCTAAGGATATATTACTGTTTTCAGTAGTAAGCAATGGCACCATACAGTACGTATAAAAAGGTACATTTGTGAGCCACCGGGTCTCTTTGACCCGAAGGACCGCACAAGGGTTAATGTCATTGGGCCCCATATCCATGCCAGTGCATTGGGCGCAAAAGGAAAAAAAGAGGGTATATATTTAAAGTAAAAAGCATAAATAGGGTTTTAAACTACAATCAGATTATATTGATGAGTGATTATTTAATTCACTACCTGAATTAATACATTTAATCTACTTTTGCTCATATATCTAAGACTAAACCATTTTGAGCCTCCAAGACGGAGCCCCAGGACGTCCAATATGTAGGCAGGACTGTGGCATAAAATTAATTATCTCACTTGATGTTATCAATATATGTAGAAACACCAATTAATTGGAGGGCCCAAAACATTTGAAATAAACATCACAAACAAAACAAAAAAGAAAATCAGGGTTTTCTTTTTTGTAAATGAGATACTCAAATTGCTCAAGGAACCGTTTAACCCCTCGATGCCATTAATATATAACCTGACTTATATCATCTGGCTGCTTTATGCTGCGCTCCCACAACCATCTGAGTAGCAGGAGGAGGGTGGAACTAACCAGTGGCTGGTGTGACATAAAACAGAAGCGACAGCAGTGTAGCCTTTTCAGATACACAACAATGACCGCGTACGTTAGGTATCCCAGGGTCCATATGGACTGGACTATTTCTACTGTTTTGTCGACTCGACCGCATGTTCATTCCTTAAAAGATGAACAGAGGACAACTTTGGAAGCATTTGTTAATGGAAATTACATTTTCACTCTTCTTCCAACTGGGTTTGGCAACAGTTTGATCTATGAGAAGGATCCAGTGGTGGCTAAAAAAAATAGTACCAGTCCAGAAGGCCATGGTTACAGTGGTACCCCCCTGGTTGTGTTGGTAGAGGACCAAGTCAAAGAGGCTGGTAAACTGTAATGGAACTGGGAGAAAGAAATGACAACCACATCTGCAACAGATGTAACCCCACTTTATGACTGACAGATAAATGTAGAACCATGCTTTCCTACGACGTTTACCAGAAGAACTTGGTGGGCATTGTAGTAGACGAGGTTATAAATAAACATCACATATAAATGGTACACCAAACCCCTTCTGTTGATGTGTTTATACCGGATGAAAACTATTTTGGCTGATTCTGACTTCACTGTGAGAGGCTGAAGCAGCCTGTCAGTCAAGATGACGGACAGATTTTTCATCTAATCACATGCAAGGATTTTAGATAAGACACTCCTTTGAAAACGGATCGGTTGTGGAAGGGACCCAGATAGTATTGTGAAATACCATCTGGCAACAGTCAGGTTAATTAATATATATATATATATATAAATGTATATTAGGAAGGGTTCTCTGTCCTCTGAGCGGTCAGGGACTTTGATGATCAGAGACCTGCTTCCATAAACTCATTAAACACATTAAAATGCTGTGAAATATGGAGATGTCACTGGGTAAATGAACAAATGTTTCTCACTTTCTGAAAACTTGACCTTTTGAGAGTGCAGTCTGGTTCTGTTTGTGGGACACAGATGATAGGTGTCTTAATCAAACTGGAGCATTTGGTCCAGGCAGCCTCTGACAGCTTCAGACAGTTTCTCATTACTGAGTTGGCATTTAGCATTTAGTCATTTTAACATTCAGTTCTACTCTTGTCTGCTGAGTCAGAGCACAGTCTGCAGAGCTACCCTGCTACTCCAAAACACACCCAAACACACTCTCAGTAGGTAATTAACAAAAAGTTTAGAACACTTAATGGATCAGTACAAGCTGACTAATGTACTTAAAAAGACAAATTGATGCTGCTTAGCGACAGAGAGAGAGAGAGAGAGAGAGAGAGAGAGAGAGAGAGAGAGAGAGAGAGAGAGACAGAGACAGAGAGAGAGAGAGACAGAGAGAGACAGAGAGAGAGAGAGAGAGAGAGAGAGAGAGAGAGAGAGAGAGAGAGAGAGAGAGAGAGAGAGAGAGAGAGAGAGAGAGAGAGAGAGAGAGAGGTGTTCTCTGGATTTGCTCTTTTTTTTGGGTTGCTGTTAGACCCAAATACAGTCTCACAGTCTTTTACTGCTGTGAAAAATGATATTAAATTGCTTCCCTAACCCTGCTTTCGAGCATCAAGTCACATGATCGACAAGTCGGTGAAAAAATATTCATTTTCTGAGGAGCTGACTAACCAAACTTGGCTGGTGTGTGGATGATAAACAAACTTGTCAAAAGCCAAAGGAAACACTGGACACAGCTGAACTTTGATTGGCTGCCGATGACATGCTGATTCATCAAACTCTAACACTCTTTGTACCCCCCCCCATCCCCGTGATTTTGTTTCATGAACAATTGTGGGTGTAAAACGGTTGTTGATCTGATTGAAACATTCAAAGTCGTTCTGTTCTCTGAAAAACTGAAGGAGTAAAATGGTGTTTGGCCAAAGGGACAAACAATCATTGAAGTCAGTGTTTTTAGACATGCATTATCATTATGAGCTTTAACAGGTAGCTTAAAAATGGGCTAGGAGATCTTTTTTGGAGCATATTGCTTGAAAACCTTTTCACGATCACATAGCACACACTGAAATAGAATGTCTGTATTAAAAAAAAAAAAGTGTATGTATTCCTATCTTTATGTGGACATTGATACATTTACACAGTCACACCATGACTCTGACACTATGGGGACCAAAATTCAGGTCCCCAGAAGGGTTAAATATTAATATAGTTCCCCAATAGTAAAATATAAATATGTGTGATGTATGCAAATTATGCATTTAAAGTGAGGTGGGACATTTTTTACCATATTGCTTGAAAACCTCTTCACGATCCCATATCACGCTCTGAAAATAGAATATTTGTTTTGTTTTCGTCTAGTCTAGAGGGTGGAACCAGAGGAAAACTCTGGCCAATCAGTGAATTGATCATCTTTACACTGGTTGACTGCTGATACGTCCATCAAATATTGGTCCACCCCCGACACTCTCCTCCCCACCCTTCTGGGTGTTCACAGAAAGAGCTATGGTGGAAAAGACGACAACCAGCAGCAAAAACCAAAGAAAAAACTGCGCTTGAAAAGGTTACGGCCATGAGGAATCTGAGCGAAGAAGGGAACACGACAAGGGTGGTAATCGCTACGGTTTTCCAGCACTAGCATCAACTGAAAAAGGAAAAGGGGCTCAAAAGCATCGCTAAGGTGGACATGTTTCTACTCCATAGGTAATATATCTATGTAAATAAATAAACTTGTGGTACACAACGTAATTAGTTCTGAAAAGAACTAGGAATATTTCCTTGGCGTTTCAGGTGAAATGCTTCAACCGTCTTCAGGAGAATAATGTAGAGGGGCAAAGACTGGCTGGCACATCATAACATCATGGCACATGAGACACACCAGAGAAGCCATTGAAATCCACAAACACAACACTGTCCATCAAGACATTGGTGTCGTGATTAGCAACATTTGGCTCTCTTCATTCCACCAAAATCGTCAGCAGACATCCACCCGTTTTAGGGGCTCTACAACCCAACCTTAGTGCCCATCCACACTCTCAATGACTATTCATTTTGGCATGCTAGGTCACTCCTCCCCACTTGAGACACATCATTGGTTTCGGAGTCTCACCTACCTGCTCTTTGTCCCTCATCAGCTTTGTCTAGTGACTGTAGGTCACCGCTCCCTCCGGTAACAATGCTAATGTCACTAGCTCGTTATCACTCCCTTTGTTTTTGTGGTTAATGTTTTTTGTATAGCCCCCCACCCCCCACTTTCCCCCCTTATAATGACAGTCTTTGCCCCCTCTGCATTATTCTCCGCTTGAAGCATTTCATCCGAAACGTCGAGGAAATATTCCTAGCTCTTTTCAGAACTAATTACATGGTGTACCGCAAGGCTATTTATTTATATATTAATTTCTACCATGCAAACCTTCAAATAATTTTAAGATGATACCGTTATGATTATATAATATTTGGACATACTAATCGGTTATGGGTATCTTATCCAGCCTATCAGTGAGAAATTGAAAGATGTTGATGAAAATAGCCACTGTGTTGTTGCTTGTTGACTAATCGACGTGAGTTCTCACGAACTTTCGTGACCGCTCGAGACAGCGTTCGCCTACATGTATTCGTGAATTGTGAAGGCATGGTTTCGACTGGTGGGTTGAAGAAGAGGAGGGGGTGTATATTTTCAAAATTTCACTTGTGTTGAATTGTTGAACCATTTTTTCCAAGATCTCCCATCCCACCTTTCAGGCCCAATCCCAAGAGGACTTGTCACAATTATGTAAAAATGCAAAATTTACAACAGTTTACTTTGCGTGTCGCACGGCAATGTTGAAATCGGACAAACTAATAGCACAGCGCAGTAAAGTATGTGCAGTTTCTTTGTAGGAGATCCGACTTCTAAACATCAAGATAAAAAGATAAAGAGTACTTTACTGTCATTACCACAGTCTAACATATATTAAAAAGTGGAATGAAATTTCGTGTCTCTGTGCCCCAGACATGCAGAGATTCTGGCTGTAATTTCATCTTAAAGGGTTCAGTGTGTGATATTTAGTGACATCTAGGGGTGAATTTACAGATCTGCAACCAATTGAATACCTCACCATCCTCCCTTACGGTGGCCCTTGACTGTGGATTTTTTATTTTAAAGCTTTACTAACTCTACAAACACCTTAATGCTGGATGGCACTCACTATAAATTATATAGACATCTAGACATGTTTTTTAAAAAAGAAGATTAGGAGATGACAGACTTTGTGCTATTGTTATAATGCATTATTTATATCCACCAAGAAAGAGAGTTAACTGATTACAAAGATTAGTATTTTGGCATCATTACATACTAATGAAAACGTAACTACAGCCCATTTCAGAAATTAGATCCTCTGAAATCCCAATAAATCTTACACACTGCTGGGGAGATTAAAACTGGTAAGCCGTTCCACCAAAAGGGTGCAGTTTCAATCCCCAGGACATTGTGTATACAAATATTAAAAAATGAACAATAAAATACAATGTAATGTGAACTTCACACTGATTAAACTGCAAAATGAAGACATAGAAAAGACACAAAAAATGATGTATTTGTCACCTGTCTTCACTGTGTAATGCATAACTTAGTCACAGATGATAATGCTTATTTGTATTTTAAATCTGTATTGATTATGGAAATCTGACACGCTTTATAATTTTCATGTATTAGACTTTTTAAAACTTTATTCTATTATGATTATGATCAGTGTTATTGTGCAAAATGTCAGTAAGTTTAAAAGAAAAAAATCAAATCGGAAATCACTCAAATCTTATTCTTTGGTATTGTCATGTGACTATATCAAAATGTAGCTGTAAATACATTTTCTCCATTTGAAATTGATAATATTTTAGTTAAAATTAGTGATTGACTGACATGGATTTTTTTGGGCCGATACCAATACGGATTTATTTCACATCAGCTTTAGATGATGAATGACACAGGCCAGATGTGGTAAAAGTAGCTACGTTTCATGCCGTCGCTTGTTCTGAAAACGTGCAGGGACAAAAACCAGGCTTTATTTCCACAGAGAGCACGTGAAGCAGTTTTATCCAACATTTTTTCCAGTTTGTGCAGCAGCTACTGTTATAGATGCTAATGCTAATGCTACTACAGATTCGCTGCAATGGAGGACGTGGGTGACGTTAAAGTCCATCTGATGTCAGATGGACCGGCTTTTTCTGGGTCCCTGGTTCTTCCTGCGGTATGCAGCCAGTGGAGGTGATGAACCACTGTCAAAGGAGCATGTGTTGGTAAGGCGGGGTGGAAAAGTGGTTTTCAGCGGAATGACGCCTTTAACACATTCTCCAGATCATTCTATCATTCATATGTTTATCAGGCAGTGAGTTTTTTCTTTTCGTTTTCTGTATTTTGGATGATGTTTTATGAGTGTAGGACTCTTAGGTCTCTGATTATTTTAATGAGCTCTTATGTTAGGACTTAGACTGACTGAAATCATTAGTAACATACTGTCCTGTTACCAAAATTACTTCTGAAATTCTGTTATTTATTTCAACAAATAAATAATAAATAAATAATTTGTTTGTTTGTTAGGAAAATTGATACAGTAAGAAGAGGTGGGATTTTATAAGTGTTAACTTCCACCCACTCCTTTTCAACATTTTTTATTGTAGGTTTTCTTTTTCTGTTTCTTTTCCATTTTTTTTTAAATCAAATAAATAAATAACGCATTGATTTGTAAATCACTAAAATTGCAGAAATGTCAGATGGCTATATTTGGATAATTTAATGCTATAGAAACAGTTCAGTTATTTATTATAAAGAGTAACAGGAGTGAGTGACAGTACCAGAAGTGAGTAGCTTTATATAGTTTTATTTATTCATGCATTCGAGAGCATATTATTTGCTATCACGCTGTTCACCTACTTTTCAAAGTTATGCAGTTGAGATTACATAAGCTGACATTTGTTATCAAGTTTACAATGTGAATACCATGCTTACAGGGAGCCAAACCAGCACAGCAGCCTATCATGCATATTGTACGTATCAATCAATGTATGCATATACTCAACATTTATGCAAAGGTAACACTGTTTATTTATTTATTTATTTATTTTACCAGGATAATGAAGGAAGTAGTTGAAATACTTTTAAACATGATATGTGTTATGGGACTGAGAAAAAGCTCTTTGTATAACTGAATAAATAAATAAATAAATAATAGTGTTGCCTAAGATGGATAATTACACATTCTGAGTATTAACTATGCATGATTCTGGATTCAGTGAAAAAAAACAAAAAAAATAACCAAATTCCCTGTGGAAGAACTTCAACAGGCAAATGACATCCACTCATTAAAATGCTTCTCCTGCATATATGAACCTTGCCGTATAATAGCTTTACAATCTGTAGAAATCCCTCCATAATGTGATTATCGTCCTCAATCTCGATGAGTTATGCATAAATAAATAACTGAACAAACAACAAAAACAAACAAACCTGAATGAATGTCAAACGAACTAGTGTGACTCATGTTGGTTCGCAACATGTCACAAATTAAGACCTGATTAGGACCTTGTTTTTAATATATTTTCATAAATCACTCATCCCTATGGACATATAATTATGCTATTTAAAGTCTGTCATTTAAAGTTTAATTTAGGGGAAAATGTGTAATTCAGCAGAGGAAGAATGTCTCTTTATTTTCTGCCTGTGTCTTTTTAACACAGCTCCCACATGAGCGTACTAAAATGAATATTAAAATGTTCCAGTTTATGAACTGATATCAGTCTGGTAGTTTTTAATACGACTTTGCAAAATGCAATTACCCGAACAGTTTCCAATCAGACTGCATTTTGTGTGTCAGCTTGTATGTTGGTGTGCAGTTTTGTACCCTCACTTTATACTGTTTCTTCACTGGTTGACCAGCTGGGATGAAAACCGGGTATAAATATAGCCAGTTTAATCCACTTCTTATCTGTATCTGCTCCTAAACTCCACAGTGAAAAAAAACCTCCCTAACTGCATTATTGTTGTTAACCCCTGCCTCTCTCAGGTGGAATAATTTGACATCTTATAACACTAAAGCTGCCTGACTTCTAGGTAATGAGAATTTTAAATGACTACCACATGCTACCTGTACTGCACACCCCACCGCTGCACGACACAGTATCAGGCGATAATCCCTGGGCATAGAGCGAATCCTTATCTTTACGTTGCAGTTGGGATTATTTTCGCCCGGTGCACCAGCAGGAAAGGAGCGGAGGTGATGTAATGAAAGCACAACCTGTCGAATTAAATATGATTGGCCAATTTCTACCGCCTAGTTCTTTTACGCACACCTTCATGGAAGTCGGCTGCAAAAAATCCTGACAAACATTTTTCATGAAGGTCAGATTGATTTGTATTGGAGATGCAGATGTAGTGACTCAGGGAACTGGCACAGCACAACAACAACAACTGGATTTGGGAGCCAAGAAATAGCTTTTCTGTGACAGCGCACGCAGGTGAAACTTCCTGTTAATTTTCACAGCACTGACAGTTATGTGCCAGCCAAATTTGTATTCAAGAATACTGAACTGCATGGCTGTTTCAAACCAATTTCTAATGTGCGCAGTAGAATTAGTGGATTTATCAACTAGTGTGTGAATGTGCGCAGTCGTATGTGTATATCACAGTGTGCTGCATAGAGGGATGCTTGACTCCCAAAAGATGTCATTATTTTCCACTTGCACGCTCTCATCTCAGCATGACTGCAGAGGTATTTTTATTATTCTGTCTGTGTAATGCTGTGTGAGTGTGTGTGAGCAACTGAGCATGCACACGCGCACAGTGTTTAGTGTGTTAGAGCGGCGGTGAGGTGAGGTGAGGAAAGCATGCATGTGCAGGATTTTGTGCGTGTTCATTTGTAGGAGTGTGTTTCTCGGAAAAACTTGCAGACACTTTCTCATGCTTTGTGGCCAGTTGAGAAATGGGGGAGGGAAAAAAAAAAAAGCTCATTTCCTACTCAAGTCCCTGCAACAAAGAAGCTACAGTGCACCAAGTGTCACAGTGTCAAGGGAGTCAGTTCAAGTCACTGGCACAAATATAATCTTTCATCTGGCTTTTGAATTAACTCGGTATGTGGCGTGAGCGTCTCTCAGGCCGGCAGGAGAGAGGTCCCTCTGTGCTGGAGAGATTCAGTCAGAGTAAAGAAATGACACGATCAATTACATTAGCGAAAAAAAAAGGGCTTGCAGAAGGTGCTAAAAAAGTACTTTTGTGTTCTGCACCTGTAGAAAAGTGCAGTCAAGCTTCACTTTCCAGCCGTCAGCACCATGGACAGCTGCCTTCTCACTGCATCATGACTTCACTTCTCATCTCTGCAATGCTTTTTAGTTTTGACCCATTAGTCCGAGAAGATTGAATAAAGAACTGTTTAACACGTGTATTACTAACAGGTTTTAACATACAGGACTCAACAAGACTAAAGTGATGCAAGAAACAACCAAGTCAGAAAACTGACAACAGCTTTCTATAAGATATTATTATGTACAGAAGTGGAACATAGGCTTTGGACACCCTTAAAATTTAAGACAATTTCAAATATTATCATGAAATATCTGTGAAAAAAAAAAATTTTTAGTGGTTCAACAGGTCCGGTTACATCACACTGACACAAACAAATGGAAATTATTATCTGTTTTGATTGACAGGTATTTAGAGACACGGTCACTAACAGCTCAGCTCAGCCTCAGCGTAGACTTTGCAAGACAAGTCAGAACCAACTGCAACAAATTGGTTGGTATTTGCTCGGCAAAATTACTTGTTAATTTCTTACACTGTGAATGAAACACATTTCCTTGTTTTATTTTAACATAATTTAAACTTTTTCTTGTTTAAGTCTGTTAAAAAGATGCCTACTTGGTACGGTAGGGACACAGAACAGAAAAGGAACAGAGGTAGTTCTGTTTGAAAGACCAGATGCCAACATATGTATATGTATGACAAAAGAAAAAAATTCCAAGCCACTCTCTTATAAATGAAAATTTAAAAAGCCTTTATTAAATTGGCTTGGTAATAAAAACCACCACCGCTGGGATGAATTTGTAAAGTGTAAAGATTCCACAGTCAAGGCTGTGGAACTGATTTTAGCTCAGATTGTAAATACAGACTGAGTACAATAATAAGAGAATAACCTAGAAAATATAATAATGACTCCATATTTTCTTCTCAGTTTAATGTGAAAAAAACCCACTATGGCTATAAATAATGACAACTTCAAATTTCTGTCTTTGTTATAATGCAAAAAAAACTATCTCGTAACAATAAAATGTGAATAACCTGAACACATATCAACAACCTGAAATGCGGAAAGAAAATTAAGCAGAATATTGAACATTTTCTGTTTCTATTACTAAGTGTTTAGTGTCATTGTAGAACTGATCCATAATACACATGGAGAAATGCCAAATTGAGGCATAATATACCTTAAAATTACACTTATTTTTCTTAAAGTTACATTTTTACAGGATATGTCACAGTTTAATGGGTTTTTTTTGCAATAAAATTAATTCTTTTAAATTGGAATTATCATTATTTATAGATTATTAAGCTATTATTTTACTGGAGCGGCCCCACTGGAGATAAAATTGGGTTGAATGAGGCCTCCAAAAGAAAATGAGTTTGAGACCCCTGTTTTAGAGAGACAGAATTCTGGAAAGTTTGGGCTTGTAGAATATTGGAACAGTGATATGTGAACAACAGTGAACAATATATATATATATATATATATATATATATATGTTTGTATGTATGTATGTATGTATGTCTGTCTGTCTGCTGGGTGTGTGTGTGTGTGGGGGGGGCTCTATAAATAAAAACAGATTGGTATGTAATTAATATAATTTGAAAACAAAACAAAAGAGATAATCATTCCTATTTTGAGCATGTTATAATAGACTTCCATATTTGTGTTGTATTTTTATGGTGAAACTAACAAGGGTCATGTTAACCCCAACACAACATGACACAGGTAGAGGTACGCTTTCAGTAATGACTCAGTACAGATGGATCAAGTCATTGTGGATAAAAGGGATGAACTCAGAGCTTTTGTGCAAGAGACATTTTGGTTTTGTCAAAAAGGGGTAAAATTATGTGTTTTAAATCTGGAGTTGTTTTTTTTTTTTTATTTTCAGTTTCTTCATCATCATTTAGAGACACTTTAGGAGATGATCTTGGATTGGTTTTAAACTTTGGGTCAACGTCTGAAAGTATAAATCGCTGTCAGAAAGGATTTAACTGTTTGAAAAATGGACACAGCTGTTTTTTAAATTTCCATTTTGAACAAAAAAAAAGAAAAAAAAATACAGAGTAGTGCCATTTTTCATTTTGATTGAAGTAAAACAGACATGAAAAAAAAACAGCAAGTACGTTTGACCATAATTGTTTTTTCAAAACAATTATAAAACAGATGAGAGAGAGAGAAAGAGAGAGAGAGAGAGAGAGAGAGAGAGAGAGAGAGAGAGACAGATAGACAGATAGACAGATAGACAGATAGATAGATAGATAGATAGATAGATAGATAGATAGATAGATAGATAGATAGATAGATAGATAGATAGATAGATAGATAGATAGATAGATAGATAGATAGATAGATACAACCCAACAAATTTAATTAAGCACCTGCAGAATCACTCCAGCTGCTCCAGCTCAGAAGGAGCCGCTGCTGCTGGATTTGATCCACAGCTAATGTAGGTAGATGTTCTACAACAGAGGGGGGTCCAGTCCTGGTCCAGGAGAACTAGTGGTTTAATATTTAAGATTCAATGTTTCTAGAAGTATAATTGAATTTTGCATTAGAACTAAATATACGAACAGAGTAAAAGTTGTCAGTGTTCCATCATTCATTGATATAGGAATAAAATGATAAAAATAAATACAATAATAAAAACATAAGAACCTAACATTTTAAAATACGTCATTTAAGGTTAATTTTGTTTACATTACCATATGTACAAACAAATACGGCAGGTATTGTTTTTAATTAATTTTCCTTAACATTGATTTCTTGTTGTTATTATCATTATTTTTTTTTTATTATCATTTGCATGTTCTACCTCTAGATTAATTAAGCATTTCTCATTTTTGTCACCTGATCATAAATAATTACTTTAACATTAAGTAATTCCATCTGGTTTCTTCGACTCTACCTTATGAAGAAGAAAAGCAGCCTTTAAACTCCAAACAAATATTGATTTTAGGATAATTATTGACAAAAACTGACACCAACATTTTTCTCGTCATAATATTTTAGCTCATTAAGAATAAGAAATCCTACCAAGTGTAGGTCTGACGTGTCCTGACCCATTTCTGCAGGAATAGACATTAGCTCATCGTCAGTCAAATCAGGTCTAATGGTGTTAGAGAATCCTGGAACTGTCAAACTGTCCATGACACATTTGGGTAGATTTTTTTTTTGTGAGAAAACTGACAGATTTCCACAGGGGTTTCGAAGCTTTTATTTGTTTGTATGAGTTTCTGTATAAATGAACAATCCCTGCTGTTCTGTCCTACAAAGTAAACAGTCAGTAACCGAGAAAAATGACTTTAACGTTCTGTTGTTGTTCAGACTGAGTATTTGTAGGTAGATTATTGGATATGAGGCAGTTATTGTTACTGTATATTAACTAGTTCTACAAAAATAACAGTGTGCCTTCCCTACCTTCTGATGTTATCAGTTTCCTGGTTCTGTTGTTTTCCCATTTAGTCCAAACACTCTGTCGCTGTGTTTCCATTACAGTTTTTCGCAAAACAATAGCGATATTCCAAAAATTTTGACAAACTATATTTGTGTTTCCATCGACGGTTGTTCGAGGCAGGACCGTCGTAACTCTCGTGAAATATCATCCCACGACGTTTCACTGCTGTCACTTTCGGAACTTCAGATCACTTGATCGCAATAGCACCCTGATATTAGCATCAATAAATTGGCCAATTCTCTCGTCAGTAAAAGTCACTGGCGAACTCTTTAAAGACACTAACATGTAAAACAAACCACCTGTCTCACATTATAAGAGTCTGTACATGTGGTCCCTACATTGTCAGATCGAAATATTAAGTGTAAACATACTCAGCACTTAACAAATTATAAGCAGCCAATGGTTGTTATGGTTACAGTGACTGCGGCTGTCATTTTCACTCCGAAAGATGTGATCATGTGACTATGTACGTCACATCCTGTGACATATATTGCAGAAAAAGTGTTTCCACTGCCCTTTTGCAATATATTAGAATATCGAAAAGTCTGAAAAACCACCTCATGAAAGCGGAGAAACTTTTTATCAATATTGGAGTGTTTTTTCCAAAATTCAGGTGTTTACATTTTGCAAATTTCCAAGGGTAATGGAAACGCAGCTCCTGACTCTGGCTCCTGTGCACCGGTCCTTGCAGATTAGTTTTGTTTTTGGCCTCATCTACCTCATCTCCGCCCCAAGGCCATAGACTGGCTCCTGGATCAGCTGAACTAACTCATTAACATAGTGTTTTAGTATCACAGGATGTAATTCTAAGATTATTTTATGTGAGAAAGATGGAGATTGGAATGAATAAATAAACAAAATGAAGACTAGTTAGCCTTTGGTGCCCCACTCAGGAGAGGTGTTCAGGTTAAGGGGTGAAATTTTATCATATTTTAGGTCTATTTTAATGTATTTTTGAAGCATTTTAACATATTTTAGGTTTATTTTAGTGTATTTTTGAAGCACACACGGGATGTAATTTTAAGATTATTTCATGTGAGAAAGTTAAAACTTTAAATCTGTGGTCAGTTCATCGTGATAGTACGTAGTTTAAAATTTGCGCTGAAGTTTTCAGAGATGTGCCGTCCTGCTAACGGGACTACCAGCATACCTCGCCAGCTGACGAGCTGAGTTGGTGATGTCATCGAGTACGCTGCCGTCCCAATTGCAGAATAACCGTCCATTGTCCTCCCGTCCTCGATGGACTATAGTCCCAGTTTGAACTTTCTGAGTCCGAACCTGGTGGACTTGGTATCGAGAAACGTCCTCAGTTTTACAGATAGCATCATTTTGCTCTCACTAGTGTAGGTCAAAGGTCACAATAAAGGTCAAAATAGAATTTCGGATATAACCTTTGAACTATTCATCTTAGAGACTTTTGATTTGATTTTTTTATTTGAATTATTTATTTCAAACATGTGCAAAGTGCAACAATAATCAATACAACAATAATAATATGTTTTGTGATAAGGCCTTAGATCCTGTTCTAACTTAATAAATTTGTTTAGTATTTGTGGTGTAATGTTTTTTTCCCAGGCAATAATAATAATAATAATAATAATAATAATAATAATAATAATAATAATAATACACAATGACATGTCCATGTCTTTTGATGACAACCAAAATTCTGCTCTTGCAATTCTGCATCTCATGTGAATAGATTTTGACATATTGTTGACCCAAGAGGTCAGGGGTCACTTGGTCATATTTAAAAAAAAAAAAAAAGCACTATAATGGAAAAATGAGTGGCGATAGAGACATAGTTATTATTATTGGATTATAGGAAACCTGGCATTGGCTGAAAAATGGCATATGACCTTTGAATGTTTGCTGTAACTGGCATCACTTGTTTTACTTTATCAATTACTTCAAATGTCAGGTGACCCCATTTGAATTCCAGGCGACCAGATGTGGGGTCTTGACCCAAAGGTTGAAAAACAGTGTTCTAACTAGATCTAGGGATTGGACTTTTGCAGATTAGACAGTTGTTTTAAGGCGGTTAATGATGGTAGAGACTTAGATGAATGTGTGAGGATTGAGAGACTTACAAAACCAATTTAAAACATATAAAAAATTCAAGAACCCCCCCGTGTGACCCAGTGGAAACGTCTCAGTGGACTCTCTGCTGTTTTTTAAAGGACCTTGTGGAGAAATTGATCGGACAGCTGCTGGTCATTCTAAATGTGGAAGTTTCCACTAAGACCAACAGAGTGGAACACATCCATCCAGTTCTCAGGACTTTGTGAGCGTTTCTTTTGTGCCAAATATTGATTGTGAAATAACACTGTTGGTTCACAGGAGGGTTTGGGACTGAAATACATCTGCTACTACATTATACATCATCCAGACTGTTTCGTGTCTTCGAGGTTGAAACTAAACAGAGTTTGTTCAGTTACATCATCTGAACAAACTCCCAAAGCACAAAGGTCTGCTTTGATTTGAGAACAAGGCATGTGTGTGACTTTTCATTCATATTATACACACTGTTATATCAATTTGAGCTCATTTTACATCCTTTTTTTACATTTTAATTTTATGCCTCTTGTATTCTCTTATTTCATTGATAGAATAGACTAAAATAGAATAGAATACACTAGAATAGAATAGAATAGAATAGACTAGAATAGAATAGACTAGAATAGAACAGACTAGACTAGACTAGACTAGACTAGACTAGACTAGACTAGAATAGAATAGAATAGAATAGAATAGAATAGAATAGAATAGAATAGACTAGAATAGAATAGCCGTCATTGTCATTGGCTTCACAACTACATTTTAGTTGTCACTCCTGTATTTGCATAAAAAAACATATAGAAGAAATAAGTACAGTGGAAACCACTTATAGTGGTCACAGTTATAGTAATCAACCTCCTATATAAATCAAAAGGCTTGGGAAAGAATCATTTCTATACAAATGCTGTTTAAATTGTTTATAGTAATCAAGAAATCTGCTTCTAATGTTCATTTTGCCCATTTTATTAATGTAAACATGTGCAAAAACAATGTATTTTTGAAGCATTTTAGTGTATTTCAGGTCTATCAGAAACAACATTCTGCTGTTAAATATACTAGAAACAACACCGTGGAAAAAGTTAAACATTGAATCAACTTAAAAATTCTTCAATTTTGACTTTTAATGTCATAATTTTTATTTTTATCTCATAATTTTAACTTTTTATCTAATAATTTTGGCTTTTTCTCTCATGATTTTCACTTTTTATC
The DNA here is from genome assembly GCA_020466265.1 of Siphamia tubifer. NCBI lineage: Eukaryota > Metazoa > Chordata > Actinopteri > Kurtiformes > Apogonidae > Siphamia > Siphamia tubifer. The sequence continues at coordinate 7,217,126 of CM035786.1, read as the reverse complement.
TCAAAATTTTAAATTAATTGAAACTAATTTGATTCACTCAAATGTTTTTGTGTGTGATCTATTGAAGAAGAATTTTTAAGTTGATTCAATGTTTTCCTTTAGAAAGGAAAGTATAAAAGAAAGAGGCTTGTGTGTGACTTTTCATTCATATCATCCACCCTGTTATAATAAATGGATCTAATTATACATCCTTTTTCACATATTACTTTTACAACTCTTGTCTTCTCTTATTTAATTGATCAAAAGTACTAAACTACAAACTCAATAATCACTGAATTATCACGAGTTCACACTAGTTCCATGTCGCTCTTGGTGATATTCGTCCTAAAAACCTATATTTTCCCTATATTTCTCAGGATTACACATGTAGCGAAGGCAACAAAGCAGTGGTGTTAACTCCATAGTCATTCATTTCAGACTGATCCTACTTTGTCCTTTTTGTTCGCTTGTACTTTAATACATTTTCACATCCTGTAATTTCACAGTTTTTGCTAAAGCACATTCACTCTCGCTGCTGCATGAATTAAATAGAATAAAGCGCAGTGTCTCTGCTTCCATTTCAGTTTAAGTCACATCACATTAATTAGTTTCCTTGCTATTCATAGATGACTTAATGCTTGTGGGAAGATGGACATTGAGCTTATTTTATGAAAAATATTCAGTGTTTTTTGCTTTGGTTTGGCATTTACTCGTACTTTTATTTTATTTTTTACCTCTCAGGGGTATGGTTTTTAGTTTGTTTATTTGTTTGTTAATACTCTAGCAGCAAAACTGTTGGTTGAATTCATTACCAAATTGGGTTTATAGATTACTAGTGATTACATTTTGGTTAGAAAAAATAAAAAAAACGTAAAAATAAATAAATATATATATATATATATATATATATTAAATATCCCACCATTTAGTCATTATGGGCACATTTTCAAATGTCTGTGGCAGCAAAATTATTGGTTAAATTATTATTTAACCCCTGATCCGTCAGCGCTGACACATTCCAAATGGATGGTTTAGTTTAAATAATCAGAAATTTTTTTTTATCAAAAAAGGGGTTTTACAGAGTTTTGTTGATGGAACTGAGCTATAAATAAACAACATAAACACTGAGAAAAAAGAAAAAGCCAAAACTAAAACTACTGGAACCAAATTATAATGAAACTTCTTTCTTTTTAAGTTTTTTTTTACTCAATTGTTTTGAAAATTGTTTCATGCTATTTGTTATTTTGTAAATATTTATTTGGGTTTTTTGTTGCTTATTTTTGTACATTTTGTTTTTATTTTAGTCAGTTTGCGTCTTACGTTGTTCATGCTACGTATTATTTTGTTGATTTATTCATTTTTGTTAATTTTTATTGATCACTTTGGCTGTTTTTGTTCATTTGTTGCTTATTTTATTTTATTTTAAAGTCTCAGGGGTTAAAGAGTTAAACAAATATTACAGCTTTTGAAACAATGAATGTATTTTTAATGAAATATTACAAGTTTATTTTCATAATACTTTGGCTTGTATTGTGCCTTTATTTTTTATTATTTTAGACAGACACTTTTGTCGTGTCATTTTTTCATTGAATGGACATTTTGAAATAGCAAAAAAACCCTGAAATTTCAAATGTAACTGAATTAAATTACTTGACTGAGTGTATTTGACAGCTCTGCTCATCTTCCCTTGTCTTTTATCTCTTGTATTTCATTTGGAAAAAAATGAAAAAGAAAGTAGCTGAGACAGACAGAAGGAGACATTGAAAGGGCATGAAGAAATGAGATGAAGAACGCAGAACCAGTGGAGAGAACGGTAGAAGGGGAGACAAAAGTGAAAGTGAAGCCGACAGAGAGAGGGAGACATGGATAATGAGGACGGACAGAGAGGAATATTTCACACTTCACCTAATATTTCATTCTCACCATCAAGATGCGGGGGTTTGAGATTCAACCCTGGGCAGACAGACTGACAGACGATTTTTTACCAGCCGTTCTTTCCCTCACCAGCTCCTGCATCTGTAAACCTCCCCGTAAACGACACCAATAAATATCTGCTGCAAATCCACATGTTTTTCTGTCATATTTCTGGTGACAGCTGATTATTTCTGCAACGACGCTGTGTTAATCTAAGTAACATAATCAAATCAATAGGTCTATCATCGCTGCGTGTCTTGATTTGTATAATCCAATAAAAAAATAATTAAATATAGTGGTGAAAAAAGTTTGCGAACAACCCATTTGCATTTGTGACATTTTGCATTAACCCCTGAACACAAGGCTGTCAAACTCCTCTTAGTTCAGTTCCACATTCAGTCCAATATGATCTGGAAAAGGGTCAGAGCAGTAAAATAATAACAGTGAACACAGTCAAATAACATTATGATGTTTCCATCTATAATGTTTCCCTCAAAATGTGAAGAACATCAACGACTTCACATCTATAGAAAAAAAAACAAGTGTGATTTGAACCATTTTCTGCCTATTTATCAGTTTTTCATTTGCACATGTGCAGAACAACTGACATTTACATTATAAATACACTAAACATTGATCAACAGGCAGAATATTTGTAAATTTACACTAGTATTTATTTAGGTTTTTGTAAAAGATTTTCATATAATTAGATTTTTTTTTTCATTCAAATCTGCAGTTTTCATTATTTAAAGGTAAATATGATCATATTTTACTTCTATAACCCAATTAAGATCTAATTATTCTGTATGTAGAACCTGATTTCAGATTATTTTTACACCATTAAAATCATCATTGTTATTCATCCTAGGGGCCTTATCGGACCCTTTGATGGGCCAGATGTAGCCCCCGGGTCTTATGTTTGACACCCACTGTGTCTCAGGACTTTAACATAAAAAGCGTTGTTGCAACATGTCATATGACTTTTATTTTGAAAATTTGTCAGCGTTCTGTCTTCCACATTCATGAAAGGTTTTATATGAATGTTGAGTCATGTCTCATGAAACAGTCATGAATATTTTATGTGCAGTTTATGACAGCTGCTACCACTGTTTTATGAACTCACCCTTCATCTAAAGTGTTACCAAATATTATTCTATTTCCATAAGTGTTAGAAACTGTAAAACGTTAAGGGTGTGTGAAAACTTGTTCCCACTACAGTAAGAGACCATTTATGAATCTAAACAAATATGTACAAATATTTACTGACCTGCAATAATGTATTTTGATTTATGTCATATGTTTTTTTTTTTAATAAAAGAAGAATGAAAATAACTCTGCTGCGATTGCTGCCAAATAGAAATGTATTCTGCCGCCAAAATCCCTCACAAGTACTATCATCGAATTGGACATGAGAGCAGCCAGAAAGCAGAGAAACATTTTTTTTTTCTGATTCACAAAAGTCCAAAATCATTAATACTAAAGTGATATTATTATCACAATAAAACTGCACCTAATGAGTGACCTTTGACCTTTTCTTCTGCCTCTTGAGCCCCCAACATCCCCAGAGTCTTCATTATATTTTACTGGAAGCACGGGTTTGAGAATAACTGTGTCTAATATGTGATGTAGTTTTCTAAGTGCATCACTGTCTTCCATCCATTACACGTCCACTCTCCTGTAAGAAGAGAAGACAGTCGACGGCACGGTGCAGACCTCCACATAAGTGAATTTAAAAGTACAAGTCTTCCATTAAATTGGACAACTTCTGTACTGAAGGTCCAGCAGCAACAGTGATTGCTCTAAACCAGGGATTTTAAATATGCGGCCCGGGGGCCAAATGCATCCTTCCAAAGGTTCACATGTGGCCCCTGGGGTGAATTGTAAAAAATTCACAGTTAAGTCTGTGGAATTCATTTTAATTCACGTTCCACATACAGAAAGATATGAACTACAGTCAAATAATAGCATAATAAACCATAACAAAAGAATGACTCCATATTTTCTTCTGGGTTTGATGTAAAAAAAATAAATAAATACTATTGATGATAAATAATGAGGGACAATTTCAAATGTTTGTCCTTGGGGTCAAATCACCCAATTTTTTTGGACAAATTTAACTGTTTCCCCTCTGATTTTGCTGGAACTTTGTCTCTTGATTCTCCAATTTTTATGTTAATCGAACCAACCGTTTCCGAGATATGGCCGCCAAAATTCGGCCGATTTTAGCGATCTTTGCCGTGGCCATTATTCAAACTGTAATAATTTCTGAACTCTTGGTCCAATTTTAATGAAATATGTGTCATTCTGTCACAAACCTTTTAATGAATCCAAAATCTGTCAAATTGAACATCTGACCATGTTTTCACGTAATGACCTTGAAATCATATATTTGACCTTGAATTTGACCTTGTGGATCACATGACCTTGGCATAAATTTTGGTCCATTTAAAAGCCCTTCATAGTCTGAAAATAGTACCCAAAATAGTACCCAAAATAGTACCCAAAAATCACAGGTGTAATATTTTTTGTTAGAGCGTCAGGATAGTTCAAAAATACATTGACCTGAAATATATGTTAATATTTACTAAGACTGGGCAAGTAAATAGTTATTATATGAAAAGGTGACGCACACATCTATATTTGTTCCTCAGAATATACATCCAATTGTATTTCCGGAAATCAACAAAACATCAACATCAACCAAATATTAAAAAATTCAAATTACACAAAGAATTCCAAATTTCATGTCATTAACACTGGCATCATGATTTTATATATATATATATATATATATATATATATATATATATATATATATGCATTTACAAACTAATCTTTAACAATAAAATGTTGATGCAGCATTTGGATTTATTTTTGTGAAATCTGATTTTTATAAATATTTCAAAGAACTCCTAAATTCAGAATGTGTCACTGATGATGTGTCTGTGGTTAAACAGTTAAATAATACGTAAATAAATGTTAATTGAACTGAAAATTCCACGACTGACTGGTTCATGAAATCATGAATTTTGTAAAAAAAAAAAAAAAAATTTCCATGTTTCCTCATGTATGTCTAATATTATGTGTCTTTGATCATGCTCTATAAAATGGTCAGTAAACTGGAATCAAGGTTTTTCACCATTTAAAAAAAAAATATTACCCTCTTAATCACGATTTGACCAATGTTGTGCTCTCTTTATTTTCCCGTGGACGTTCACTTACAGAAAACAGATGAAAAACAAAAAAATAATTCCATATTCTGAAAGAACCATTTGAGGGCCATTTCCACAGAAAAGAAAACACTGTGAGCTGCTCATTATCTTTAAAAGTGTCCCAAACCTTAGCTTCCCCTCTCCTAACTTTATTTTCTCTCCTGCTCGTAGGATACTGACAACATTATACGTCATCTTCATGGAAATTCAGTCAATAAATTGTACGTATTAATAATAGAAAATTGTATTTAATATTTAAAGTACAATGATTTATCAAACAACCTGTCCGACCACAACTGGAATATCATTAAAAAAAATCATCTTTGACCGCAGGCGCCCACTCACTTTGGCTCAGCCCATTCATCACTGGTACAGACGTATTCAAATCTGCAGTTTAAAAACAATATTTAAAAAAAAAAATCATGATAATAATTAATATCGGATGATATAAGAAAATTAATTGTGATCTTTTTTTTTTTTTGTTGTTGTTGTTGCCATATCGCCCAGCCCTACCTCTGTGTATAAATAAAGTTGAACTGTCTCTGTACTGTTTGGGGAATGTTGTGTGAGCAGGTGCAGAAAAACACTCAGAACAGTCTGAATGTATGATGCCAGGAAACATTTACTGGAACGACTTCACCAGAACAGATTGCTCAACACAGGAAATTGAAGATTCTTGTTCTGAATTCCTGTCCTATTGTACAACTTTATTTAGTCCTGGCGATGTACTCAACCTTAATGACAACATAACAACTGAAACACATGTGCACCGTTCCAAAACAGACAGAAGCAGATATTTTTTGACAAAATATGCAGAAAGTCTGTCTGCAGGTCCAGATGGAGGACAGAGCACAACAGACGGCAGAATGTCTGACCATAAGAGATGGATATAACTACTGTACAGCTTATATTTAGACCTGTCAAACTTAATGCATGAACGCTCATTAATCCAACATCATGATTAACCCTTTAACACACCCTGGTCACTCCAGTGGACAGTTCTTCTACAGTTGTTCTCTTGTATATTCATGGGTTTTGTTGTTTTAGTTCCATATCAGTCAGTTCATACCATTACTGTAACTGGTAATTTTAGCTCAATTTGTAGATGATTGGGAGTACACATATATATAGTTGACATGAAAAATCACACCATTTGGATGTACTGTTTTGAACCAAACTGTGTTAACATGGAAGTGATATGGAAATGTTTTTTCACTGACGCAAAATTCTATTTTTAGATTCTTCTAAAGTTCTAAACAACATCACACTTATGTGGTAGTAAATAGAGGGTCCCTAAAGGCAAACCCAAATGTGCTGAGGTCTTCATGTCATCAGATAGTATGTCCAGAGTTACTGATCTATAGCCAGTTCCTTTCCTAATACAGGACCAGTCTTTAGGAGGAAGTCTGTAATAGTTGATTGCTGAGTGCAGAGTTACACGCTCTGGATATTCATGATTTTGTTGCATTCTTTTTTCAAAACAACAACCTGTTAGTGGGCTAAGCTTTGTTGTTACATACACCTTCATTTACATTTCTAATTAAACACTGGACTATGTTTTTTGAAAAGAATGCAATGAAACTGTGAATTTCCAGAGCGTGTAACTCTAATTTTAGTGGATTTTCACGTTTTGTATATTTTATTAGGCCCCACTTGTGTGTTTCTCAGTGTATTTTTATGTATTTTGTGGGAAATTTGAGTAAAAAAAAACAAAAAAAAAACAAGACAGAACAGTCGACCAACATATTAAAATGTTCTGATCAAAATTAATCCAAAGCAATCATGTGATTAATCTGATGAAATATATGAATCATTATGTTAGAATCTTTGTTAAAATAAATCTCACGTGTATTGTTGATAATTCTCAATTAATCCGGAGAATCCAACCAGAATCTGCCGTTTACACGACACCTCAAAAACTCAGAACATTGTTTCTCTACATTAAACTGGCTTTTCCCACAAACCACAAAAAGTAAATATTTTATTCAGGATGCATAACTTCCTATCAAGAAGCATGTTACTGCTTTGGACAAATATAATATCCTCTCATTTACTGAAGAGGATAAACAGCTAGACAGTGATTTTCCATCTGTCATTTACTTCGTCTGCCATCTGCCTTAGTGACAAAGCCTCTGTTTGTTTCGGGTAAAAGCATAAATCTTTCTCCTGTTTTGTGTCACGAAACAATCCAGAACACATCTACTCAGATTTGACCTGGGAACCGCACAAAGTGAAATAATCCCAGGTAAGCTGCGAGAATCAGACCAGCTGTTGGTGCACTCATCTGTATTCTGACTAAATGTGAGCCAACTGCGGTGCGTCGACGGCTGCCAGATTTTGCTGGGATTGTTGGGCTGAGAAACGACTGCAGTTAGCGGCACTTAGGCTGGTATCAGCACCTGGAACAAGACCAGTGAACCTGCGGATGGTTCTGGAGCTAAATCCATCCCAAATCTGGCATCATAGGGAAGACTTGGACGCTTCTGTGGTCAAATTTGGCAAATGCAGCAGGGTTACACGTTTTCAGTGAAGAGCTACAGATGTAACAGGACTTAAATATTACTGTTGGTTTATAAACGACAACATCCTGGGCCATTTCTACCTTTGTGGGGGCCCTAAGCAAGATGGTGTTTGGGGGGGGGGGCACTACACAGTAAATTTGCCAGTGTAAAAAAACGCAGTGTCAAAGTATTTTAAATCTTTGGGAGTTATTCTAACAATGGACAGAGTCAAATTTAACAAGATAACTCACAGCGTTGGTGAAAATGACTGCAGTTAACGGAGGTTTTACACCAGGGGTGTCAAAGTCATTGTAGTTCAGGGGTCACATTCAGCTAAATTTGATCAGAAGTGGGCCGGACCAGTAAATCAAAAAGATTGACCATGAGTGCAAATATGTATGTAACATGATAATAGAAGCAACCAATAAAAACAGCTTATATTTTGTACACTCTGCTTCTCATTGAATTCCTGACTTTTGAGTCACGTAACCTGAGGGATCCTTGTACTTTCCAACATGTGCTTTATCTATCCACACATTCAAGACAAAATTCAATAGTTGCCACCACAGATAACACTGAACATAATCCAAATCCAAAATCGTAACCGTCTAAAATAAATCTACTTGGCTCAAATGAGTTCTACTTCAACCTTTGCCACAGGTTGAACATCCAGAGGCTGTAAACAGTTCAGTCAATATGGTCCTTATTGACAAATGTTTTTATTTTTCCCCCAGTCTTAAGCCGCTAACAACCAGGATAGCCTCAGGGTATATGCAGCATAAGTGTTGATCCATATGAAGGCAGGAGACGAGACATGGTATTCCTGGATCTACTGAAAACGTCACAGTTCTACCACACTACAGCACAGAAGCAAACATTCTTTCTACAATATGTTTGTTTCTGGCACATTCAGTTACGTGAGGCTACAGGTTTTCATACACTCAAAACCACTTCATCCACTTTATTTTAAATACGGTAAAATCAAGTGAGGTGTCCTTAATGTGTGCTCCTACTTTTCTCAAAGGTACATAATGTCAAGAAGGTGAAAATGTGCCTGTTAGACTGAAAAAAAAAAAAAAAAAAATCTAACAAGTGTATTTTTCTCATCGCACTTAAAAAGAGACATAATCACCTAAAGAGGAACTGTTCAGTGAGACATAAGAACTGATTTAACCCTTTAAACGTCCCACATATAGTCCAAATGTGGTCCAAATATAGTCCAAATGTGGTCCAAATATAGTCCAAATGCGGTCCAAATATAGTTCAAATGTGGTCCAAATATAGTCCAAATGTGGTCCAAATATAGTCCAAATATAGTTTAAATATAGTCCAAATGTGGTCCAAATATAGTACAGCTGACTCCCTGATGAAGGCTATGATGCCGAAACGCGTTGGGGTTTTTATATATGATTTTTTATAGGATTTTGTAACCAAGCCAAGTTAATAAAGGCTTTTTAATTTTTACTTATAAGAGAGTGCCTTGGAATTTTTTCTTTCTTTTTTCTCTTACTATTTTCCCATCCAATAGAGCACCTCTAATTATTATTCCTCATTTTGAGTCCAGGTAGCGCTCCTTAAACAAACATTTATAGTCCAAATGGAGTTTAAATCTAGTCCAAATATAGTCCAAACATAATCCAAATGTAGTCCTAAACACATCAAAACATCAATAAATATCCACAAATAGCTATTGCATCATTCATCAGGACCTGCCTCCAATATCCCAGTTTTCATCTATTTTCATTTATAATAACAAGGCAGTCAGAGACAGCAGACCTCCGCCAAGGTTTAATATGTCGTCATACGACGTCAAAACGTGACGTGATGGGGCCACAGGTGTTGACCATCTGATGTTTGAAGGTCAGACCATATGAATGAAAAAAAAATCCACCAGTTTCTATCTTGTCTGAATCCTGACATATGACCACTGATGTGTTTTAGCTGTTGACCTTTAGTGTGACTGTTTCAGAATTATTTCAGTTTAATTAAGAACGAAGCTGGAATCAGAATGATCTTTAGAATAATCATTATAATAAGTTCTGTTCAACACAGAACACACACACGGGAGCATGTATGTGGAGAGATCTCTGCCAGACAAAGGAGAAACAGGTACTTATACAGATACAACTGGCCAATCAAAGGAAACACACGAGTTTGGGTTGGGTTAAAACAAAGAAAAGAACAACAAAGGAAGGTTGGTAAGGATAACAACCAGATAGGCTTCAACTGATACAACTAGCAATAAAAGGAGGTGACAGAAACGTTGGTGAAGATAATGATCATACAACTAAATATAGAAGGTGGTCACAGAAGGGTTGGTAAAACTTTCAACTAATACAACTAACAATAAAACAGTTGCTGACTGGTTTAAATGCCCTGGGCTAAGCACAGTCAACAGTTAAAGCTGTCAGATGTAAATCACAAGACAAAGTAATAATAGAAGTAATACAATGTTAAAGCACAATAGATTTCCATTACAGTGACCTTGACCTTTGACCTTCATTGCTCAAAATCTAATGGGTTCGCTCTTTGCACATTCTTCTGGAAGTGCGGTCTCAGCTTATCCGGCCGACAAAACAGCAGTGGCCTTTATACCCGCTGCCTGCAAGACCTCCCTAAACTCTCCATTTACAACATGCTCACCAGCACCACTGAACATTCCAGGAATGACAGTACAGATACAAACACTATAGAGCTATTTTAATATTCGAATATAAATTTTGCCAGAATTGAGCTGTGAGAATGTATAAGAAATCTTTCATCAAGAAAGATTTGTCAGTGCTTTTGGGAAATAAACTGTGCAGAACATGGGTGAACAGCTCGCCTGCCTAAATATATGTTTGTAACTAGATAAGTACTCAGAGAGCGCAGACTCGGCCAAGGCAGATCAGCCCCCCTCCCCCACCTCCCCTTTCACTTCTTCTGCCCTGATCAACTGAATGAAACATGTTTATATTTTAATTCAATTAAATTTTGGTTTAATTAATGTGGCCTCTGAATTAAAGTGAGTTTAACACCCCTGCTTTATGTGATTCTGTCTTATTTTTTGTAAGTGTGATGAAATATTTGGACTAGAAAAGTAAGAAATAAACTTGGCAAGATTTAGATTTTTTTCAGTTTCCCCAAGTTGAAGAAGAGTTGACATTTCAGATATATCGATTTTAGAAATGCACCACATGTGTTCTGAAGGAAAAATAAAACAATTCTAGGCCAAATGTACTCAAATAGCCTGGACGAAAATGTGTAAGTTTAAAGGTCCGCTCCACTCCAGTGGTTTTGTGGTCGAAAAAAATATACAGTTTGACATCTGACATAGAATTTGAAACTCCACGTGTGAGCCCAGAGGTCTTTGACCATCCCTGAGCAGCATCTGGTCACTGTTTTCAAACAACTACAAGATCAAATCCACATCACTGTCAGGAAAGAAGCCACAGCTGACACAAACATGGACACTGGTCTGTTTCAGTCTGGACAAAAAAAAAAAACAGCTGGATTTAGGACGATGAAGCTCATTTATTCCACTGTGAAAATTAGGGGTTTAAGAAAATATTGGTTGTGCAATATATCATGATATTTCATTTCACAATACTGTATTGACATTTAAAATGTACTGTATTGATATTTTTAAGTTTTTGGTTTTCTTTATAGTTTTATTTCTAGAGCATGTCCTTAAACTGTCCTTAAACTTTATTTATTTATTTAGTGTCTGTGTGTGTGTGTTTTGTCCTGGTAAAGCTGCATGTTATAACATTATTCAAATCCTACACTTTATGTTTTTACAGAAGAAAGTTTTGTGACAAGGCCTTAGATCCTGTTCTGACAAAATAAATGTGTTTAGTATTTGTGGTGTAATGTTTTTTTCCCCCAGGCAATAATAATAATAATAATAATAATAATAATAATAATAATAATAATAATAATAATAATAATTGGTATCATTATCACTAGATTCTTGCCAATACACACCCCACTCATTCTTTTCATATTCAATTGAAAATCTACAATCGAAAAATGAACAAATTACTCATTTCATTATTCATGTACAAATAAAAAAAAAAATCTAAATTGTAAATACGCAAATGGACACAAACGTTGGGTTTCATGTGTAAGTTGCAAATATTTTGGGTTGCAAGTCAAAGTCAGTTCCAAGTCTACAAAAATACACAACACAAGAGAATAGTCACACCCACTGTAAAATGATTTTAGTCGACTAAAATATGACAACCAGTGTTTTTGTTTTGTTAAAAAGTATCACTCGTCACCTGAACCTGCTTTATCCTCACTGGGGTTGCAAAGGTAAATTTTAGTCGACTAAAATAATTTTTGTCGACTAAAATAAGTTTTTGTTTTGTTAAAAATTATCACTTGTCCCGCATCATCTGAACCCACTTTATCCTCACTATCTCCCAGGTCTACATCCATTTAGCTAAAGACATTCTGATTTTGTACTACAGTGCCCCCTAGAAATGTACTTGTATTAAAATGGCTGTAGCTCGAACATACAAACACAGATTTGGCTGAAATTTGACTCAGACGTTTATCTCTCGGTCCTACACGAGTTTATCAGCATAACTTGTGATTTTGCTCTATAGCGCCCCCTACAAATTCGCCTTTATTAAGAAGTTTGTAGTTCGGACAAATGAACACTGATTTGGCTCAAATTTGACTCAGACGTCGCGTGAGGAGGCGGTCACGAGGGACGGCAAAGGCCTTTGAGACTGCTTTCAGTTTTTATTTACTGTTCTATTTTCTCACATTGACAGGAAGTGTGAAATCTAAGAATTTCACTGCATAGCATCAAGCCTGTATGTTTTTTTTTTTACGGTGTATGTGACAATAAACCTCTTAAATCTTGACCAGAAAGACTCAAAATTATTTTATATTCATACATTAAGTCGCCTACAGTTTGCTGTTAATTATACTCCTACTTTAACATTTTGAATGCAGACATTTAATGCTTTTAGTATTTAAAGAGTACGCTATTATTTAACAGGGATTGTTATTTAAATGGCACGGGCGTCTTTATCTGTATTTATTCGAGATGCTGATGTCATATAAATGTCAAGTCCCTATATAGAATTGTGCATTTCTTCCTCAGGATTCTAATCATGGCTTTTTTATTATTGTTATTAATTATTATTATAATAATAATGATAATTATTATTATTATTATAATTTTTTATTTGTCTTCCTATTCACAGCTCCGGTCTTATTTCTTACTGTTGCTTGGGAGCCGTGTGATTTTATTGCTACAAATTCAAGCAGCGGTTATTATTTCACATTGCAATGAAGTGAAGTATAGCACAGTGCTAAAAAAAAAACAAAAAGAAAAGAAAAGAAGAAGAGCAAAAACAACAGGGGAGCCACACTGCAACAATCAGTACATCTCTAGTCAAGTGCTCGGCTGCACTGGTTAGTATGGAGATTGGGTGCCGTAGGTTAAATGAGGAGATGCCTTTCCTTTCAGGAGAAGAACATGCTTCTGCTGTGGCGTCCAACCATGTAAAATATTAACAAGGCTGGGGACTGTACAGAGGTTGTACGGCCCCGGCCTCAGCATGATGTTAAGACACATAAAAAAGGACTTTGCATTCAAGAAGAAAATAAGGAAAAAGAAAAAGAAGCATGAAACATGTGGTAATTCTCCAGCTCCATCCAGCACCCTATGATAGGAGCTTAGATGTAAAGGGGAGTGGCTAATTGTTTGATGATTAACCCAGGGCAGAGTCATCCATCAGACCTGTGATAGAAGTGTTAAGTCACTAATCAATTGCTAATTTAGAGCAGACTCCAATTTAAAGAAGCTTTCTGATCCGTGCTGCATGTGAGTCAGTGTGAGCTCAGCACTTCATTTACATTTAACATGATGCAACAGTCCTGCAACTGAGACACAGGCAGAAAATATAAAATATGCAGAGTACACTGTTAAAGCACGTGTCTCTGTTATTTTTTTTTCTGAATAATTTCTTGGTCACATTATTCTTACGCCACGGCTGTGTTCAAAACCACACAGAACATACTTCCATACTTAGGGGCCGTTTACACCAGGACCATTGTGGCTAAAAACGACTAAATATTTGATCGGAATTGCCTTTCGTATACACGGGAACCACATCGTCACATCTAAAAACGCTAAAAATCTGAATATATGACATTAGATTTGTCTCAAAAAGATTTGTAAATGCACAGAAGGTGATATACAAATAGTCAGTGGTTTGTGTGTGTGTTTGAAATTATTATTACATATTTATAAAAATTATTATTATATACCTTATTTTCTGCACTATGAGGCACACTGGACCATAAGGTGCACTGTCAATGAATGGTTTTCAATTAAATTCAAAAGACTGTTTATTTTAGAGGTTCTTTTCATATACACGGTGTAAAAATTACAAGATAAAAAGTCAATATCATGAAGTTAAAAATTCAAAATCATGAGGTTAAAAAGTCAAAATTAGCAAATAAAAAGCCAAAATGACATAAAAAGCCAAATGATCAGATAAAAAGTTCAAAATTCCAAATCACTAAGCACTACCAGAATTAATCCACATATAAGGCGCTCTGTATTATAAGGCGCACTGTCATTTGTGGAGAAAATTAAAGTCTTAAGTGCGTAAATACTTTCCTAATAAATATAATGTTTTCATTTGCAAAACAAAAACTACATTTGTAAAACTGAAAGTTTGTGAAATGTGACTTGCATTTGTGGAGCAGCAATTACACGCATTCACTGCTTTCCTCTGTGGCATATTTTTTGAGACATTTTGTTTTTGCCAAATCCACAAATGCAGATAGAGCCACAAATAGCCGACGACTCACATACACAGTTACATTCACCAGATGAAAGTGTTATTATAGGAATTGATATATAAAGATTCCTTGCAGAGTGAGTTTTGAAGACGAACCGGGTAGTGTCTCCATCTAAACGACAAGTAACGCATAACAAGTTCACGTCATATACGCCTTTAGGTCACACTTAATGCACCGAGCCGCTAAAACTACAAACATGGCAGACCACCTGGACTATGGTTGGGACCGGACCTGGTTCAATTTAAAAAAATTTTTTAAATGGTTCCATTATCATCTGTGAAGCAGTCACGTTATGCTGCATGCTACTTGGGGGGGGCTACGCTGCTTCACATCAGAGTCCTGCACAGGTTCGGGTACCCGTGGGTGAATCGCAAATTTTCACGAAACGGGTGAAAAATGTTGTGCTGTGTCGGATACGGGTTCAGTTCAGGTCGGACGTGGGTGATCGCAGGTCTAATTTGCGGTTCATAGGCTAAAAGGCTAACAAAATTTTTATTTGGCTCTGCCTTGGCTATGTCACTGTTCAGTATATTCGTGGCAATAAATGTTTGTATTTAAGTTTGGCTATCTGTCTTTGGCTATCTCTATTTTCTTTCGGGTTCGGGTCGGATATCAGGTTCATTTATAGTGGGGTGGTGCGGTTGCGGTATGTCAGAATCAGAACCGTGCAGGACTCTGCTTCACATTCCAACACACCTGATTCAAATGATCATTTCATTATCCATCATTCCTGAAACTTTAATCAAAATCTGTTCACAACTTTTCGCCTAATCCTGCTGACAGAGACAAACAAACAGACTTGAATTTAATGCCTCCTTAGCGGAGGTAATAAAGGCTGTAAATGGGGTATCAGCTGACCATATTTCAGCTTCAACCTCAAATTTTATGTGAGGAATTTTTTTTTTTATCTGGACTTTTCACAAGTCAAGTCAAATTGCAACAAAGCTTCAAACCACTTAAATATCTAATTTGCGCAGTGGAGGAAGTAGGGAAGTCTCTGAAGACTTCCCCACTTCCTTTAGCCTTTGACTCCAAAGCAGAAAGATTCTCTGGTACAAGAGGAGCGAGGGGACAAATGAGGCAGGCTGATTGCTATTCTGAAATGTGCCATTGTGCAGCGAGGAAGACAAGGCCAGCGCAGAGAGAAAATCTATACACTGACAAAGAAAAGAAGTGTGTGTGTGTGTGTGTGTGTGTGTGTGTGTGTGTGCGGCTGTTTGTGTGAGGCCACAATTACTGTAGATATTCATTCTGATGCTCAGTGTTTCTTTCACTCTGTCACACACACACATGTTGTCACTGAGCCATGCCATCTTTTTCAAAGATGATTTTAAAAGGAGATTAAAAGAGAGAATCAGATTTCTCCTCTGTCTCCCGTTGCTATGGCGATACAACATCGAGTCCCTCATTCTCATTTTCTTTCTGTCACCCCCTTCTTGTGGCCAAGTCATCAAATTAACATAAAGGTAGAGACAGGCCAGTGTATGTGTGGATGAGTACTTATGTTACACATGTAAGTGTTGACACTCATACATGGACTTTAAGCTTCCTTTAGGAGAGACGACTGCACGTGTTGTCTTTGGGAATAAATATGGAGTAAGATACCTGTCAATATATTCATGTCCACAGATTAGAGACCTGTGCAGATTTGTCTGTAGTTGTGCATAAAATATATTGTTCGTATTTTATCCATCTGAATATGGATGGAAAAATTATGATTGAAAAAATTTTACAAGTAGTATATATATATATATATATATGTGTGTGTGTGTATGTATTTATTTAAATCCATTGAGAACTGAGGGAGGAGAAGTGATTTTAGTGAATCGTGGATGATGACGGACGGACGAAGCGTGACGGCAGTAGTTCATGGCGACTTCGTCTGGATGAGCTAAAAATACTGAGCAATATCACACTATCCATTAAAGGCAGTCAACTATGGAACACAACACCAGTGCACATCAGGGAATGTCCCTCTAACTATTTTCAAATATCAGGTGTAATTTACACACACACACACACACACACCTATTCTAGTTTTTTTTTCCTCTTTCTACTAACAAGATGATTATTACTCTGGACCATCATGTCAAACCTTTGACTCGTTCTTTCTTTTTCCAGATGAGGAACATAGCCAAACTTTTTACCTGCCTCAGCACATCATCTTTGGATCGCCTACAGGTGATCCAGAATGCTGCTGTCAGGCTGTTGACCAGGTCTCCTAAAAGGTCCCATGTCACCCCCATTTTAACTGTTCTCCACTGGCTACCGATAACATTTACAATACTATTACATTTCTTGTAGTTACATACAGAGGTCTGCATGGACACACACCAGCCTATGTCTCTGACCTTATGTCCCCAGCAGGTCTCTGAGCTCCTCTGACCAGGACCTGCTGGTGATTCCTCGTTCCAGGTTAAAAACCAGAGGAGATTGCACCTTTGAGGTTGTGGCACCCACCCTGTGGAACTGTCTACCACTACATTTAAGATCTGTGGACACTTTTAAAACGCAGCTAAAGACACATTTGTTTGAACTGGCCTTTGTTTGAATTTTTGTTTTTATCATTATTGGTCTGTGTCTGTTTTTATGTTGTTTCCTGCTTTTACTGTATGTTTTATGCCTTTCATGTTTTTACTTTTATTCCTTTTGGAAAGCACCTTGTGACTTTTATGTTCTTGAAAGGTGCTATATAAATAAAGATTAGTCTTAGTCTTATTCTTAATTATTACTATTATTATTATTATTATTACTTCTGTATTTGTACATTCTTCAATTGTTACCACTGGTTTTACTAATGTATATCTGTGCTTTTATTTTCTCACTATTTAAACTTTTAACCTGCCTATTTGGACACAAGATGGAAATTAGCCATTGTGCTATAATCTGGCACATTTACATATATGTATTTATCTTCATTAATGTGCAATTTCCTGAAAAATAAAGCAGAAATAAATTAAATCAAATATGTTTGTGGTAGGCCTACGGCCCGATTCAGATCAAATTTGGTTTAATGTGGCCCCTGAACTAAAGTGAGTTTTACGCCCCTGTTTTAAGTATTAAAATGCCTCAATTTCTTGTTCTGCTTGTTTTCTAATAGTAGTCGGTGTATGAACATGATATTATGGTTAATGTTCATCATTATTGTCAGTAGTTGCTTGTTCTTGCAGTAATAACGCCTGGGGATCCAGTGTGTATAAATAAATCAGTGGCACCATTGGTTGTTCAGTGAATTACAGTCAGCGTTCTCTTCTTCACACCTATGCTAGTGTGCTTACGAGGTGTTTGTGTCAGGCAGGGTATGACCTTATAGCGAACTCCTTTTCGAAGATAAGAGTTGCTAATGCTGCACACTGCTAGCACCGCAGTGGAACGGACCAGAGGAAGTGAAGCACGAGGGGACAGATTGTCGGTTGTCACGCTCGGTTGGATAGTTCTGAATTTGGTTGTAGAGGTGAAAATTGGTTTACATGCAGGTTTTAAACTTCCGGCTGGCAGCTGTTGGGGAGTGAAATATAATAATTGTGATTGGTATGTTAGTATTATATATCCTCCTGAGACCCATAGAAAAAAAAATATTACAATTTTTTACAGTTTTTAATGATAATGTAAATATTAAGTTTGAAAGGATTATGCTGCAACATTTATTTATTATTTGTTTATTATTAAATACCCCTAATAGTGGATATTGTGACTTGTTTCACACTTAATTCATTTTCAAATGGATTAAAAAAAATACATGAAGTTTGAGTTATATTTGTTTATTTGTCTTCTACTTTGTCTAAACCAGGGGTGTCAAACTCATTTTAGTTCCACTAAATTTTAATCCGAAGTGGGCAAGACCAGTAAAATTATGTTTTAGAGCAAAAAAAGAATTACAATATAGTCTACAAAATATCCTTTCAAACAAAGTAAATAACATGAACAAACTGAAAAATATGTGTAATTTTAACAGTGTTCTGCCCCAGTTTATCATTTATACATGCACATTATAACTTACAGATCACTTTGGGGCTATAAATACAGATAATATTTAGTAACAGGCAGAATCTTGTTATAATTACATTTGCTTCTCCTTCTTAAGATCATTCACATTTTTTGCAAAACTATACTGAGTTTTAGTGTAAATACATGAAAATATTTACATCTACAAAGAGAAACATTTGCAGTTGTCATTATTATTTATATGTTATTATTATTTTACTGGTGTTGCCCACTTGACATTGAATTGGTCAGAATGTGGAACCTGAACTGAAAGGATTGTTAATACCTTAGTGTCATTTTTGCTTTTCAAAAACTCATCCCAAGAGCTAGACTGGACCCTTTGGCGTGCTGGATATGGCCCCAGGGCCACATGTTTGACACCTGTGGTCGAAACATTCAAGGTTTGTTCTAATGTTTCCATTTATTTTCTTTGCTATGTCAGAGTTTTGTCTCATTTTACTTAGGCCAGTTGTAATCATACTATGTACAAGTGCCAGTAGTCAGGGGCGGTTTTAGGATTTCTGAGGCCCTGGGCAAAGAACAAGTTTGAGGCCCCCCTCAACTCAAACCCATACATCTGTTAATAATGAGAGACAACATTTTTATTGAACACATACAAATGATTGAAAAATATAAGTTGATGTCCTATACTACCCTACAAACAAAAAGGTAGTAACTGCATTTTTTGATGAAAATTAGTTATTGTGTTTTTTGAAACATTCAAATCATGTCATGTAATAAAATATCTCATCTCAAATGTCTGTCGTTTTGCTGGGTGTTTGTACAGTAACTGCAAAACGTACTAGTAAAACAAAACAAAAAGGCAGTGAAGACCATTACTGTGTTCTTACCAATGTCCATTTAGGACCCTGCCCCAATACTTTACAGTCAATCACTGTATTAGACTGAAACACATGATGGAATTACCATATCTTCCACACTATAAGGTGCGCTGGACTATAAGGCCAACTGTCAATGAATGGTTTAGTTTTTCAAGTTTTTCATATACAGTATAAGGCCCATTAAGTGAAGTCTAAATTATGAGATAAAAAAGTCTAAATTCCTAGTCACTAACCACTACCAGAATTCATCCATATATAAGGTGCACTGTGTTTTTTGTAGAACTAGGTAATCTGCAGTAACAATAACTGCCTGATGTCCAATAATCTACCTAAAACTACTGGAGTGGAAAAACAAGAGAACTTTAATGTCATTTTTATCAGTTTGGTGTCTGTACAGTAACTGCCTTTTTACTTTGTAGGGCAGATATAATAGTAGTAGTGTTGGAGCCATATCCAACATTTACAGAAATTTCCTTTGAGTTATGGATATAATATGTACGCATCTGTACACAATATCAATGACAACAACAACAAACAAGCCAGACACATGTGCATGATTACATGCATTGAGAGTATATTAGAGTATAATATACTCTCAATGATTACACGCGAATCATGCTTAATACTAATATTCCTGTTATCATTCTCATAGCAGTGTGACCCTCATGACAAATGGAAAATGTGTACATTGACAATTAATTATTACATAGTAATCAGTGATGTTTAAATGCAGGAATACAGGATAGCATAAACAGACACCGAGGCCCAGGCAAATGCCCAAAGCAAAAACCACCTATGCCAATACTGAGTTAATGTTCATGGGCGTGTCCTGAAACCTGGTAGCATTCTGCAGATTTACACCACTAGATAAGACAGAACACAAAGGAGCAAGATGCCTGACACACAGAACCAACTTATGTGACTCAAAAGTAAAAGTAAAAAGAATGTTGGAAAACCAGTACAGTAGCATACATGTTCAGTCACATAAACCGTCCACAGAATACTGTACATGGACCCTGTTAATATTGTAGGACCGAAACTGTTAAATATAAACATTCTGTTGGGATCAATGCAGCTGACTGTACAGATAATGCTCTCCCTTCTGTTTCTAAACATTCCAACATCCACACACGTATTTTAAAAAACGCTAACCATCACACGTCATCTGTGCTCTGTGACAGGGACTTTATCATCACATCAACCACAAAAAACAGGTGAGAGGAGGAACCACATTCCACAGAACAACAATCCTTTCCTAGAAATGAAAGTTCTCAGTGTGAACAGCTGCAGACGAGTCCCTGTAACCATCGGACAAACCTTAAACTGACTTCATCAGATCTGTTTCAAGTCTCAGCAGAGTCTCTGACAAACAGCGGTGAGTACAACTGATCTTGTTCACAGCTTCAACAGCACACTTCACCTTAAAACAAATCTAATCACTTCACACCCACTCCTGAGATGTTTAAGGTCACTTTTAAGGACATGGAAAAACCAATAATGTTTTCATACGTTCTACAGTATATTATTACAGCCCATGTCTGTTTGGACTTCCAGAACATTTTAGTGTACTTTCATACCGCTAGTTCGATTATATAGTCCAGACCAGGCCATAAGATTGTTATTATGTAGACTATAGACTATAGACCAGTGTGGTCCACTTTCACACCTGCAAATGAACCAAAATTGGTCAGATTGACATTTCATCAACGTTTATCCTCCAGTACAAATAAGTGTTAATTTTGACTCACTGTGGAGCTAATTGTTCCCACATTGTTACTTCCTCTGGTCTGTGTATATTACATTTGCTGCATTGGCCGTTTTTGGCAAAATGTTTGTAAATGAGTCACAGCTGCGTCTGTAGAACAATCTGCTGATGCACTGGGGTTGCCCAAGGTATTCAGGTTCTGTTATTTAAATAATATTTTTGCCCACTAACCCTCGTCGTGGTGTACATTCATGTGTTCAGTATTTTTGTTCATATGTGGCCGTAACACAGGGTCTAAGGACAGGGGATGCCACAAAATCTAAACATTTGTTCCTTGTGACACCCCCAACACATTATCAAATTTTAATCAAGATCCGTCCATACATTTTTGAGTTATTGTGCTAGATAACAGACAGACAAACAAACAAACTCTGGCAAAAACATAACCTCCTCGGTGGGCCTCTCTTCATTCAGAGGGGGGAGGTCTGCCTTGGTGGAGGTCTGCACTCTCAGAGTGCTTTTCTAGTTATATATTTCTGTGCTGTTATCATTATGACAATAATTACCCCCCATATACACACACACTCCTCCCTCTTTCCCTTTCACTACTAATCAATCCATATTATTTAGTTGCTCTTTACATTTAGTATCTTTCATTATAACATAATGTCAGTTTTGTTGTGAAGGGGTGGGACCTTTTGTTATAGAATCATATGATAAATTTGACTGCTCTGTCATTTCTCCATTTTCTTCCTTGGTTGTTGGTTTGTTTGTTTTTTTACTCTGTGACACAATTGAAGTGAACTAACTAACCAACTAAGTGATTATATAATTAAAAATATTTCAGTGATGTATGCATGTTCTTTTAGTCCGTAGATATGGCTGCTGCTGGTCGGCTCCAATCTGAAGATCAGTTCCTATGTTCCATCTGTCTGGAAGTGTTCACTGATCCAGTCAGCATACCATGTGGACACAACTTCTGCAAATCCTGTATCTCTGAAAACTGGAGGCTTAATGTCCCATGTCAGTGTCCCCTGTGTAAAGAGGTCTTTAACATAAAACCTCAGCTGAAGATCAACACGTTCATTAAAGAGATAGTGACTCAGTTCAGATACGAAACTCAACATAAACCAAACCTCTGCAGCTCAGACCAATCAGCTGCTAAACCAGGAGAAGTTCCTTGTGACGTCTGCACTGAAACTAAACTGAAGGCCCTGAAGTCCTGCCTGGTGTGTCAGACCTCCTACTGTCTGACTCATCTGGAGCCTCATCTGACACGATCAGCGCTTAAGAGACATCAGCTGATCGACCCTGTGGAGAACCTGGAAGACAGGATGTGTAAGAAACACGACAGACCTCTGGAGATGCTCTGCAAAACTGACCGCATTTGTATCTGTCAACACTGCACTTTCTCAGAACATAAAGGTCATAATGTCACTCTTCTGAAAGATGAATATGAAGAACAGAAGCCAAAGCTGAAGAAGACGGAGGCTAAAATTCAACAGCTGATTCGGGAGAGACGGCTGAAGATCCAGGAGATACAACAGTCAGTGAAAGTCAGTAAGAATGCTGCAGACAGAAACGCAGCAAAGGGTGTTGAGGTCTTCACTGCTCTGATGGAGTTAGTTCAGAGAAGTCTGGACCAGCTCTTAGAGAAGATCCAAGAAAAGCAGAGAACCACCGAGAGACAGGCTGAAGACTTCATCAAAGAGCTGAAATGGGAAATCTCTGAGCTGGAGAAGAGAAGCACTGAGGTGGAGCAGCTCTCAGAGTGTGAAGACCACCTTAAATTTGTCCAGAGATTCACATACGCAAATGCTGCTCCACTCATGAAGGTCTGGTCAAACATCAGCGTCGATCCACCATCATATGAGGGGACTGTGGAGAGAGCTGTGTCTGAGCTGGTGGCTGAAGCTGAGCTGAAGAGAGTCCAACAATATGAGGTGGATGTGACTCTGGATCCAGATACGGCTTATCCTTATTTCATCGTGTCTGATGATGGAAAACAGGTTCATCATGGTGATGAAAGGAAGAACCTTCCAGAAACACCACAGAGATACTCTGATGATTGGGCCATCTTAGCCAAGCAGAGTTTCTCTTCAGGCAGGTTTTACTTTGAGGTTCAGGTCAAAGGAAAGACTGACTGGTACTTAGGAGTGGCCAGAGAGTCCGTCAACAGGAAAGGACAGATCACAGTGTGTCCTCGGAACGGATATTGGACCATTGGTTTGAAAAACAGAAAAGAATACCGCATGTGTAGTGACCTTCCTATCCGTTTGTTTCTGAAGTCTGTCCCTCAGAAGGTGGGGGTGTTTGTGGATTATCAGGAGGGTCTGGTCTCCTTTTATGATGTGGATTCTTCAGTTCTCATCTACTCCTTCTTTTTCTGCAGCTTCAAGGATAAACTCCTCCCATTCTTCTGTCCATTTCCAAATTATGGAGGTAAAAACTCTTCGCCTCTGATCATCACCCCTGTCAAACGCTAGCTGCATTTCCATTAGCCTTGGAAATTTGTAAAGTGTAAATAGTGCTATAAAAGACTGGTAATAGAAACACC
The DNA here is from genome assembly GCA_020466265.1 of Siphamia tubifer. Lineage (NCBI taxonomy): Eukaryota > Metazoa > Chordata > Actinopteri > Kurtiformes > Apogonidae > Siphamia > Siphamia tubifer. The sequence goes on along the minus strand of CM035786.1, from coordinate 7,193,622 downwards.
TCACACGCAAATAAAAAGTTTTTACGCTTTCATGAGGTGGTTTTTCATATGTTTCGATATTCTAATATATCGCAAAAGTACAATGGAAACACTTTTTCCACAATTATACGTCACAGCACATGACGTACATGGTCACATGATCACTTCTCTCAGAGTGAAAATGGCAAGATAGACATGGACAAAGGAGGAGACTTTTCTCAAAATGATTCACGAGAAAAACATGACTGTCCTTTTAGAGACGGCAAACAGCAGAGAAATGCAGCGTCTTCCAGCAGTGAAATCTCGCGGGATATTTAACGAGAGTTGCAATGCTCCTGCCTAGAACAACCGTCAATGGAAACACGTGCTTTAAACGTGTTTCCATTTTGACAAATATACTTTGTCAAAAAAAATTTAAATATTGTTATTGTTTTGCGAAAAACTGTAATGGAAATACAGCTACTGAGCAAGAAATTCATCAGATTCCTCTGATTTACTGGAGTCACTATACTTACTGACAATGTAAACTGTTTTAATATGTATTAATCTTTATCTAAATACACTTAAAAAGTAACATTTGGGGTGACAATAATCCTGGTTTGACAGATTCTGATGCACTGGGATTTAATATAATAATAATGACAGTGTTTTAATGTAGTGATTGTGAATGGGTTTCTATTATGGGATAGGTTTCTACACATTTAAACAATAGAAGTGTTCAGGAAAATTCAGTACCAATAGTGACAATAAAGATTATGTTCAACTTTAATGAATACAGTTTCATGCTCTACATACTGTCTTTGTAATAAATAAGAAAAATGGTTAAAAATTAAATGTTTGGTGAGTTGTTTTCTCTTTGTTTGCGGACCAAAGCATGTAATTATCACTCTTTTTCCACAGGATTCATTCCACCGTCATCCACTTTATTTGCAGCCTCTAATACAGGGATGTCAAACTCATTTTGGTTCAGGGGCCACATTTAGCCCAAGTTGATTGTAAGTGTGTAAATAATGACAACTCCAAGTTTTTCTCTTTATTTTAGTACAGAAAACCCCATTATATTGTATATAAATTATGAATACCCTGAAAAAGCTGGTGATTTCATCTTAAAAAATTAGCATAGTTTTAACAATATTATGCGTCAATTTATTATTCATAAATATATTTTACACAATGTTACAGAAAAATTGGGTAGCAGGTATAATGTTATTAAAATTTGGGAATTTGCAACTAACATAAGAACAATTTCTACAATATTACATCATAACTTATTATTAACACAACTTAAAGATCACAGTGGATCTGCAAATGTAAAAGAGATATTTATTTTGTTCATGTTTGTATTTATTCATGCATTTACTTGCATTTTATTGCACAAGGACAGTTTGTAAATGTAAATATTTTCAGTGTAATTTTTTTTTGCATAAATTTCTTTGACATATTTTTTCAAGAACAACATTTGTAGTTATTATGTAATTAGTTATATGTAGTTATTACACTGTACTTGATGAATTGTAATGTTATAATGCAATGTATTGTCTTAGTATGGAAATTTGATCTCTGCATTTTACCCATCATAGTTGGAGGTCGACCAATATGTAATTTTCCAAGAGTTTTCTAACTGGCTGATTTTTGAGGCCAATATTTAAGGCCTTTTTTTTTTTAACATTGATAGTAAAATACAATTGAAACATTCAGATAATAAAGATTTTTATGCAACAATATAAGTGAAATTATTCATAAATGTATAGATTCAACTTCAAGGGCTACCCACACAGGTGCCTGATCAAATATCTTATTACATTTTTACTACGGATCAAATGATCAGCTTTTTCATTTTTAATTCAGGCTAATAGCCAGTATTGAAAAAAAAATTAAAATTAAATTAAAAATCCATATATTGGCCCAATATATTAGCTGGACAATTGTTCAACCTCTAACCCTAATTCATACACAGTACCTAATATTTGTATTAGTATTTTGCATTAATACATTGCTGTCACTGAAAGTGTTAAAGGACCAGCTCCACATCTTCAACAGCACTGGGGTCTGGTCTCCATGGCAACAACAGGAGAATTAATGTATGTGCTGTGAGTACTAACTACAATGTCACTGCCACATTAAAACATCGCATAGTAGTACCTGACCCCTGACCCCTGAGGCCTCTTTAGTTCTGACCCTTGTCCAAATATAGTTATTTGTGGCTCGAAGCAGCCAATGACCAAACTGCAAACTAATGACTTTAAATCAGCAACTCACTAACCAGTGGGTGACATAGTAATTATTCTGTTCATTATCTATATAGTCCATGTTCGACAGACTTAGAATAAACCAAGAAATTTAGCAAAAGGTTAGAAACCATTCTGCTCAGTTCACACATTGGAAATAAAATAAAATAAAATAAAATATGGCTTTGTCTTGTTGCATATAGAACATTTAAAGGTAAGGGGATGAACCAGAGCTAATGTAATGTCCTAAACACATGGAAGCACAACATCATGATCAAGACTGACTTTATTGTGATCCATTGTAGGATACCTGGCTCAGGCCTTCACAGTGTGAGTGTGTGTGTGTGTGTGTGTGTGTGTGTGTGTGTGCATGACACTCCTGTTTTCTTGGCTCACTGCTCTACCTCCCTGTTGCTTTTGTTTTGCTTTTATGCAGCAACAATAGGACAACCTGAATGAATAAGACGGGAAGGATCTTATTTTATTGTGGGGGCTTCCTCTGTTCTGCTAACGCTGATGTTTAAAAACCCCATTTCTCCAGATACTGATCCTCAAATATGACATTCACAACAAAAAGGGGAAACCATGAAGCACAGGGAAAATGTCAAACTGTGTGTATAAAAAAAATATATATATATATATATATATTTCTGACTAAGGTATCAAAAAGTCGACCATGGAGCAGATAGAGCTCCCCAGAGCACTCATTCACTCTAAACCAGGGGTGTCAAACTTATGTTAGTTCAGGGGTCACATTCAGCCAAAGACAATCTCAAATGGGCCAAACCACTAAACTAATAACAGTGAAAAAAGTACAATTAGATTCTGATGATGTTTACATCCACAACGTTTCCTTAAAAATCTGAATAACATGAATAATTTGTTATGTTTTTAAACAAAACAAATTCAGTTTTAACAATATTTTGCCTCAGTTTTCTAAATTACAAGTAACATTGCAATGACAAATACACTAAATATTTAGTAACAGGCAGAATATTGGTAAAATTACATTGACTTCTGTTAAGAATTTTCAGCTCATTCATATTTGTTCAGGTTGTTAAATTTTTTAGCTGGTAAGTGCTGTTCCAATTCCAATACCAGATCTGATTCTGCCTGCCGCACTTACCGGGAATAGCATCAGAAACCACGAAAATTAAATATTTTTTTCTTACCAAAATAGATGCTATTTTCTATGGTGTTCTTCATAAATATGAATCTTCAGTTCCTCTGGAGAATGCGTTGTCACTAACGCTGTCAGTGTGTCCTTTTGGCTGAAAATACACTGGTGTGTAAAACCATTTATGTGTCACGTTATTGCAATGTTTGTCTGTAAAGTAAAAAAGTAAATTAACAAGTGAATAACCAGCAGTGTTGGACAAACTACTCAAAAAACTCTAATGCATTACTGATTACAAAGTCATCAGTTCCACTAAAATATGACAATTTATTGTAACATAAGTCACTTCTCTGTAATGAATCTGTCCGCCATAATTTTAATTCCCATAGTTCGCGGCCAGTTTCTCACGTCACTTCCGCTACGTAGGTAACATGTAGACAATATGGCGGCCATTGAGTATCAAAAGTGTACAGTAACTCCACATTTAAAAATGGTGGCTTTTGATGGCGTTGTCCATGTTCTTGCAGTACATTTAACTTTGCCTCGATTAGAAATGGGACGTCCTCCGTACCCAAAGACAGTGCACAAAGGGCGGTAAGTTTGGATACTGGACCAGTACAAATATATGCAATTATAAATGTAATGATATTTTAAATACTTAAATAAAACTACAAACTAGTATGAAACAGACATGATTCCTGTTATATTTTCTTTCATAATAAATTCATTTTTCAGTAGTCATGTGACAGTGATGTTGACTGTCAGTTATTAAAGGGCAGAGCCGTGCTTGTGGAGATTTACGCATGACATAAAAAAGTAGTAGGTAAGACACTTTCTTTAAATAAATCATAGGTATAGCAGTTGTTGTGTACTCTATTTACACTATTGTAACATCTGGTTATAAAAATTCAACTTCATGGTTGGCTGCAGTGTCTGTCTGTGTGTGTGTGTGTCTGTCTGTCTGTCTGTCGTCAGAGGGTCACCTGAATGTTGCAGTGACGCACTTTTAAAAACAGCTGATGTTGTTGTGGAGTGTCGAAACATGTCAGATGAGAAATACCTACACATATGTCTGGGATAAAAGAAAATACTAGCTTAATATAAAGATAGTTTCGCAGCACCTAGAGTGTCCAAATTCAAACTTTTTAAACTGTTAGGGTCCAAATACAACAATAAATGAGCCAAACACTAATCAAACTGGCTTTATTTTTATTTTTTACATATATTTATTTTTAAAGTATGAGAAGTCATCAGTAGTCATTGTGTGTACTGTTGCCATGATTATCAGACAAGTATTGAAAAATAACCAGTTATAATGTCACTTCTAATATTTTTGTAAGATAAAATGAATCAGCGTAGTATTATGTGAATATATTAAAGTACAAATATCACACACCAATCTTAAGCGTTTAATAGCATTTCATATCGAAGCTACTTCTCACGACGATGGGCTTATCAGGTGACATACAGCGACTAATGCGGTTATTCAAACCTTTACTTTTTTTTTAACTTTTTTGTATCTAGACTCTCTTTAATGTATGCATATTTAAGTGAACATTTTAAATTGACTCTCGGCTGATTACATATCAGATTTCTGACATTTAAACCTCCAGCGGGTCAGACGGCTTCCTGAGCTTGTACAGCTTTATTTTAAAGCAGTGTTGGGGGTTTCATTCGTGTACACGTACTTTAAAAATACTCCAGGAGAAAACTCACACCATAAAGAATAAGATTAGAGTGAACTACTTTCTACAAACAGCGAGGGCATCCTAGGAAAGCAACATAACCGCTGATCCCTCCAGAAGAATCACAGGCTAAATTTAGACTTCAGAGGCTTTAGGGCAGAAAAGAACAATGGGATGCAGGAAACAGAGAGGGGGGGGGGGGGGGGTAATAAGGTGTGAGGAAGGAGAGATGGAGAAGGAACTGGACTGAAGAGAACGAAAGAGGAGGGGGGGGGTGCAAAGGGTCTTAAACTTGTGACAATCATCTGTTCATTTACACATGAGCATTTTTCTCAATGTCATTTAATTAAACTCACACAGTAAAAGAAATAATAATAAAAAAAAAAAAAATCAGTGCCAATATTTCAGAGTCAAGATATTTTAAGTGATAGATTATTTATAGTTCTATGGAGAGTAAAGCAGCTCTAACAGTAGCGTTAAAAGTCAGTTTAAAGTTCTGCTCAGATGCAGTGTTAAATTCAACTATACAGAGTAATGATTTGTGTCTGCTGCATTGCATTGTGGGTACTGGACATTGTAGTCATTATGTTCCATTTTATGGGTAGGAATTCAAAAAGGGGTTTGTATTGTTTATTTAGATGATTATTTTTAATGTTTATTTAAGATATTATTTCTGTTGTTAATGTTTATTTAGGGTATGCCTGTTTTTCAAGGTGTATTGGCCTTTCTATGTCCCCTCAAAAGGGGAGAGGGATATGGCAATAGCTGATCGCGGACTTCGTCCAGATGAGCTAAACTGACCTGAGTGTGAATTATTGATTCTGTGCGATACAGACCTGACAAAAAATGTTTTTTTCTGAGAGTTTCAATGGAACAATTTTATGCTCCAACAAAACACAAAAGATATTTCTGATGTTTTTCTTTGTTGATCAGATACATTGTACTATGATGGAAAACACTGCACGTTTCTGTGCATGAAAAAGATTTTGACCATGAGCAAAAACACAATATCCCTTTGGTAACAGCAACAGCGTTTTGGAGAAACTGAATAAAATAGAATAGAAACAGTTGTATGAATCTTTCTTTATCTCACAAAGAGAATTGACAACTTTCAAACCCTGTATAATATTCTGATATCAGATTAATATTTAATCCATGTGGAACCACAGGTTGTAGACGTGATCGTTTTTATGTTGGTTAAAGCAGAGTAATGAAAAACATGTGAGTCTATATTTTGTAAGGAGTGAAATAAAAATGGTTTATTAAATAATTATCTGAAATGTATCACAAAAATAATTACAGAAAAAAAGATTAGTGAGCACAAAATTATGTTTTCTCTCATAAATGTGGATGTGTGGCTATAACTGAGCATGTGGAGTAAGGACTGAACTGAGCATGTGCAGAGTGAATGAAGTGAGTCCAAAGTTGTTCCTGATTGGAGCAATTCCAAGTGTGACAACTAACCCATGTTTCCACTGTCCCCAGTCTCCCCTACACTATCTGCAGAATTAATGATGTGGAAGATAGTGCCTGTGTGTGTGTGTTGGGGGGGGGGGGGGGGACAAGCAGTCGTTGTCAGAGCACATGCGTCACCAGGGTGATGCAGTGGCAGTTGAGAGACCCTTGTCGGAGCGTGTGTGAGGGCTGTGGTGGTTCAGGGTGAGGGAGGAGCTCCATCCTTGTTGGTACGCAGGGTTATCAGTCTGTGATTTCATGTGCATGTGTATGGGGGGGTAATAGTTTGATAGTAAGAGCAGAAGTAAAAGTAGAAGTGACAGGCTTTACTCTAACTCTCCAGGCAGAGAACACACGCACACAGGAGCAGCGAGTAACAAAAACTCAACAGCAACAAAATGCTCTGTCTCAGCCGATACCGTTTTAATCAGTGAGACTAGGGCATTAACGACTTCAGTTTTTTTTCAAGTCGACTTATCCGTCAAAGTCGAGTTGATGTGTCGTGATGTCATCATCATATTGTCAGCTGAGGAACAACACAGACACGCGGTTAAAAAATAAAAATAAACGGACACGGACACACATCTGTCCAGCTATGAGCAACGTGGATTAAAGTTCACTGAGACATAACAATGTCCACTGACAAGACACAAGCATCAACATTTTAACTCCAACAAAACAAAGGCTAATGTTAGCAAAGAGTTTTCGGTTAATTTAACTGCATAACATCAGTAAGGTGAACATATGTCGATATTTTGTCTGGACCCACGGCTCTAAAACCAAACACGCATAAAAGAGAATGACAGCATTGTGTGTGTGTCTCACTGTCTTTTGTTTTATCAGCCCACCACAACTGTCTTACCTGCAGCAGCCAGTTCTTGTTTATGTCTGAATGTGTTTACGTACACAGAGAGAGAGAGAGAGAGAGAGAGAGAGAGAGAGAGGCAGAGAGAGAGGCAGAGAGAGAGAGAGAGAGAGAGGCAGAGAGAGAGAGAGAGAAAGAGAGAGAAAGAGAGAGAGAGAGAGAGAGAGAGAGAGAGAGAGAGAGAGAGAGAGAGAGAAAAAAATAACATGCAACTTGTCGACTCCTCCAAATTTAAGTCGACTTGTGCTCCAGGAGTCGACATATCAACTAGTCGACATGTCTGTTAATGCCCTCGGTGAAACCCTAATCAGCCAGCCTCCAACCTCGACTATTTTTACCTCAGCAAAGGAGTTCGTTTTACCTTGTGTTTGTTATTCTGTTTGTTTGTTTGTTTCACACAAGTAACTGTACTTCTACTTAAGTACAGAATGTGAGTACTTTTGACACCTCTGTATACTTTGGAGTACACTACTGGGCTGGTGAGGTCAGTCATGATTTAGATTACATGTCACTGGGGGAGTTCATAGTTCAAAAAGGCAGGAACACCATAAAACTTTTTTTTGTTTGTTTTGTTTTTTAACCTGCATTTGGCCCCTGTCAGTGTCAGGCCACTCTGAACAGAATTTACAGTGTTGTTGTTTTTGGAATTTCCTTAAGTCGTTTCCAGACTTCTTTTCACACTGCAGCTGGCATGTCTCAACACCTAAATATGTCCCATTAAACTACATTCAGCCTGTTTTTATTCCTGTTTAATTCCAAATAAAAGTAAATTCTGCTTTAACATGACCACATAAAACAACTAATTCCTGTTGAAAATGTTAAATCTGAATTAAACTTAATTCATAATAAAGTCACTGGTTTATTCCATTGTTAATTACTAATAAAATAATTCCTATCCCATATAAACAGTTAATTCCGTTTTAACATTTTTCCTGTCGTTCTGCGCATGCTTTACTACTGGTCTTGTCGAGACTACGCACATATTCCGTCCTGCCGGCATTAGTGTAAGGATATTTTCCAAGATGGCTGAATGAAGTAAGCGTTGGGAGTCACGGCAAAGTTAAAGGGCAGCTGTGACTCAGTTGGTCGTCCATTAACTGAAGGGTTGGTGGTTCGTGTCTCAGCTCTGGCTGTCCACATGTCAAAGTGTCCTTGGTTAAGACACTGAACCCTGACTTAGGCTGAATCTGATTTTACCCTTTATACTCCTTCAAATGGAGATTTTCCAGAGGTAGACTCCAAACAGAGGGGTACGACAATTTTCCCAGAATACAATGTGAATCCTTTTAATAATGGCGGCGTCCACAAAGGAAGTACACAAATGTAGTATTTTCGCTATAATTAACTGTTTTTAAGTTTTGATAACTGTGACAACGTCAAACTTTCTACAATACAACAATCTTTAATGGTTATTTTCTCCATAAAACACACATGGAAAAAAAAAACTATTTATGTAAATGTGGAATAATCTGTTGATGCACAGCACTTCTCTGATTCGACACAGATGCAATAACTACTGGTTACTTCTGGTTACAATAACTTCTGGTTACAACTGTCATGTTTGTAACAACTGGGGGAGCAAACTGATAACGTAGTGTTGAAGGGGTGTCCCAATTCATAGGGGTTACTTTTCAAGCCCTACCCCTTACAGTATAGCTCCATTTGAAGGGGTAGGGGTAAAGGAAGGGGTGAAATGTGATTCAGCTTCAGGATCCCAGTAGGTCTGGTAGAACCTTAGAAACGTATTGGTGAATGGATGAATGTGACGCTAATGTAAAGCGATTTGAGAACCATGAAGGTGGAAAAGCACTATATAAGTGCAGTCCATTTATTATTTAAGTATTTGATTGAAGAATTGGAAGAATTAAATACAATGGAAAGAGTGCTCAACAAAACAGGAAGTGGACGTGATTGTTTTCTTCCGGTAGATGTCAAGACGTCACATGGACGTTCTGTCCAATCAGAACCCTCTGGACCCCCAGCTTTTAAAATTGAACTACAGCAGAATATTTCCATGTAAACGCTTATTCAGAATTAACATGTCCATGTAAACACAAAGGAAATAGCTTTAATTCTGAATTACTTTATTCTGAATAAATAATCTGCAATTAAAAAAACACCATGTAAAAGTACCGATTGTTCTCCAAAGCACAGTCTGGAAATGGTGCGATTTCTTCGGGAATGAAGCATCTTTGACATTTCAAAAGTACACAAGGACACGTGAATGAAACTGTTTGGTATTAAACTTGCTACACCCATCCTGTAGTCGCTGCAAATTAAAGTGATTAGCGTAGTGAAGTGCAATAATTAAAGGTCAAAATCTTTACCTCAGACACTGCAGGGCTGACTTTGACAAAGCTCTCGTAAATGATGCATCATGGGACAGAGCTCAAGGATTTTGAGGCCTTTCATGCTGTGCTTGTTTTAATTTAACGTGACTTTGTCTTGAGTTTACAATCCTGTCACATGGTAACAAGCTGAAAATGGAAAGTGACAGTGCTTTAGCGTTCGCAGATTAAAAGCTATGGAAGGCCTCCCTGTTTTTATTACCTGAATGTGTTGTTTTTTCCATGTCTGCTGAAATATATGTACACATACATACACATATTTTACATATTATCTTTTTATAATGCCTCACTAACAGTTTTGCCTTTGGTATTATACATGAGGGTGTTTGTATGTATAGTTGTGTATTGGAATTTTGAAACTATGGGTATGAAAGTAAAGTTGTATTTGTATTTTTTATTTGTAATAGTGCTCTTAAACTATTAAATTTTTTTACTAAATACTCATTATATTTGAAATATATATTTATTGAATATGAATAAATGCATAAAAAATAAAAGATAGAAAAAAATCTGATTTATCACAGGGTTGCTATGGATTTTTTTGGATTAATAATGATTAAATATCATTCCTTTTTTTTTTAAATATATATATATATATATATATATATATATATATATATATATATATATATATATATATATATATATATATATCCTCCTGAGACCTGTGAAGGACAAAAGTGACTGTTTTACTTAATTTAAAAAAAAAAAGAAGAAAAACAAATGTTCATTGCAAAGAACATTCCATTAAAATAGAGAAATAAGGAAGAATAATTTAAAAGATATGTCTGAAAAACCAGTTTTATCTTGCAGTTTTTAATTAAGACAATTAATTACTGAACATAAAAACAGCAAACAAAATAAATTTTAAAAAATTACTTCCATGGTTCTCAGGAGGATATTAATCACGTTCCATTTGGCATGAGCAAACAGACCCAAGAAAGAAGGGAATATATACGCACTTAATGTGTTTGTTGCAAGCTGGGTGATGCATTAGCTGAAGTATTAGAATCTATTAATGTGGTATTTTAAAGGGATAGTTCACTATTTTTAACATTAATTTGTATGGGTTCACCATCTTTACTCTGCTGCACCCACAGTGACTTACCCCCAAACAGTGTCCTGTGAGTCTAGTTCTGGTCCAGTTTTGGTCAAAGCTAAAATAGTCCCGGCAGGTTTCCTGGGGTCAACTAAATAAAACGTGTTGTTTCAAAACCATCACACAACAAAAACTCACACCTCGTAATTGCTCAGAGCTACTTTCTCTCAATAGCGATCAATGGTCGTTGTCAGTGCTAACAGCTGTGCACCTGCACGTAGCAGCCGCTAACACTGCCAAACAACTGATGAAAGTAGTTTGCTAAGGAGCACAGCTGTTAGCAGAACACTGTCGGGAGTAAGTTACTGTGGGTGCACCAGAGTGAAGACAGTGATCCCATAGAAATTCATGTGAAAAATACTGACCTATCCCTTTAAGATGGACCTGCGTCAGTGAAAATTAGAGATCCACCTTTGTTTCTGATGTGATGTTTTAGTGTCTACTGATACTGATACAGAGAAAGAGAAACACAGCACTGAACAAGAACTATGTACCTTATGTAAATAATAAATAATACTTAAATACATTTTTACTACTTTACTTTGCACTATCACTTATTCTGTATTGACATGTTAATATGACATTGCACATTATTTTGTTTTGCACTTCACTGTTTGTCTGATCTATCCAGTATAGTATAGTCTTTTTATTTATTTGTGAAGGTTAAAAGGTCTGGACTCTCCCCTCAGCTTCTGATGAACTTCTACAGAGCCACTACAGAGAACATCCTCAGCCTGAGTGCAACAGTGTGCTGTGGAGGCTGCACTGCACAGGACACGACGGCATTGGCCCGGATGGTGAAGACACCCCAGGGGATCGTGGGAAGGCCACACCCACTTCTGAACTCGGTGTATGACAGCCAGTTACGAAGGAGGTCTGGTCATATATCTGTAGACCCCACTCACCCAGGTCACAAACTGTTTGTACCTCTTCCCTCAGGAAACAGGTACAGAATTAGTAGAATACACACAAATAGACTAAGACTCTTCCCCAGAGCTGTGAAATCGATCAAACCACTTCCTCACACACACAACCCCCCCACACACAGACTGAGTATCAACTCCTGCAGACACACACACCCTATCACTGCACTTTAAAGTTCGCACGAGGATATTTGTGTCACTTTATTTTATTTATATTATTTTTTTTTTTTTTAGATGTGCCATTTCAGATAGGGTGTGTGTGTACATATATATATATATATATATATATATATATATATATATATATATATATATATATATATATGTACACACACATTTATATGTACACACACATTTATTTATTTATTTGTTTGTATCTTAAAGCCAAGAGCTGCTGGACAAAGTGTTATTGTGCCTTGCATAATGACAACGATCCTTGATTCTTGATATGTTGAATACTGCTGTTGTCACGAAGCAATTTTCCCAAAATTAAATAATTCTTCAAAAACATCCTGGATCCAGACAATAATCCAGATCACCCCCAAAATCTAATCATCTTTTGTCATTCCGAATATTCTGTGAAAATTTTATTTAAATCTGTCACTAAGTTTTTGAGTTATGTTGCTACAGACAGACGGACGGACACACTAACAAACCCTGATGATGACATAACTTCTACTGGAGGATGTAATGGCTCCCTGTGTGGAAGAGACTGGGATCATTCTGTGTTACAAGGTAAGATCAGACTTGAATTTAATTTCATTACTTTCCTAATTTGAAAAACAAATAAACAAATATAAATGTGATTAACTTTTTTAATAAATGCACAAAAGTGGAACATTCAGAGAAACAAAAGTCCTGTAAACATAGGATTTTAAAATCCAACATAAAAACTAGAAATAGCACTCAGGGAGTGCAGACTCCGCCAAGGCAAAATGCAGTATGTGAAGCAGCGTTTCCATTACAGATTACTACTGACTTTACAGTACCTGGTCGTCATAGCACATGACTTATGTGTTGTCTGCTCATTTCGTCACGTCTATTTATTTTATTTTTTTATTTTTTTTTACGTCGGCCACCATAGACTGAATCTTCTGAATGTACTGATATATTTACTGTCAACTTCTGCACCTGTATTTTATAAACCGGCAGATCACAGTGACAACTGTCTGAATAATCAGTGTCTGGAGGGTTTATACGTCATCTTTTACTCATCCTGGGAACCTCCACGCTGCTCTGCCAGGACCAATCAGGGTGCAGAACACAATGTGCATTCACACATTGTTAAAAAAAAAGAAGCAAAATTGCACCTGTAAAAAAAATCTGTGAAACAGTGAGGCCGCGAAAAGTGAATTGCTTTATAGGAAGGGAAACTGTACTCAGCTCCTTCTGTGGTTTTTATTTTCCATTTGTGATGCTTGAGACACACACACACACACACACACACACACACATAAATTCCACTTCCCTTTTCTATTACAAATGTCTGTTGCCATAACTGCGCTCTGGAATGAGACTTCCCTCTACTGTTGAAGTTTGTAAAAGCAATACTAGCTATAAACCCTTTAACTATCTGCAAATAATTAACTCAAGGTAATATTTTCCTCTGCCTCTACTGTTAAGAGGTTTTACATAAATGTGAAAATGAGGTATAAATCCTGAAGGACAATAAATTAGCTCTGCACATACATCCTAACAGGTATGATTAGGGGGGGAATATTTAATTGATTTCTGCCCGACAGGACAGATATTAATTTTCCACCTGCCGGTAGAAGTCAAACTTCATGCTGTCAGCATTGATATGTTTATATTTAGCTACGCTAGTCTGGAATGTTTCCACCATAATTGGGAAGTTTCAACCTCCCACATGAATCTGCAGAATAAACATTAAAAAAGGCCCACCCGCCAGGTTTGACATCTGAGCCTTGGCAGGTTTATTTCATATATACTGTGACATGCACAGTTTCAACACGTCAAGACTGCCAAGGTTCCAGGACATATGGAAATGAAGTGTGTTTCAAGACACAAGACAGGTCTTAAACATTTGGGATTGTATTATTTAGACTCAGTATTCAGAGCCAGCACAGGAGGGAGATCAGTCTAACAATATCCTTGTAATAGTCCGGCTCAAACTCAAACACCAGCTCCAGGTTCTTATCTCCAGAGAGGTGACATTTTACAGTCAGATTTCTCTTTGCCAAGTCCTACGATGCCCGAGTCTGTCCATGACCCCCTCTCTTCACCTTGCAGATGGCAACTCCGCAAGACATTGGTCCGGTCTTGTTATTCACCTGCTAGTACCTCTGCTAAGCTTGGCTCTTGGGTGTTCCTATTCTGAGCAGAGCCTGCCTCTGTGCACCAGCTATTATATATTCATGAAAATTCACTGTCACAAAATCACCTTTTCTTTATTCCTGTAACACTTGTAAACACAGACAACAGGACCCAGCAGACCCGACCAACAAAGCAGGTGGGGATTACGCCGCCTTTTACGGTTACCCGCCAACAATTATCCACAGAACACCAGACTGAATCAAGAAAAATCCCTAAAGGAGAGTGAACTGAGCAACTCAACAGACTTCAACGGTATGAGGATGGGAAAGGAAGTGCAATTAAACTCACAAACAGTCAGAACTGGCCCGAGCGTGTGCGTGTATGTGCGCTACATGCTGTTGTGAAGATACGCAGAATAAATGTTTACCTGACCAAAAATGATGATGGCAGTTCGTTATTTTATCCCATGAATATTAGTATGCAATTAGCATTAATAATGATTAGGTACTTGATAGAAAATATGGGTTTAGTGTATTATTATTATTATTATTATTATTATTATTATTATTATTATTATTATTATGAGATTGTATAGATAGTTGTTGTAGTAAAATCAATTAAATATTTGCGGATATTATGGAAATCCGGTTGGATCTGTCTTGTCTAGTTATTCTGTAGTAGTGTTGCCTATGTAGTAAATGTATGTCAGGTTGTTAAGTCATAGTGTATATGGTTTTCTATTTGTCGATCTGGTTGATTGTTTGTATTAACTGTTTGTGTTGTTTTATGTCCAAGTCTATATTGTTCAATGTGAATGTGTATTCTTTTATTGTCTCCATGTATATAGACCCCAGGAAGAATGCTAATGCAGATGCTAATGGGGATCTTTATAAACAAACAAACAAACCACTGGTGACTAACGAAATAGACCGATACAATATGTCCAACGCTACAGTCGGAAATGACATGAAATAACTAAATAAATCAATTGTCTGAGGATTTTTGGCAACAGAAGTGGGATTGTTTCCCCATTCATTCAGACAGACTGCAAACTGACAGAACAGTGAGATAAAAAAATAAAATAAAAATGTCTGGTTGTTGTGTCTGTGGTTGTACAAATCAGTATTGTACCAAAGGACTGAAGTTTTATCGGATTCCGAGAGGATCGTGACCATTTCAGAGCAAATGTTAGCTCCAATTTCCTCCCACCATCTAAAGACATGCAATGATAAGTTCATTGGTTGAACTGAAATATTCCATATATGTGAATGTGAGAGTGATTGTTTGTCTATATATGTTCAGTTCTGTGGTGAAGTGGTGAATTGTCCAGAGTGTAGCCCGACTTCACACATAAAGGTGTCATGGATGGATGGATGGATGGAAGGATGGATGGATGGAAGGAAGGAAGGAAGGATGGATGGATGGATGGATGGATGGATGGATGGATGGATGGATGGATGGATGGATGGATGGATGGATGGATGGATGGATGGATGGATGGATGGATGGATGGATGGATGGATGGATGGATGGATGGATGGATGGATGGATGGATGGATGGATGGGTGGATGGGTGGATGGATGGATGTATGGATGGATAAACTGCTGACAGGTGTCCATAGGTCTACATACCATACATTTTATGTGATTTTATTTCCTTTTTATTAATGTCTATTAAATTCTGGCACTGTGTTTTTAGTGGGGAGGAGTGTTGGTTGTAGCAGCTGTGACAAAGAACAATTTTAGTTTTTTTTTTTTACGAGGAACAGACAATAAAGCTATTCTATTCTAATCTCCTGGTCTCTGTCTCTTGCTTATATTTTTCCTCCTGGTTGGTTAAAACAGAAGGGATCCTGTAAAAATACTCAACTGCCGATAACTGAACAAAAGTTAACCATGACTATAATTAAGGACAATTATTTGTCTGACAGTCTGACACTCCTCTTTCTAGCTCGGTGGTTCCCAAACTTTTTCTGGCTTGTGACCCCATTTTAACATCACAAAATCTCTTTCGACCAATTCAAAATAGATTTGTATGTATTTTTTTGCTATACTATGTTGCTACACATGCAGTCACATGATTGGGTGAATCAACATATGCCCTCTCAGATATTAGATCCTATATTTGAACTTCATTTTTATTAGGAAAAGTGTGTAGTTATTTAATTATAATAATGAAATACACATGGAATCACTAAAATATATTACACACTAGTAATTTATTTGTATCTTTATTAATTTCTAGAAACTTCAGGCAACTCCATTTGAATTTCAGGTGACCCTATATGGGGTGCTGACCCCAGCATTGTTCTAGCTTTTGCGTCGTCTTCCCAAAAGCTACAAGCTTGTCTATAACCAGACATGCTTTCAGATTTTTCAGTAAACATTACAAATTTAACAAGAAATTAATTATCTTATGAGTTGGGAAAACAATCCATAGTCATTTTTGTAAAAAAAAATAGTTATGCAGTTGTTTTAGGAAGGTGACAATATCACTAAGGATTATAGTCAGTACTAATTTACATCTTCAGTCCTTCAGTCAGGCCAGTTAAACAACACAAAAGCATGACAACAGTTTTCAAAATTCTTCCACTTTGACCAGAGCTTTCAGCAATAATTATTGTCAGTTACATTTTCATTTGGATGAAAATCTCATGAGAAAATATCAATTGTTCCAGATTTCCAGACATTTACAAATGTCACGAGAGGCAAATATTGTAGTGTTCTCTCCACTGCATGTATCTGACAGGGTTAGTTTTAATCTGCCAGTCTTTCATATCCAAATATGTGATGTAGTGTTCCCACACAGGTTGAGAAAATCAGCTAACTGCCTCTCACCGTAGGCTGAATACCAAGAGGCTGTGGCCAGTTCAGTCAGTATGGTTTTTATTGATGCGTGTTTATTTTTATTTTTTCCCCAGTCTTTAGCATCTCACAAACAGACATGCCTCAGGGGGTCTGCATATGCTATCCAAGCATGAACGTGTTGATCCATATGAAGGCAGCAGGCAAGACAAGATATTCCTGGCACTCAGGGGATGGTGTGGATATTTACTTTACATTTGCAAAAGCAAATAAGCACTCCAGTTCTATTTATTTGCAACCCACCTTGAAAAACAAGCCAGTTGCCCAAAATGCAAAACTAATAATACATTTAATAAACACAAAAACATAATATACTAAAATAATAAAATGACACAAGGCATTAACTGTAGTCCAAACAGATCAAAATTACGCACTTTGCAATGATTCACAGTATGTCTAAGGCCAAAGAATGTAAATATAGGTTTTTATTTCAGATTTTCAGTGAAGGGTATGGGCTACAGTCCCAAAAACCTGATCCCTCTGAACTTCAGCTCCATTTTTAGGGTCTGTTATAAGCAGCCAATTAGAGAATATTTACCCTGTGCACATGGAAATGTTCCTCTATGTGTGGGTCTCTCATCTACAGGTAATATCAATATAATATATTTACATATTCATATTCATGTATTTTACACCATAAAAAGTCAAACTTTATACATGGGGTCGGCTGAGTCAAATAATTCCACGTAAGCCCCACGGGTTTAAATAAAAAAAACAACAACAACACTTGCACATCATTACCTGACCTTAAAGTAAAAGTGAAATCTATAGACGCTTTTCTAATTCCTCTAATCACTGTTAAAAAATTACCTCTTCCTCCAAGCTTTTGAATAATTACTGCTCAGTTTGTTGTTGATGGTCTCCTTTTTATTTAGTTTTGTTAATTTGCTGTTTTATTTATCATTTTTGTTGTGAAATGTTATGTTAAAATGGACTTTCAATTTACAGCCCTTTGGGGCAGCGGTGGCTGCGATATTGGGCTTTACAAAAATAAAATGATTGATTGATTGATTCTAATTGTACTGGCTTGACTCAGCTCGGCTCAGCTTGGCTCGGTAGTGTTTCCATTAGAGGACAGTATTACCTTTACAGTACCTGGTCATCATAGCGCTGTGGCTTGTCCTTCTGTATGTCCATCTGATGCAGCCACACCTTCTGAAACACAAAAATAGATTCTTACACAAATATTTCATGACAATATTTAAGATCGTGTCAAATTTAAGGGTATATGAATATTGTTTTCATTGCTGAGTATGGGGGGCTTTTGGGGGCCCTAAGCATAATAATGTTATGCTTTGTGCCACCACTGAATAGTTATCATGGGTATTTCTGTCCAGATAAAGTGAGATACTGATGCTGTAAATTAATCTATAATGAGGTAAATCAAAATAAAGATAACAGTCATTAACCCTTTAATTCCTGAGACTTTTTACAGTAAAAAAAAAAAAGAACCAAATAAGCAACAAAATTAATAAAAAATGCCAAAGGGATCAATGAAAATGAACAGAAAATGAATAAGAAACCAACAAAATATTAAGTAGCATGAACAAAGTAAGACACAAATGGAAAACAATGTAGAAAAATAAACAAAATAAGGGGCGGGTGGGTGGGTGGATGGATGGATGGATGGATGGATGGATGGATGGATGGATGGATGGATGGATGGATGGATGGATGGATGGATGGATGGATGGATGGATGGATGGATGGATGGATGGATGGATGGATGGATGGATGGATGGATGGATGGATGGATGGATGGATGGATGGATGGACGGATGGATGGGTAAACTGCAGACAGGTGTCCATATACTGGTCTGTCTCTTGCTTGTATTTTTCCTCCTAATTGATTAAAACATAAAGGATCCTGTGGAGGTGACATCACTTTCAAATGCAGCGTGTGTTGGTAACTCGGGGTGACCCATCAGATTCCAAAAGGAGAAAAGTGGAAAAGTGGTTTTCAGTAGAATGACACCTTTAACAACAGACCAGTTACAATACTGATCTGATATGAACTGATATGGAACTAAAACAACACAATCCATGAATATATAAGTGAAACTGTCCACTGGAGTGACCAGTATGCACCAAATGGTTAATGTTACTGCTCAAAACTTAAAAAAAATAAAAAATAAAAAATACAGCAACTGGCAAAAGCAACTGTCTTGCCCGGGTGTTCCTTTAGCTGCTGAATGTGTAACTCAGGAAGCTCAAGTAGGCTCAGTTCAGATCTGTGCAAATCTCCCCAGTGCTGTGTCATATTTATTTTAGCGGCCTAGCAGATAGAGATAGCTGCTGCTGACTGCTGCTCAATAATAGATAAACGTTCATTCCCTTAGAAAAAAAAAAGAAAAAAAAAAAAGGAAAGAAAGAAAGAAACGCTCACTATTCATAGCTTCTTGCAGACAGTTCTGTGTGAGGGAGATAGAAGTGAAGGAGACGCAAGGATGGAGAGGCAGAGAAGGAGGAATGATGTCTCTTCTTCAGGAACAAGAGTGGAGAGCAAAATGCCTTACACCACTGGGCCAGTGTTTGGAAAAGAGGGAGTCAATTATTCATCCAGTGGGTTGGTGGGGGAGGAGAGGAAAGACAGAAGTGTGCTGGGAGGCTGTGTGAAGATGACTCACAACGTGCCAGCCACACACACAAAAAAACAAACACACAACCAGTGGCGTCGCCAATCTCCTTTCTTTCCTTTTTTTTCTCCCTTCATCATTTCAACCTCTTTCTGTCACTCACTCAGATGATGATGATAGTGATGAAGTCATGCCACCACGCCTGGCTGAGCTTTGGTAAACCGCCTCCTAAAACTATTAACCCTTGGCGTAAAAGGTTGAGGATGACAAACACAGGATCATCCATAAGGTATGAGCTCCATTATCCTCCTCTGACCTGTTTGACCAAACTTTATTGGCAATAAAAGACGAGCAACAGGTTAGAAGTCAATGACACAGAGTAAAAAATGATGGAAGTGATTCTAACTATATATTAGAGCATTAACAGATACGTCAACTAGTGGACACGTCGACCTCCATAGCACAAGTCGACTTCAATTTGGAGGAGTCGACAAGTGTCTCTCTCTCTCTCTCTCTGGCCGCGTGTCTGTCTTGTTCCTCATCTGACTATGTGATGATGTCATCATGACACTTCGACTCAACTTCAACTTCAATGATGATATACACAAAACACTAAAGTCGTTAATGCCCTAATACATATATATATATATATATATATATATATATATATATATATATATATATATATATATATATATATATATATTTATTTTTTTATTTATTTATTTTTTTTCCCATCTATGTCTGTGATTCTTCAGTTAGTTAGTTTTTCCACAAAATCAAAGTGTTCATTAGCTACAAAACAAAACATATCTAAAGGAAATCTCAGGGTGACAGATTTGCAGAACAAGAAGGATGGTCTTGACCATTTTTCATCAACCATTTGTCTTAATTTCCCTCTAACCTCCTAAAACAATTTATTGAAAATCAACAAAAGTCAAACAAAGCCAAGGTCTTGTCAAGAGTGTGTTCTAAAGTGAAATGGAAACTGATATCTAACAGATTCCAGTCAACATTAATACTGAATGTAGTGATAATATGAACAGTGACACTCCTGCTTACTGATTTATTTAGAATATAATACAGTTGAATCAATTTTTAGCAAAGTAAAACAAAGTCTGTGCGTGCAAAACTACTGAAATGAAAAATCAGCTCAAAACAGCCAAATTATTAGTAATTAAATTATGCACGCTTGCAAGAACTGAATGTAGTTTTTAACTGTAAAGAAGCAAAATGCCAACACTAAGTCAAGGTGTGATGATGCGTGATTTCTCCTTTAGGCAGTGACCGAACTTATTTTACAAGAAGAAAATCTTAATGCTACTTCTACACCCAAAAAATAATACAGTAGAATAACAGAAAAGCACATCTGACAGCTGGAGAAAATGTTTAGTTGAATTGGATTACTCATAAGCCAACATGTTTCTCATTTAAAAGTAAAGAAAAACATTCTTACTTGATTATTTTGGTCTTGTTTTGCAACAAGAAGCTGATATGATGAGTGATAGTATTCTGAAATGGCAGATTTTACAGTTGCAGCATCTGTGTGTTTCGTTGTTTCCTCATATACAGGTCAAACACACACTGGAACAAAGAAATTAATAATTAAAATGTGAAGCACTCTACGATAAGCCCTTCTCCTATACTGTCACTGTGTAATACAGCACATACAGGAGACAGGAACACATCCGTCCTTATGCGTCAGAGCAGACAGGACAACAGAACTATTATAAAATACACACAAAAGATAATACAAGACTTTATTGAACCCACCATAAGGAAACTCCAGTCTGCAGCAGCAACATCCAGCACACCAGGTAGAAAGTAAAGAGAAAAAAAAAAACGGTATTATTGTTAGTCTGCTTCATGATAACTTGGTTTGTTCAATCCCAGAGGTGGTCAAAGTAGTCACATTCTGTACTGAAGTAGAAGTACAGCTACTTATATGAAAAAAAATACCCTGGTAAAAGTACAAGTACTGATTCAAGTCCTCTACTTAAGTAAAAAAAAAAAAAAAAAGTACAACTTCTCAATTGTAATAAAGTGTAAAAGTAAAAAAGGAAAACTATTTTTTTTTTTTTTGCCATGAATGAAATAATACTTATTTAACCAGGAAAAATCTGAAAAAAGTTTCAAAAATATCAAAATTAAATGCTTTAAAAGTGAGTTACTGTGTTGTACTTGTGTTTGATCAGGTCACAGTTACTCAGTTTTGCGGGTATGGGCAGGAAATTAAAAAAAAAAAAAAAAAAGTCACAATTGACCCCCCCCCCCCCCAACCCTCACCCTCTGCAACATTTATTCACAAATAAAACCCATGTGTTTTGACAAATGTATGTCTAATCACTTATTGTTGCATCTCTTATTTAACCTATCCTGTGCAATTTTGTGAAAATTATTACAATTATTTTTTAGAATTTGGTGTCTAATCAAATATTGTTTCTCATTTCATCCCTGTCTTAAGCCTTTTGATGATTTTAATTCTATTTTATTTCTTAAAATAAAATGTAATTCAGTCATTATTTTGCTTATTATTATTATATTAAATGACAGTGGCTATAGAAGGTTGTTTTTATATTCAGCTTGTGACATATTTGACATACAGTAAGTGAGTTTTTCTTCAGTTGTCTCTGTTTTGATATAATAATCTTTGAGTTTTCCTTGAGCTTTTATAAACATCTACATGATCAGTGAATTAAATATGAGAAAACAGCAGGAAAAAAAATCACAGAAATATACAATGTGTCAAGAATACATTTATAATAAATGCCGATAAATAACTTGGGAAGTTTTAAATGCAGAGGAAAGTTCATTTTAGTCATCACAAAAACAGGTGTAGGTCTTTAAAAGTTAACTGAATATCAGTATATGAAAAGACTACTGGGATCCTTTACTGATGAAAACATTTCTGAGCCTCTTTGTTCATAAATGATTGAGCAACAAATGTTAACAGTATAGAGCAGGGAAATTTATATAATTTAACTTCAATCATACTTTAGCTGTAAACTTACTTCTATTTCTTTGTGTGGTTTCACTAAACATGAAGCTCAGAAATGAAATGAAGACACTACTCACCTCTTCCTGGTTGTGTTGTCAAACAAGGCGGGGCAACCAGTGGGTGGAGCTTAGCCAATCAGCTGCTTAGGAACTGTTGGAACAAACCATGACACCAGGGGGACATTAGAGATGGAAATGATTTACTTAATTATATCCTCCTGTGACTAGTTCTTCTTCTTCTACTTTTTGGATTTTTTTAAGGTGCACTACTGCCACCTACTCTTCTGGAGTGTGAGTCAGGATGAATCTTATCATATACTCACCCATCTAATAATTGTCTAAATCAAATTTTTTTAATTAGTTTTGTCTTCCTTAGAAATGTAATAAGCAACTGACACAATTTTTCCCCTGTTTGTTTTTGCAATAACACTGTCTTTCCTTTAGGATTAAACCCTCCGTTCACCTTCATGTTCCTGTAACTCGTGACCTCCACCAAGAAGGTTATGTTTGTTTGTCTGTCTGTCTGTTAGTTAGCAAGATAACTCAAAGAGTTATGGACGGATCTTAATGAAAATTTCATGACTTGTTGGGGGGGTCAGAAGGAACAAATTATTACATTTTGGTGATGATCCAGAAGAAATCCTGGATTCTGGATCACTTTGAACTGTATTCTCCATTTACTGCAATGTAACATTTCAAATGACGAAAACCGGTGCAAAGCCAAACATGTATTTTTCATGTAAAGGTTTGAAGATGTGTTTACCTAAATTAAATAAAAGTATTTATTTATAAGTATTTGTAAAAAAAAAAAAACATTTTTATTTATTCATGATTTTTTTTAAAATATATTAATTTATTTT
The DNA here is from genome assembly GCA_020466265.1 of Siphamia tubifer. Classification (NCBI taxonomy): domain Eukaryota; kingdom Metazoa; phylum Chordata; class Actinopteri; order Kurtiformes; family Apogonidae; genus Siphamia; species Siphamia tubifer. Next base: position 7,170,351 of record CM035786.1, on the reverse strand, counting down.
ATTTATTTATTTTTTTAAATATTCATTAATTAACTTTACTTGTAATTGTTTTATTTAATTTTGCCATTTTTATCATTATTATTTTATTAAAAAAAGATGTTGGAAAATTCACTCGAGCAGCAAGACTTGGTTGTGTTCACACCAAAAAAATTTTTTTATAGATTATCAGTGACGCAGAATAGATGCCATTACATTTTGGGAAATGTTGTATGCATTTTTAAATAATGGGCAAACTTTGTAATGACTGTAAAAAACTAAATGTTCTGCCGCATATATAGAGCAAATTCATATGCTGACATCATCCCACACACAGACATGATGACATCAGCTGGATCACTGTTGAATTCAGCTAAAATAAGTGCAATAAGTAGAGTTGTTTTACCTGGAAATAATTGTTTTTTTTTTATTGTTTTTCTTCAATAAAGCTATAAAACCCTTGTCTCCTACAGAGGACACAACAACAACATGTATCGCTGGGTCACAGAAGGATATTAAGTATTTGTGCTACTGATGTGTGTGTATATATATATATATATATATATATATATATATATATATATATATATATATATATATATATACACACATATACATATATATGCACTTGGATTCTTGTAAAAAAAATAGTGGTATTTGTGTTAGTGACTGGTCTCTATGGCTGGTAGAATGTAATAGGCAGCTTTCAGATCTCAGTAGGTTCTTAATGTCAGTGTATCCTTCAGATGATGTTGATAAATGTCTCTGTCTGAGCTTGAAATTTCACTCCAGTCTCATGCCTTTATGTCAAAACCACAAACCACCGCCAGCCTACCTGACAAATGGTCAACAGTGCTTGTATTGTCTGAGGAAACTCTCACTTTCATGTTCACTGAACCGTAATGACCAGGATGTGCTGCCTTTTTATTCAATCTGTTGTGTTTTGGAGAAAGGGCCAAGTCCACTGATTGGTGAGTCACAGCGTCCCTGTACACCGACAATTACAGCAGATAGATAATATGTAATATTATAATAATAATGACCATTTGATACATATACTGGTCACTACAGTGGACAGTTATTCCACAGCTGTTCTCTTGTATATTCATGGGTTTTGTGGATTATGCTTCATCCAATACACTGTAATTCATACCATTACTGTAACTTTGCTGTTCTTCATGGACAAAATAAATAAAAATGTAAATGTATTTTTTGCATATTATCTCCATGAAGTAATAACTAAAGTGATAAGTAGTATTATAGTATGTTAAAATGTGAGAAAACATCACATTAGCTGAATTATTTTTTCACTAGCGACAGAAGTCTTGACTAAGGTTCAGTTTCATATTACTGGGGGTAATTTGAAATGGGGGGTGAAGTATTGCCGTATTAGTAAATTTAATACATAAAATTAATACTAAAAAAGTATATTATAATACTATTTAAGTAGTACCGGTCCACAGTGACAGTATTTTTTCCCCATCAATAGGCCGTCTTTTGTTCAGAGAAGATGCCATATAATATATGGATAATGGAAAATCTAGATTATACTGAATGTATAGGAATAAGACTCATATGTAAATCTGTGGAAGTTTATAAGTTTTTGGGCTAACAGTATCTGTGTTTTGCAGCCATTCGATCCCAGTCAATGTCTGCGTAGTTTAGCTGTTCTTCCTCCACTTCAACTCTCGTCGTTTGTCTC
>CM035786.1:7151173-7163673 GCA_020466265.1 Siphamia tubifer | reverse complement strand
TTTAATATTAACAACACCCTGATTTAACAACATTAATTTAACCAAAAGACCAGGCACAGTGTGGTTTTACATTAGTGTGGTGTTGAAACTGAATATTTAACACTCAGATACCTGCTCAAATTATTTACTTTACTTAGAATATATGTATGTATTTCCTAATCCATTATGAAAGTGTCTTCACAAATGCTGAATATTGAAAAAACCTATAAATATTGAAAAAAAACTATAAAAACTGGAAAAAAAAACCCATCGTTGTCTCTGCTTTAATCAGGATCCAAAGGCCAAGATGATGAGTTTGATTTGTCCTCTTTATTGACAAACAGTGCATTGTAAATGTAAGATTCAGAAAGTAACAGCTACAAACTCACACACACACAATGTACAAACATTTCACTGTACAGTTAACACATACGTACGTCATATTACACACACCCGCACACACACGGAGATGCACAAGCGTGCTGGTATTCACATTATATTACAGTTTTATAATACATTACAGTGGGATGCTCGGACTATATGAGCAGAAACACCTAGAACAGTATTTTAGGTAAACAGAGAAAGGCAGCTGAATATTTAGCTGTTGCTTTTTTTTTCTTTTAAGAGAAAACATACATTACGTACATACTGAAAAGTATGGCAAGCAATAGAAAAAAATTAACAGAAGATGTTTGTGCATGTGTCGAGTGATGAGACTGTTTTCGTTTGATTATTTAATGAAACACTGGTGATGATGGAAAAGATTAGATTAACCCTTTAACTCCTGAGACTTCAGCAATTCCACGATAAAAAAATAAAATAAGAAAAAATAAGTCAAAAATTAACAATAACTGCCAAAGTGATCAGTAAAATGAACAAAAATGAATATTAAACTAACAAAATAATATATAACATGAACAAAGTAAGACACTAATGGAAGACAATTGAAGAAAAATAAAATAAATAATATGTAGAAAAAATAAACAAAAATAACCAAAAATGTCAACAGAAACTAATAAATATTCACTAAACAACACGAAACTAAATGCAAAAAAAAAGAAGTAAATAAATAAATAAATGACTAGTGTTGTAATTTGGTTCCAGTAGTTTTAGTTTGGACTTTTTCTAAATTGGTTGATTTTTGACACCTGTACATCACAGAACAAAATTATCAGTAAAACAACACAAAAAACCCTTGAATTATTCTGAATTTTTCAACTAAACCATCCATTCAGAACGCGTCAGTGCTGACGCATCAGGGGTTAAAGGGTTAAAATTTGAGTTCAACTTCTTTGTGTTTCAGTTTAAAAACAAATATTCAATATTTGGACAAAGAAAACCTTCAATTTCACAGTTTTTTGGGGGAAAAAAATCTCCTTAAACCCATAACAAAAAAACCCCCAAAGTTGTTTTTTTTTTTTTCAACATATATATTATGTATATTAATGTAATTCTCACCATCACATCCCTTAAGAGACGCGAATATGAAGAGTTTGTGAGAAAAGTGCATCTTAAAGGAGGGTGATTGCTTGCCTTCAAACTGTCTTGTCAGAGCAGACAGGGAAAATGCAGAGTGACTGCGTCGTACAGAGTGGTTGTGAGCATTAGGAACAGAAAGAGGGCAGCTGAGTCGAGTCACAGAGGCAGAGAGAGAGACAGACAAAAAGAAAAAAGAGTAATCTCTCCACACCAAACCTCATTTTTATTCAAACATGAGCCCAGCTTTGCCTCTCGCCTCCCGTTTCTCCCCCTTTTTCCCCCCTCCCCTTCCTCTGTTATCCTTTCCTTCTCCTTTTGCCCCTTCTGTTACATATTCCCTTTCAGTTTTACTCCTTTTCATAAGTCTTCTTCTCTCATCTTCAGCCTCACCTACAGTATCTATTACAGCAGAGTAACAAGAAAGAAGAAAAGCTCCCATAAAGAATCAGCCATTAAAAGATAAATCCACCCTTCAGCATTTGCTGGGGATGCACTTTGAATTTGTGCTGGTTTTCATCTGTTGTTTTTTTTTTTTTTTTTTGTGCCACTTTCGGCTATTTCTGTGTTAATTGGCCAAATACACTGCTATATAATCTGGATATATTTCCAGCACAGTCGAAGGCAGCTCAGTCTGAATCCAGTTTTCCATCTAAAACATCTGCAGTAAATGTCAGGTTTGATGTTGGTCTCAAAGAGCGAGGGCTTTTGTCTGCATCTGCCATTTGTCCTCCTTTATTCAATGACGAACAGGCAGAAATACATGGATGTCTCCATCAGCACTGATCCCAGGAGACAAGAATGCATTGCAGCTGTATAATATGTTGAATTTTACAAAAAAGAAAGAGGTTATCAAATGCACCATCAGCGTTGACAGATTAGTACAGAGTTTGATAACATGCCAAACACTTAAGAGCAGCTCAGAACCACTGAACATATTCACTAAAAGCAAAATTACATCTGAAACTTTGTAAAATATAATGTCATACAGGTTAATTCAGTGGTGGAGCTTTCCTTTATACAAAAAAAGAACCCCTAAAGGTATCCTTGTGGAACACTTCAGAAGTTCCTTTCTAAATAAATTCATGTATTTTTTAAGAAAATGTCATAATTGTTTTTACTTTGGTGTCAAAATTACAAAACAATACATTCAATGGAATAAATAAAGCAAAAATACTGAGGAAACCTTGAGTTAAAAATTCACACTCAACAAAAATAACCAACAATCACTATGTACCCTTGAATTATCCAGCCATTAATCACATATTCGATTAGGTTTGGATTCTATTCACCGCCTAAAACTCTATTCTTGTTTCACATGTGCACCAAAAGAAAAAAAAAAAAAAAAGCTTTAATATTTCTCTCATCAATGGCCTTGATGTAGGGTGGATTTAACTTTTAATAAACACACCAATAAACTAGCATCTTCTCAACAAACCCTTAAAAGCACTTCATTTTGGATTAATCTTTGTATATACAACACAATTATCCTACAAAACATCCCATTTTATGCATTAGTGTGTGCACTATTCTTGTTCCTGAGTATCCTCTTTGTGCTCCGACCAAAACATGCCATTTATTTAAATACAAGATGTGTTGTAGATTATTTGCCTTCATTGTCTTTTCACAAACATTGACACAGTAACATGTGAAATTGCCGACATTCTCTTGAGAGAGAGCTCACATCTAACCTTGTTAAACACCAGAAGAAAAGGGAGGTGTGGGTGTGGGTGTGGGTGTGGGTGAAGCGTAGATACATCACACATAGCTCAAATGCTACATAATGTATTAAGATGCCTGCCTGTGTTGATAGCTTTCATTTCTGCAGTGCCATTTTTTTTAAAGTGGTGTTCAATATGAGCTTTTAGACACACTTGTCTCACTCTTTATTAAACCCTGAAGCCAACGCTGCAACCGTTTTTTTTTGGTTTTTTTCCAGAGGCATCTATTTACAACGAATTATGCCTCTAAAACACTGACTGAAGCTCCCGCTTGATCTCAATACATCCTGATAAAATGTTCAATAAGCTATCGTTGCTGAGCAACAAATACAATTGTGGTCACGGGTGGCATGTGGAGGTTTTTTCTTTTTTTTTGGGAGGGGGGAGGACGTGGAAAATGAAACATTGGGAGGCTTCAAATACTTGTTTAGACCTTTCAATGTCACAACTTTTCATAAAAAAAAAGACTTTTGTGGTGCCCCAGCGATAAAGAGCAGTGGTGCGAGACCAACACAAACACACACAGTATTCTGGAGGACATGTTCCGAGTCATGCAGCAGTAAAAACACGTTTCAAATAAAACAAACAAACAAACAACCAACTCAACATTGTCACTTCTGCTATTGTGACTGCGATTCACAGCGGATGAGACACACAAAAATCACCACATCCAATCAAAGCGGCAAACTGGTAATCCTTCCACACACATGACCAGGGGTTGGGGGGCTGACGGCGGGAGCGAGGCGACTGTTGTTTCACAGCTGGTAATCTGCTCAGCGCTCAGATAAAAGCCATCTCCCAGTGCTTCTCCACCACTGTGCCTCCCAGTCAGATCAGGCCTTCTTGATATGATATGTTGCTCCAATGTGACTGAATGAAAAAGTCCTAAAAACACCATCAATAAACCAGAAAAATCCTGTTTCCTCTTCCGACTTATCTTTTTTCTTTTTCCCTCATTAGATCTTCCAACCGACATGTCCGAGATATCAACCTTTGCCGCTTGTAAATGTGTGTTATATAAGGCCGAGCGTTTAAAAGGTTTCTGTCCACAGATGAGAACGCTGATAGGACACTTCATGTCATTTCCGCTGCAAAGCGACACAACAATATTAATCAGTGTTGTCAATCAGGAAACGCCAGTGTCATAACAGACTCTGAAAACAATGACATGTCCGGCAGCCAAAGAAAAATTAGTAATATAAAAGGACCCTGCCTGCCCGTCTGCCTGCCTGCCCGTCTGCCTGCCTGCCTTCCTGCCCGTCTGCCTTCCTGCCCGTCTGCCTGTCTGCCCGTCTGCCTGCCTGCCCGTCTGCCTTCCTGCCCGTCTGCCTGCCTGCCCGACTGCCTTCCTGCCCGTCTGCCTGTCTGCCTGCCTGCCTTCCTGCCTTCCTGCCTGTCTGCCTGCCTGCTCGTCTGCCTGTCTGCTGTACAGCCATGATTACCATCTGGAAGGCAGCCATACAGTTCTGACAACGGTGTCACAGAAATGAGATTTGTTTCATGCGTGGATGGTGCATGAGCGTAACACAGTGGAATTGTGGTTTTGTTCATGTGCTCTATTAATGCTTGACTGGCAGGCACCTCAGCGTCTGCAGCCAAATCACAAGAACATTGGATGAGAATACCTTTTCGGTCTTTTGAGATTTCCTGGCCACAGCAGTGCCTTCACAACAGGTGCGTCTTAGCAGCTGGTAATGACTCAATACCCATAGCCTCTTAAGCTGCTTTTCCCTTTTATTCTTCCAAACATAGATGCCTTGCTGTCTAGCAGGGAAAGGAACTTTTTTTTTTCTCTTGTTACACTGCTATGCTATAATACTTTCCTTATCAGATTTTGCTCCTGATCCGTAATTGGCTGTACCCAGACAGCACTTTTTAAACCAATGTGAAACATCCGTGTCAGGACGCCTCTGAATTAGGCAGAGTATTTAAGTCGTCCAGGCTTTTGCTAAATCTCTGCGTGGAAGAATATGTCTTTTCAAGGCTGCACAGAGGGTACAAAAAAATACAACTATGAAAGCTATTTGATCTATGTTTTTTCTCTCTCTCTCTCTCTCTCTCTCTAAAGTCCACAGCACTTCAAAAAAGTTTCTTCCGGTCACGAGTCGTCGAGAAGAAGAAGAAGATAATCGTAAGGAACTCACAAATACTCCAGCGACAATTACTTTTCAATGAGCAAATAGGAAATAAACCTCCCATATCATAACATGTACAGACTCTTCAATATGAAGAAGGTGCAATTTAACTGTTGGCGTTAGTTATCGATTTAAAACGGGAGCAATTTTCACCAACACGCTGAAGTCGTCTCGACAAAACATAGTGATGGTCACACAGCTGCAGAGGGTGTTGATGTTTTTTTAAGCCTTTTGTCAGATTGTGTCCTTCCATATAAGTGTCCTTTATACAGTAGTATGTGTTGGATGTATCCTTTAAATAGAAAAAGGCAATGTCATCCTTGAAGTTGTGCTGATTTAAAAAAAACAAAAAACAAAACATTCTTTACTGTTGAAAGTCAGTTTCGTGAAAAGGTTTTTTTTTTTTTTTTTTCATTTTAGCTCCATGAGATCACATAAAAAGAAAGAAAAATAAAACAAAAAAAACCAAACCTCATTTCCAGTTTTTTCATCTTTGCACAGCCAGTCTGATTGCTGTATTTACTCTCCAATCTGTCTCCACTGACCTCTTGCACTACGCATTGAATTCAGTCCAGGGGACATTTAGTTCAGATCTATTTGGGAAACTGAATGGCATGAGAGACAGCTACGCATCGACTAGCAGAAGACCCGACGAGTGCCCCAGCCACGCAGACACTTACACTGCATGACCGCTGTGATTGTTTTAAACACCTTAAAATGGTTGGAAACTCCTGGAGCAGCGAACTGAAGGGTGAAAAACAAAAGTAGACAGGTCATCCTTCTTCAGAGCGGACATTTGTCTTCGTCCCACAGACTGTACAGTGGTCAAATATGTCCTACTGAAGGACTTTAATGGGAGTCCCATGTACAGTTACACTGACTCAGTGGGAGACTGGTCATCACTGTGGGGCCTCATTGACTGGACACTGGTCAGGATTTTCTTCTGGTGTCCAGCCAGAGACACACCGATCCTCTGCAGGTCTCTGGGAAGACAGAAAGAAAGACACAATATAAGAGGTGGACGACAACATTATACAACAAGAAGGATAGACCGGAAAAAATGTGGATCATAGTTGATACAATCTGGACTTTTATTGTCATGTCTTCCTGTTTTTATGTTGTTGTTAATCTCGCCCAACATTGGTTGGAGGACATTTTTGAAATCACTTTGTGTGTGTGTGTGTGTGTGTGACCGCAGAGACATATCATGCTATAACTCAATGAATACTGTAGATATCACCATGAAATTACATGGACATATACATATAACTAATGCACATCAGATGCAATGATCTATTTGAGTAAAGGTCAAAGGTCAAGGTCACAATTAACTAAAAGGTCAAAACCACGTTATTGGTTGTAACTTAAGAACGGAGGGTCACAGAACTTTCAGATTGGTACCAAACGACGTGGAATTAAGATTTCTACAATTTTCATACTTGGTGTTATCACCTACGAGCAAGAGTTTTTGAAAATCTTTGGAGGTCAAAGGTGGCATGTCGCATGTCACACTGTTTGTGTGTGTCAAACATAGACATATCATGCTATAACTTAATCAATACTCGATATATTATCATAATATTACACACACTGCATCAGTTACACACACTGATGTATATATATATATATATATATATATATATATATATATATATATATACATATATATATATATATATATACATATATATATATATATATATATACACATATAACAAAATGATAAAGATTGAAAAAGGTCAAAGGTCAAGGTTGCATTTAGCAGAAATGTCAAAATCACATTATTGGCTCTAATTCGATGGTTGTCATAGAAACAAATAGGGGTGAGATTAGACATTCTCTAAATACTTGTTAGTGTTGGCCTTTTATTTTGTCATGTTGGTTCATGTTCACTTTGTGTCTAAACTCCCTAACTTTATATAGTGCATAGTGCACTACCACGCCATTCTGTAGGGGTGTCTGAATCTTTAGTGAACTATTTATAAGCATTACATAGTGCACTCAATGTATCCCACAATACCATGACATTGTATTATTATTATTTTACATCAATTATTAACATCTGATAGGATTGTGGGATCAACAGATATTAGACAGTTTAGATCAGTAGATGATTACCAGTGGTTGCTTAAGTCTTTATAGATTAAATAGAGAGAAAATGTAATTTAGCTGCTACTAAAGTGGCTCCCATCTTCATATTCCACTGTCAATATTATCAGTTTTGTTGAAACACATTTCGATGCCGGACGTAACTGCTACATCTGAATGCGTAAGCCTCATTTTAAGTGTGATGATATATTTTGACTAGAAATGAGAAAAAATACATGTGGCAAGATTATGATTTTTTCTGGTGTATTTTCAAATATAAAAAAAAATGACCTAAATTATCATTGGAGTGTTTAGAATAAAGAAACATGACATGAAAAGCAAAATACATCTGATCTAGTCTGAACTGGATCCAGTCAGACCAACAGTGTCCACTAGAGGGAGTAAAGAGTAAAGTAAAGAGTAAACTAACAGTAAAGGATAAAGTATAAGGCTGTAATATGACTATAATTTGATATCAGATTAATCACAACATTGTTTTGGATTAATTTAGATTAATCGTGATCAAAACACTTCATGTCGGTTGACTGTTCTGTCTTGGGGGGGGGGGGGGGTCAGGGGGGTTTTGTACTGAAATGTGCTGCAAAAATACACTAAGAAACACAAAATATGTGGTGAAAAAAATAAAACATGCTGAAATCCAATAAATTCACCAAAAAAATAAGAACATATTCAAATATACAGGAAATAACCCACAAAAGATGTGACAAAATATTCAAAACATGTAAAACTATGAATATGTATGCAGTTAACTTTAACCTTTAATAGTTTCAATAAAAACTGCTTCATTTAATTGAACAGTTTTAATCAGATTAATCATGAGGATGGATTAATCTGCATTCATTTTGACAGCTCTAATAAATTATATACATAAATATCTACCTATTAAAGGTTAAGTATATTAGACTTTTTGGTGCTGGTATACAGCAGCTGGCTTTTTCTATATCCAATGTTTCATTTCTACATTTCAGGCTATTTAGATAAGGAGATAATGAGCCGAGGTGATGCATGCTGGATGCCACCTGTCATAAACCAGAAATAAAAAGAAGAAAACATTTATTCTGGAACACTGGCGGTGCGACGTGATCACCATCTCCTTCTACATATATATATAAACATCTCATTCTAAGGTAACAAAAACATAATGATTCTTATTTATAAGTGGAATTTTACAATAATGAAAACAAAACTATTAAGATAATGTTCCATTTCCGCAATTTGACGGCCCTAAATCTTACACAGTGAACCTTTAATGATTACATACGGCAACTGGGGTATTCTGCTCATATCTGACATGTCAGACGGCGTTTTAAGGATTAATATAGACCCTAGTTTCCAAATCTAATTCACCACACATAGCACATCATCTCTTTGTGTCACCAAGAAACAGTTTACTATTCATTTTATCACTGAATGCGACATTTCATCCATAGAAATCGTCTTAAATAAAGTTTGATGACTCATGCCTCCCCTGCCTGGCCATATCTGCTGTCTCCACATTGGTACTAAGATAAAATACGCTTAATTAATCCCTGTGGGGAAATTCATCCTCTGTATCCAACCCATCGAAACTACTTTAGGAACAGTGAGCAGGCACCGAGCGAAGCAGGGGAGCAGGACCCGGAACTGTAGGTCTGAGGCTGGGGGTCCGGTCACAGTTTGTCTATTTAAAGCCCAGTTCAGACACAGATCCACCGTCAGATGAGCGGAAAAAACTTCCTGAAAACCTGCCAGTTCACACCAATGTGTGGAGATGTGATAGTGTTTCAAGTCTCTTTGAGCTTTTGTTCTCATGCTTTTTACGTTTTTTGTTGCTTTTTAAAAATATATATATATTTTTAACGTTTTATATTTTTATATTGTACATATAGAACTTATTTTATCACATACATAACTTTATTTTTATGATTTTATTTTCCCCTTTAAATATGTTGCACTAAAGGAGATGCTTAAATCTCATTGTACATGTGTTTGTATAATGACAATAAAGGCTATTGATCGATTGATTGGACAGTCAGAGCCAGGATTCGAACCGGCCTTCAATCATGGGATGACCCACAGCCGCCCAATATAAATCTATCTATCTATCTATCTATCTATCTATCTATCTATCTATCTATCTATCTATCTATCTATCTATCTATCTATCTATCTATCTATCTATCTATCTATCTATCTATCTATCTATCTATCCATCCATCCATCTATCATTTTAAAATATAAATAATGATTGTGTTTCACTTCTACATACAGTAAAATCACCAGTGTTAATATAATATTTTAACACTATCTTAGTCAACATATGGTCCTTTTCTACAAAGTGTAAAATTGACACTGAACCTATAGTTACATACATAGTCAACTTCACACTAGTAAGAGTTCATATTTTACACTAATTATTGTCAACTTTTATACTCCAGTACATGAGAAGTAACACCCTTAGTGTTGTTGACAGTCAACACTGAAGTTAAGTGTCAATAAATAACTTTTCCAGTGTTAAACTGACTTAACACTACATGTTCATAAATAAATTACTCCAAAGAGTGTTGATTTTTAACTATTTGAAAACACGACGTGACTTTATTTTTTAACACAGATTGTAGTGGAATGAAAAAACTAAAAAACAAGTTTATTTTTTTTTAAATGTTCTTTTCTCTTCTCTCTGACTTCGTCTCATTTCTCTAAAAATATTTGTATATTTTCAATAAATCACTGAAAAATTATTTCCTTAGTTTTGTTTCAGTTTAGGCACAAAAGGTCAGGAGGAGGAGGAGGAGGAATAACTTCCAGGACAATTAACTTCAGGACATTGAACCTTTCATTTTCCAGGTTTTCCAGGACACACTGGAGCCATGATTATACTGTTGGACTGAGTTTTCTGGACATTTGTACAATTGATAGAATATGAAAATATGAAAACAACATTCTTAACCATATTGTTTTCATTTTGTCGACAGAACACCCGTGAGAATTGATGCTGTAACTTTGGACCTTTTTGTGGATTCCTTCCGTGTGTTCCCAACAGCAGTTCCTTTGATTTTATTTGGATTTTGTCAGAGTTACAGCTGCTCCTGAAGCGAACTGATAAGGTGATTGTGTCTTACCCTACGTCTATTGTGTCTTTTCTGAAACTGTAAAACCAATTTTGGCTGCAACTTAAGAAATGAGGGAAACTGAAAAAGGAAGCAGAGAACGATTTGGCTCAAACACCAACTATTTCATTCTGTCATATTCTGAAAAGCAGGAGTTTTTTTACCCCCCACCCTCCAAATAGGACGCCAAGGTAGTCAGTTTATTTATTTTTTTATTTTTTTCGGGAGGTTTGTTTGTCTGTTTTCAGCAATTTTACACAAACACTATTGGACAAATTCCCATGACATTTTCAGGAACGGTGCAAGTTGGTTCACAATAGATCCTACACTAGTGTCTTTCGGGGGGGGGGGGGGGGGGGGGGGGTCTACACTTTTAATTAAGTTTGATTAATTGTGATTAAAACACTTTGTCACTTGACTGTTTTGTCATAGGTTTTTTTTGTTTTGTTATTGTACTCAAATTTCCCACAAAATACACAAACAAACAAAAAAAAGTATGAAAAACATTAAAATCCACTAACCCCCCCCCAAAAAACAAAAAAAACCAAACAAAACAAACCTTACAGAAAAAAAGTGATGAAAAATACAAAACATATTTTCAAAAATTATTTTAAAATAAGGGGGGGGGGGGGGGTAAAATGTCCAAAACATATGCAAAAAATATGTATTGTGTTAAAAATTTTTAACCAAGATTAAATATGATGATAGATGAATCTGCACTAATATGTTAATTTTTACACACCTACTTTATACATATATACTTATATTTAAATTCAGATATTAAGGGGTTGATCATATTTAATTAAAATTAATCCACATCAACATTGTGATTAATCTGATTAAAAATTGTAATAATAAATACCAGCCTTGGTATTTATGTAAAACAGTTTTTACTGTCAAATCTGGGGGTTAAAAATGAAACATTTGACAGAAACATTTGTGAAAATGAGCCAGATTTTATATCAGAAGTTACAGGTTAAATGACACATAGTTATGTAACCACTAGGAAACCTGACAGGAGAGTTTATATTTTAACTAAATATATAAGAGTCTTAATAAAAAGCTCAGTTAAATCGACATTTCTCTTCCTTTACTGTTTTCTCTCCTCACATATTATTATTCGTCTCCACACTACGTATCACTTGTTATATTAAAAGCCTCGTAACTGGTCCTTCATGACATTTCATAAAGTCCTGAATGTGAAAAAAGAAAAAAACATTTAGAATGGAAAATGTGCAGACGTTGGAGGTTCAGACAAAGCATGAATACGTCGCACAATCAAAACAATCAAGCTAATAATTATCATTCTGATTTCTATACAAAATGACTTGACCATCTGACTTCAGATACATACAGGTTATTCACAACACTGTACTTTTATTTCCTGCAACATTCTATAAATGTTGTGACTGTTACCAACCGAGCTTGAGTCAAGAAACCTGCTAGATTCAAATAAAATAATAATGTATGATTCAATGGTTTTAGAACAGAGGTTTCAAACTCAGTTCCACATTCAGCCCAATATAATCTGGAAAAAGGGCCAGAACAATAAAATAATAACAGTGAAAATAGTCAAATTACATTATGATAACGTTGTGAATGTGAATAAAATGTGAACAACATCAACAACTGGACATGTAATTTGAATAATTTTCTGCCTCAGTTTATCAGTTTGTCATTTATACATGTGCAGAACAACTTACATTTCAATTATAAATACACTAAACATTTAAGAACAGGTCGAATATTTGTAAAATGACACTTACTTCTCTTCAGATATTTTAGCTGCTTCATATTTATTCAGGTTTTTGTAAAAGGATGGTTTGTTAGTTTACAGATTTTCATGAAATTTGACTTTTTTTTTTACATTAAAATCTGCAGCTTTTATTATTTATAGTTAATTATGATCATATTTTACTGCTCTGACCCAATATAATTATTCTGTATGTACTGTAGAACCTGAATTAAAATCATTTTTGCGCCGTTAATAT
>CM035786.1:7136173-7148673 GCA_020466265.1 Siphamia tubifer | reverse complement strand
AAGTGATCCTGGATCACTTTGAAATTTTGCATTGTGGTAAATAGAGAATACATTTCAAACTGATCCAGAAACCAGGATCTCTTCTGGATCACCACCAAAATTTAATCATTCCTTCCTTGCGACACCCCCTACACATCTTGTAAAAATGTCATCAAAATCTGTCCTTAATTTTTTTTACTTATCTTGACCCCCCTCCCCCGGATCACCACTAAAATTTAATCATGACCAGATCTCTCCATTACTAACCTACTCTGTGAATTTCATCAAGATTCGTCCATAACTTTTTGAGTTATCTTGCTAACAAACAGACAAACAGACAAACAGAGGCAACAACATAACATCCTTGGCAGAGGTAATAACACCAATTAATTACAGCTCATAATTAATTCATCTCTTCATATTTTTTTTTAGCACTAGTTTTAATAAAAACACAGCATCAGGTGGAAAGAAGTGATGACACACGTTGTTGTTGTGGATGTAAATGAGTCGATATCTCCACTCACCCAGGAGCCACGTTGTTGGTGCCGGTTTTAAGAGATGCAGGGTTGCGAATCATTTTATCCAACATGCTGACAATATCAGGGAACTTTGGCCGTGCATTCCTGTCCTTCTGCCAACAGTCGAGCATCAGCTGGTGCAGCACGACCGGACAGTCCATGGGCGCTGGCAGCCGGAAATCCTGCTCTATGGCATTTATCACCTGGGACACAACAAAGCAGGATAAGAGCGGCACAACGAGAGCCAATGAGACAAATGGCCAGAAATCACTACAAGCTGTAAAACCTGATCTGTTGTATATTTCATTCTGAATAGACTAGATAAGCCTTAATCAATGTGTTCAAAACAAAATTAGGTCATGATAAGCGCTTTTGTCCGTATAGTGTTGTGTTCTGGCACTGGCCCGACGCTGAGGAGCACTAGGATGAAGAGGAATAAACTCGACCCTGTAGACCATCGACCAATTATTATGTCACAGACTGATGCCGTCAAGCTGTGAATTAGGCATCAGGCCATTGTCAACCTGATGTTCTTGCCAAATATAGTGTCAGAAGTGATCATATAAAGACAAGAGACGGCATCTGGGAAGAGTTAGTGTGAAAGGAGCCATTTTTCCATTGGATATAGAATATATATACACTCAAACTTTTGTCATAGTTGTATATTCTCAACAGGCACAGAATATACAAAACAATGCACAAATAACATATTTAAACCTTCAAAAAAGACAAACACGTGAAGGAGATCAAGAATAGTTTGCTTTTCCAGTGAATATATACACAAAACTGTACAGATATTTACTAAATGTAGAAAAAAACAGAAGTGTGTGATGGCAGTTTTCCCTTTAAATCACAAATGTGATGATTTATTATTAGTATTTATTATTATGAAATGACACAAGAAGTCATTCCATTAACATGTTAACAAATGTAAATATGTTGTACAGATATTCTTCTTATTATTATTAGTAGTAATAGTATATATATATATATATATATATATATATATATATATATATATATATATATATATATATATATATATATATATATATATATATATATATATTATCGTTGTAGTGTCCATCAACATCATTATTTAAAATTATTCACCTGAATCTAGTTGCAAAAATAGGTCTTTTTGCGTAATACCATTTGCACTACACACGAAAAACCACCTCTTATCAAAAACTTTTAATTGGAAAATGTTGAGTTTGTTTGCACACGTTATATTTGTGCAATTCAAGGATCAATGGAAAAGCAACTACGATGAACAAATGACTGAAAATACAAACTGTGCTGTTAACATTTGTCAAGTAACTCAAAGTACTATGTTGGTTTAACATATACAATTATACTGACTTTGAATATATAAATACAACAATGCTGTATTGTGTACTTTATATATATATATACTGTATATATATATATATATATATATATATATATATATATATATATATATATATATATATATATATATATATATATATATATATATATATATATATATGTTTACTGAATGCACAGAATGAAATGCATGAACTAAGTCACACCTTCGACTATAAACTGTGATTTATAGTCTGAAAAATATGGTACAGAACATTTTTTTCTAACATGTGACCACTTTGGCCAACACCTATGATGCAGCACAATGTTCCTGTTGCTCTTTACTTAGGCTTTTTCGACACGCAAATGGCACTTTTCTGCCTTCTGTGATAATATCTGCATAGCATAAGACTGGAGAAATAACTTCTGATTAACTCCACAAAGACGTCTGACATTTCCTGCCCTTTTCATGACAGCTTATGTAAATTTTTATGATTTTTAACTGATTAGAATGAAACACTGATGGACATGAGCCCTAACTGTTCTCAGTGTTTCCTTCCTCAGATCAGGGTTAGGGTTAGGGTTAGGGGTCTCAAACATCCGACTCAGGGGCTAAATGTGGCCCACTAAAAGATCCAATCAGGGCCGTGGGGAAAATTTGCAAAGTGCAAAAAAAATTTTGTATAGGTTCCACATACAGGCCAATATGATCTGATTTGATTTGAATGATTTATTTCGAACATGTGCAAAGTGCAACAATAATCAATACAACAATAATAATAATAACAATTATTACTATTGTTGTATTGACTGATCTATTATTGTTGTATTGACTGATCTTATTGTTATTATTAACTGATCTACAGTTAATAATAAGACGTAATAACCTACAAAATATATAGATTTTTTTTCTCGATTTAATGTGTGAAAAAAATACATTATGTCTTGAAATAATGACAACTTAAAATGTTTGTGTTTGGTGCAAAAGATAACATTAAATTCTGAAAATATTGACATTTACAAACTATCCTGTAACAATAAAATGTGAATAACCTGAATAAATATAAACAACCTGAAAGTCTAAAGAAAATTAAACACGATTCTCATTGTCTGTTACTAAGTCTTTAGTGTCTTTGTAGATTCAATCCATAAAATATTGTGAAAATTGCCCAGATTTCTCTTAAGAAATGTAAATACTTCATGTTATTTACATCATTTTTCTTTGGATAGTTTATAAAAGTAATAATTTTTATAAATTCTCTAAACTTCAACCTTCTCCTTTTGAGTGGTGACTCTGAAATCCTCATTTTGTCTTTTTGTTTCTTTTATTCTGTATTTTATTTATTTTTAAGATGAACTACTCAAATAAAAATAACTGAACTGAAGTG
This sequence comes from Siphamia tubifer, assembly GCA_020466265.1. Lineage (NCBI taxonomy): Eukaryota > Metazoa > Chordata > Actinopteri > Kurtiformes > Apogonidae > Siphamia > Siphamia tubifer. The sequence goes on along the minus strand of CM035786.1, from coordinate 7,145,459 downwards.
AATGATAGAATGAATAGTGGTTGGAACGTGACAATACGAACACAAATATTAGAACATATTACAACAAGGGTTTTGACACGAGAAAAAGTACTGCAGAAAAACTTTTTACAGAAGGTTTTTAAACAGGATATAGAGTTGAAGTCTTGAAATGGGAGATATAAATGACAGTGAAGGGGAGGGGAAAAAAAAAAAGAAATGTAATCTTATGATATGACATCAAGAAATTGCACCCAGCCTGGTGTTGATCTGTGATGCTTGAAATATCAAAAAGCTGAAAAAGAAAAAAGAAAAAATCCTGAGCCGAGTCCATCTGTCTGGGGTAAAGTTTTGGGGTAAAGTTTATACTAGAGCACAGGTGTCAAACTCCAGTCCTCGAGGGCCGGTGTCCTGCATGTTTTAAATATTTCCCTCTTCCATATGATTCAGTTTTAACCCTTTAACTCCTGAGAACTAACAAAATAATTGGTAACATGAGCAAAGTAAGACACAAATGGCAGAAAAATATTACATTTAAAAAACCAAAATGTAGAAAAATAAACAAAATGAGCCACAAAAACGAATAAATATTTACAAAATGACAAATAATTTGGGAAATTACTTATTACTTAATAATCTTTGCTTCTGCCTGAGCCTTTTTCAGTCAAATTCTGAATTGTTCTCTCTCTTTTTGCTGCTTTGAAGTGAATATATGACTGAAATAAACTAAACTAAAAAAACAACAACTAGTATTGAAATTTGGTCCCAGTAGTTATAATTTTGCCTTTAAAAATGTTTAAATAAAATAAATAAATAAATAAATAAAAAACCTTTGCTTTTTGGAACCTTGTCCATGGACAAAACTAAAAGGAAAACGGTTGAATTTTTCTGAATACTTAAACGACATCATCCATTCAGAATGCATCATCCCTGACACATAAAGAGTTAATAATCAGCTCCTCATCAAACTGATAATGATGCAATGGCCTCCAGGTGTAATGGAAGAGGGAAACATCTAAAACATGCAGGACACCGGCCCTCGAGGACCGCAGTTTGACACCCCTGTACTAGAGTCAAACTCCTGTTAGTTCAGGGGCCAAATTCAGCTTAATTTGATCTTAAATGGACCAAACCAATGATATAATATATAAATAATGTCAACTTCAAAGTTTTCCTCTATATTTTACAGTGAAAAAAGTCAAATTAAACAATGAAAATATTTATATCAAAGAGCTATACCTTTGAACTATATGAACAAAGTGAAAAAATAAGCATCGTTTGAACAATAATCTGCTTTTGTTGATCATTTCCAACTGTTCATTATCACTTGTACATACTGTAGATGACAGTGAATCAAGTACAAATGAAAAAATAAATAAATAACAGCAGAGCTACGAACAGGTTGAAAAGACATGATGCACTAATCACTTCCATGTTCACACAGTTTGGCTCAAAACTGCAAAATCTACATTTGTAAATGTACATCTGAATGGTTTTTATGTTAACATATGTATGTACTCACAATCATCTAAACATTGAGCTAAAATACTGTTTACTTCAGATAATCCCTTTAATATCTATTTTTCACTAATTCATCCCCAGGGCCGGACTAGATTTTTAGGCGGGCCGTATTTGGCCCCTAGGCCGTATGTTTGACACCTATGGTTTGTGCAGACATTTCAGTCAGAATGCAGCAGATACTCTTCCCTGTTATTCTGACTGATACGTCAGGAGTATTTTTACAGAAGAATCCTGCCTGCTTCAGCTTTATTTAAAACCACAGAAAAAAATAAAAACTTGCATTAGTTAAGAGGATTCAGTTTCATTAGAGAACTTCCTCCCAGCGCAGCAGGCGGTCATGCAGTACACACAGATATTCATCAGCGAGCAGAGTGACGCCTGCTGCAGCCTCTGATGTCAGGGCAGGTAGTTTTACAGCGTCTTAGTCAAAGACGCCTTTGAATTTTTATTAAACCAATGCAGGTTTTACGGACGGTAAAGATGTTTGAGATTTTCTTGAAAACTTTCTTGTTACTTTTAGTTGCAGAATCTAATTACTCACAAAACTATTTCCACTGAAAACATCAGTACCAACAACAAAAACACTGCACTGAAAAATATTGTTAAACATGTTGAAGATTTTTGGAGGATAATATTCATATTTAAGTTTAATTAAAGCTAGTGCTGCCAATCGATTAAAATATTTAATCACGATTAATCGCATTAAAATATAAGTTAACTGGTGATTAATCACAGTTTAATTACACATTTTTGTGTGTGTTTTAATTTAGAATGATCATTTTCGCCCAACGTACTGTATGACCAATGGATCAGGGAGGTCATGAGCCATGTCCATTATATACTGTATATATACTGTAAGAGGGTCCACTAGAAAATTTTACCTTATTTGGAAGCCATTTATTTCCAACTACTAACATTTATATGTAAACCAAATGTGTTATCTTTATGTATTTCTACTTATTATTAATTATTATTATTATTATTGACATCCTTCATTATTAACTGTGAATTAAAAAAAAATATAGATTTGGCTAATGTTGCCTGGCACTACAGCGAACGGTGGTGACCAAGAAACTTTTATTACTGACCTAGAAATCCTCTGTGCCTCTGAATTTTCAACACTGGCTTAGAGAAATGGTCTCCACAATAGAAATGGAAAGAAAATCCACTTGGACAATATGAACAAACACGTAGCAGTATGGGGACCCTTTGTGGCTCAATGTCGGCTCAATTTGTGCACCGTGATAAACTTGTAAATTTACAGCCTGACAAGGTCGGCTGCTTTTTCTTTTTCTTTTCTTTATTTAGTCTGGCAGTGTGTTTTGTTGTATTGTCTTGTGTACTTTGTGTAAAAAAAACTGAAAAGTTAATAAATGTAATAATAAAAAGAATTGCAGTAATACCTCAACTTACAAAAGAACCAACTTACGAAATGCCTTCACGTAAAAAATGTTCCCATTGGTTCTCCCATTGGTTATCTCCCATCACCCCACTGGCCTCCCATTGGCAAGGAGGGAAATACCCATGATGCTTTTCGTGTGCCTTCAACCCTCATTCGTCATGGAGTTCTTACTGCAGTCAGTGTAAAAGCACCTTTACTGTTGTTTGGTGAGTTTTTCCAGTGTCCTCATTGAAACTTTATTATTCGTTATTATTATTATTATTCATCATGGGCCCAAAGAAAGTGGTTCCTGGTCCATTGACAAACACTGAAGGTGAAAGTGGACACATATTTCGTACAAAAATATGTATACTTTTATAATGTTTAAAGGGTTTAGGGGGTAGTATTGGAGGCGTTTACATGTGACTCTACTTACGAAAAAGTCATATTACAAAACCACTTCTGGAACAAAATAATTTTGTAAATTGACGTACCACGATATAATTTTCAACTGGATTTAGGTGTTTACATGGCTCATCTGAAAGCAGAATTAACCTTTTATTCTGACTTGAACAGGAATAAAAACCGTCATGTAAACGGACCTTTTAAAACCTGTGAGTCTTGATTCATGATTTCCAGACCGTACATCCCTCCCTTGTACTTTTACACTGTGTCATGTCTTCTCATCGCTGTTGTGTTGTGGTCCCTGAAGTGTTGTTGCCGTTCTCCATCTCCTGACCCCCCCACCCCCACCCCCCCTGCCTCTGTGCTGTCAGACTCCTAGCATTTTCACTGTAGTATTTTGTCTCGTTAACTTGCCTTCCTATGCTTTTGACTTTTTTTTTTTTGACATTTAGCTGCCTGCCTCTTCTCCCTTTGGACTTGTTCTGCTCGTATTACTTCAGTTGTTGACCTAGATTTGAGTTTTTCTAGCTTTTTTTTCCCCGCTGCACCTCTGAGTCCAAACCTTGTCTTCCACTGCCGGTAAACTTTGGAGCTCTTCTTTTGATCACATTTAAATGACAGATTGTACCTGTAAAATATTCCTTGAAATAACACCTTGGTATGTTGGGATTTTTTTTTTTTGCTCCTTCACCATTTCCTACAAATTTAAACTTACATGCTTCTGTCAGCGTACCTATAAGCCAACCTAAAGGTAAGCTGAGGGAATGTGCTGCTTTTTCGCGACTGTAAATGCAGCAACAGGGATTTGTCTGCATGCTGAGTGAACTCTACTTGACCCCAGTACACTTTTCAAGCTTTGTGCTGCATAAATTCTCTCTAAGCACCGCTGTCAATCAAAATATGAGCGAGTGTAGTGAAACATCACAGGTCTCTTTCATGATTAATTCATGTTGAACACAGCACCTGTGGTGGCTCCGCTGACAATTTCCCCGTTACATGTTCTTTGAAATGTGTGTGAGCTGCAAGTGTGTGTTAAGTGTGTGCCTTCATGTGAGTCTGCTTGAATGTGTGTGTGTGTGTGTGTGTGTGTGTGTGTGTTTAGCTGTGTTGGGGTTGAGGGTGTGAGGTTCATGCATACTTAATGCCCCAACAGACCCTCGTTAGCTATAGTGGTAACACACACTTTCTCCATCATTATACACTGTCTGCACCATTATAAGAGAGTCTCTGTCATTATACTGAATCTCTGTCATTATTGCTGCATAGGCGGCTTCTACTGCATGGGAGCAACCGACGGGGGACAAGGGGTGAGTCTCCTAGGGAGGAGGTGAGGACAGTCAACAGGGAGGGAGGTAAAAGTCTGAGGGCTAAGTGTGTAAAGAGACAGGGATGGTTAAGTCGACTTAGCCGAAGCAAAACACCGAAAATGGCTGAATAATTTACACGTTCAGGGTGTTGGATTGAGGAGCTTCTCCTTGCAGAAACAGGATAATAATAATAATAATAATATTCATAATTAGGCTTATTTTAAATGTGGATTAGAAATGAAGAAAATACACTTGGCATAGACAAACAGACAGACCAACTGACCAACTGACCAGGCCAATATTTATGTTTTTTTTTTTTCATTATTGGAAAGTAATCAGTCGTAGTTATCAGTATCGGCTTCAAATATCAGCTTAGAAATTAAATCAATAACACCGTGTAATAACTTCTATTAATGTGTATATTGCGGGTCTGGCTTGTGCTCCCACTGGGCGCTGTACCGTGACTGGGTCTGGGTCAGCCAGGAAGGGTCTCGCGTAGACTCGCTGCGCCTTCTCTCCCCTGGACACGGAGTGAGGATGGAACCCCTTTTATGTGACCCCAACCATGTTGCGTCGCTAGGGCAAGGACCGGCCCACGTAGAACAGGTGCCAGTGGTCTGCAACCCACCCGACCCATCCTTTAAATAACTGCATATTGTCTATAGATTTATTTATTTATTTATTTATATAAATACTAACTCTTATGTGCTGAGCTACATTCTTGCTGCTGTAAACCTGGAATTTCCCCCAGAGGAACTAATAAAGAATATCTTAAATATTGGTGATATTAAAATATATATATCATTCCCAAAAAATCCATGTTAGTTTATCATAGACACGGACAGACGGACAGACAGACTGACTTGTTCTTTACAGGAAAAGTTGGTTTGGTTGAAACACAAAAATCATAGAAAGACTCAACGTCTTCTGTTTATTATTATCACTGACGTCTGGTCACAGTAAATAGAAAAACATATTGTCTATTCTTCCCATTTACAAGTTTTTTTCCTACATCCCATGCACCTACATATCAGTACCAGTGTTATTTGTGTTTGGTTTGAAGTCCCCACACTTCCTCTGCAGAGCGATGGTCTGAGGTCTTTTACATGATAAACACTACAGGAGGAAAACTATGGTATTAAAACCATGCCATGACTTTGCAAAATAAGACAAAACCCTCCTAATACAATTCAGAAGGATGATTAAGTACCTCTGGAAGGCAATAAACAAAAGCAAAGCCAGTCGAGAAGAGTTTTTTGGGAATCCTCTGCAGCAACTAAATTCATTTTAAACTTTAAACTCACAACAAACTGGAGGCTTGTAAAACTCGCAGACTCCTCTGTGTCAAAGCCGTTACATATATAGTTTCAGAAAGTAAGAGCTGTGATTTAAGAGACACGGTGCTTTGAAGTAGGTTTTAGTGCCAAAACTAACTATAATCTGTGTATCACATTTCTTCTCAGAATAAAGAGCTAAAAATAAAAATGTCAGTAATCCAATCTAGTGGAACCTCCTTTTTCATGTACTCTATTTGATTTGCTTTAGGGTTAAACAGTAATATTGAATAGAAAACCCGGTAGAAAAAAAGAACAGTTTCTTTTTATACATCCATCACAAAAACACCTTCTATTTTTTAAACTGCAGATCAATTCTACACATATAATATATAACAAACAAAATCTAAAAATGCTTAATCTTTCTGTGTAATAACAAAACAAAAATAAAACTAACACTGATTATTCTGTGATGGTAATTGAAATAAAGTTGTTGAGAAAATTTAATAAGTCCCCCAAAGAAAAGAGTAGCAGACAAAAAAAAGGGTGTGAAGCCTTTCAGTCGGATTTTCCAGGGAACAAACATTTTTGTGACAGTAAATTGATGTCCTCATTTTCCATGTGTTTTCCTAGACATGCAGACACCCTGCTGTGAGAGTCAGAAAAGGAAACAAACAAGTACAGCCCGAGACGACACACACACACACACACACACACACACACACACACTGGCTTCCATGTCTTATGAGGACCCAGTTTGGAATCACCACTTGTAGGTAATGTACCCACTGGGTGAGTGTAAACATTCTTTAAAAAAAAAACATTATAACATTATAATAAATTAAAAAATATAAAATAAAACCTGAATAAATAAATACATATATATATATATATATATATATATATATATATATATATATATATATATATATATATATATATATATATATATATATATATATATAATTTTAAAAAGTTAGCACATATTGAAAACCTTTGAAAAATACATGTTTATGCATTTCTTACATGCTTTATGGGGACTTCTGGGGGGAAAAAAATAAGATTTATCAGGCCACATCATTTGCATAAATGTGAGTACTTCATACATATTTATATTTTGCTAGTGGGGACCTACATTTATATTTAACCCTTGTGGGGACCTGAATTTTGGTTCCCATGCTGTGACTGTGTAACCGGATTAATGTCCACACACACACACACATACAGACAGACAGACAGACAGACAGACAGACAGACACACACACACAGACAGACAGACACAGACACACACAGACAGACACACAGACAGACACACACAGACACACACACACAGACTCAGACAGACAGACAGACTCAGACAGACAGACAGACAGACAGACAGACAGACACACAGACACACACCAGTCAAACCAAAGACAAAATAAATACCGTTAAACGTACATAGTCTTTCACATCGGCAGACATAAGACATAACACCACGGAGCCAGACTTTCCATTAACACTCACACATATTCATCATCATAGCGACTTACGTCTTGGTTGCTCATGTCCCAGTAAGGCCTCTCTCCATATGACATCACCTCCCAGGTGACGATCCCATAACTCCACACATCTGAAGCTGACGTAAACTTCCTGTAGGCGATGGCCTCCGGAGCCGTCCACCGCACTGGGATTTTACCACCCTGAAGATGAAAGAGGAAAAATGGTTGAGATAATAGAGGGAAAAAAATAAAACATTTAGTGCTTTCTACCTGATAATGCACGTCTCCTGTACGCAGTCATCACACAGAACTAAACAGAGGTCACACTGTATATCTGCCAGAGCGCAGCATAAAGATGAACACGGAATAATAATGTCATGGTCATAGCAGAGCTTCTACAGTAAAATATGGGAATTAAATTTTGTGGAAGCAAAGATAAAGCAGATGTTTGATAGTGTAGAAAATGGATAACATAAGGCCCCACATCTGCCTGGGCTTTTTGTGTCTAATTAAGATAAAGTAGTGAATTAAAACCAAAAAATGCTTGATGTGGAGTCCAGGAGAAAGAAGGACACTTTGAAACATGTGACTAGAATTCATTATCACTGACACTATTATTCAACCAGGTAGGTCCTTTCATAACTAATTCTCATTTATACTGATGTGGTGATGAAGAGGCAGAATATCCAACAGAGCAGTTCGGTACCAAGTGAAGCGGCGTCGTACAAGAACAAAACCTCACATTATTCAATACAACACTGTCAACTAGAGCTGCACAATATATTTAAAAAAGTTACCATTCTCCTGATAACACAGTGTGCAATAATCAAATGGCAAAGACGTGCAATCAATTATTTTTCTTTTGTTTTTCATTAACTTTCTGTGGTGGTTTGTTCTATGAGTCGATCATATTAATGCTTCTGTCCAAAAAAACTGCAGTACTGTGACTTTGTTATTGTTTCTTGCCGCCTTAACTACAAAATTTACCCAGGGTGGGGCGAATAAAGTACTATTCTATTCTATACAGAATGAGGACATGATGTGCAGAGTGGACATGGTTGCATATTGTGTGAATTTGCATGATGTCATGTGTTGATGTCTGGGTGAAAGTGGATAGATATTTTTTTTTTATTTTTTTTATTACATTTAACTGATTTTTAGTAATTTTATGTTTATGTTTTTATAAATGGGGCACTGACTGGAGAGCAGAGCACTTTGAATTGCGTTGCACCTGTGATAATGACAATTAAACATCTATCTATCTATCTATCTATCTATCTATCTATCTATCTATCTATCTATCTATCTATCTATCTATCTATTCATCCATTCATCCTATTCATTAATGATTTTAAACTCCACTGTATTTTGTGTTTGTGATGTATTGGTTTAATGTCTACATGTTTATTTTATTGTCGTTGTCTTATACCTGCCTTAGGACAACAGATCAAATTTAGCAATTATGCTAACTCTGACATATTTATGGGACACTTCCCACCCTGTTTGAACTGTTGCCGTCAGGTAGACAGTACAGATCAATAAAGTCAAGGACCAGCAGATTTAGAAATAGCTTTTATCCCAGTGCAGTAGTCACTCTAAATACTATTAGTGTAATATGGGTCTTGTGCAATTAGGGGTCTGTGCATAACAAAAAATAAGCTATGAATGTATCGTTTAGTTTTTAATGTTTTTATGTTTTAGTTCTTTTCGCTTTTTTAGATTTTATGAGTATTTTTATGATTGTTGCATTGATTGGTTGGCACTTTTAAATTTCTTTGTACATGACCAATAAAAATCTATCTATCTAGATGTTTTTACTGATGTATTGATTCATGTACATTGTCCTAATCAAATGAATAAAGAAGATTTGGAACATTTCTGTACCACTCCTGCCAGTACGACCACTGGTTATAAATTTTAACACAGCGACAGACAATGTGT